>CM037876.1:30616026-31182264 GCA_021292165.1 Shinisaurus crocodilurus
GCGGAATTGGAGGGAATAGGTAGTAAAACCCGTTGCTCCATTCCAACAGGAACGCGTCGGTTATCGACTTCGGGTCCGACCCTGCCCTGCTGCAGAACCGTGGACAGGCTGCGTTTTCGCTGGTTGCAAATAAGTCCATGTCCGGTCAACCCCACTGTTGAAATAGGGAAGTCAACACTTGCCTGTTCAGTTCCCACTCGTGTGATTGCAGAGACACTCTGCTCAGTGCGTCCGCCAGTACGTTCGTCTTTCCAGCGATATGAATCGCCACAAATGACATCTGACGAAGGAGGGCCCATTCGTAGAGTCGCATAGTCAGTCGTGTGAGGCGCATGGATTTGGTGCCTCCCTGCTTGTTGATATAAGCCACCACTGTGGTGTTGTCCGTCACGATCTGTATGTGATGTCCGGTGAGATAATGTTCCATTCCTCGGAGCGCCCTCCAAACAGCCATCAGCTCCAGCCAATTGATATGCTTGGAGGCCTCCGTCGGAGACCATGTGCCCTGTACGACGTGGTCGTCGGAGTGGGCCCCCCATCCTAGTAAGGATGCGTCCGTCGTCAGTATCCTGCTCGGTACCGGCGGTTGAAATGGTACCCCGTCGAGTAGATTTGATTCCTGCTGCCACCACCTCAAAGACTCTCTTACGGCTCGTGGGAGTAGTAGACGAAGAGAAGGTCTGTCCTTTTCTGGTTCGAAGGCTCGAACAAACCAGGTCTGAAGAGGTCGCATGCGAAGCCTCGCGTAGCGTACGACTGCGATGGTCGAGGCCATGTGCCCCAGAAGTCTTTGTACGACATGAGCTGATGTCACCGATTGTTTGGACACTTTGCTTGCAAGGGAGATCAGTTTGAACGCCCTGTCGTCCGGGAGATACACCCGACCATCGAACGCGCTTAGCCTTGCCCCTATGTATTGGATCTCTCTTGTCGGCTGTAGGACCGACTTCTCCGCGTTCAGACAAAGTCCCAATTCGAGCATGAGATCGAGAGTTTGTTTGAGAGCCCTCTGGAGCTCGATCCTCGAGGATGCCACCAGTAACCAATCGTCGAGGTAGGGAAAGATGGTGATGCCTCTTGCCCTTAGACTTGCGCACACCACCGCCACACACTTCGTGAATACCCTCGGCGCGGTGGAAAGTCCGAATGGAAGAACGACGAACTGGTAGGAGTCGTCCCCCACTCGG
Source organism: Shinisaurus crocodilurus (assembly GCA_021292165.1). Lineage (NCBI taxonomy): Eukaryota > Metazoa > Chordata > Lepidosauria > Squamata > Shinisauridae > Shinisaurus > Shinisaurus crocodilurus. The sequence continues at coordinate 30,617,214 of CM037876.1, forward strand.
AACCGAAGGTATTTCCGGCTGTCCTCGTGGATGGCGATGTGGAAGTATGCATCCTTGAGGTCGATGGACGCGAACCAATCGCTCCTTTGGAGTAGCGGGAGGATCGATTGGAGCGTAACCATGCGGAATCTTTTCGGTGGGATAAAAAGATTTACAGTCCGAAGGTCCAGGATCGGTCTGAGTCCTCCTCCTTTTTTCTTCACGATGAAGTACCTGGAGTATAGCCCGTCCTGAGAGTCTTCTGTGAGGACTGGCTGTATCGCTCCCTTTTGAAGGAGGGTAGAAACTTCCTCCATCAGCACCCGAGTTGGACGGGTGGTCTTGATCCCGAGAAACGGGGGGAGAACTCCGAACTCGATCCTGTAACCGTGCTCCACGATGCGCAGTACCCATCGATCCGTCGTGATGGTCCTCCACGATTGGAGGTGGTGGAAAAGTCGAGAGCCGAAGAGAGTAGTCTGAGGTAGTGCAGAGGTGTCGAGGTGGTGAGTCGGTGGCAGTACGGTTGGGACGGCGAGGTAGTCAAAGACGACGCCGGCCGGCGTCGCCTCCCCTCCTGGTGCCTCTGGACCGCTGCTGGAACGGCCGTTGCGGCGCCTGAGGTTGCGGTGCTCCGGGCCTTCGGTTCCCGCTTCTGTATTGGCCTGGCTGTTGGTACTGTCTGGCTGGGAACAGGAATCGAGACCAACGTCGTGGTCGGAAACTCTGGGACGGTTGTTGGCGGATAAGCCCCATCTTTTTCGCCGTCGTCAGAGCTTTCTGGGCAGAGTCGAGGGAGTCGTCCGTGGAGGAATTAAACAACCCCTCGCCGTCAAAAGGGAGGTCCTGGATCTTCGCCCTATCGTCGGGAGTCAGGGCGGTAGAGCGAAGCCATGCGTGCCTCCGCAAAGCCACGGAACCGACCATCGACCTGGCGTGGCTGTCGACTTGGTGCCTTGCTGTATTCATCTGCAGGGCACCGATGCTAGTCGCTTCTTTAACCAATTGAGCTGCCAGGTCCCTCTTGTCGTCCGGCAGATAATCACAGAGGTCTCCCAGCTTCTCCGTGATGTACATCTGATATCTAGCTAACAACGCCTCGTAGTTAGATATCTTGAGTCCGAGGGAAGACGATGAGTAGATCCTACGGCCGTAGGAATCTAGTGTCTTACCCTCTTTATCTGCCGGAGTGGTATGCTGTTTCCCCCCACGAGACTGCGCCGATTTGACTATAAGCGAGTTCGGGGTCGGATGGGAAAACAGAAATTTCGCTCCTTCCTCCTGGATTTTGTACATTGACTCCAGGCGTTTGGCCGTCGGTTTAGTTGAGGCCGGAGTCTTCCAGGTTTCCTGCACCGTCTCCAACAGTGTCGGCAGGAATGGAAGGAGCAACTGGTTCGACTGCGTCGTCCTAAGGACAACATAAATGTCATCCTTGGCCTTTCCTTTCGAAGACTTCGCCTCGACTCCCAGAGCAGTCACCAGCCGGCTGACATGCTCAGCGAAACTCCCCATGTCCTCCGATGGGGAGACCGCGTCTTTGGACTCCACCTGCGCGTCCGGCGAAGTGGAGAGGGAGGAGGATGCTGCCGAGTCCGAATCCGACAGGTATGCCGATCCCGACGAGGAGTGGCCAACAACATCAGTCGCAACCGGTAGACGTACGAGAGTCTGTGGTTGAGCCGTCGATGTCGATGCAATCGGCTCTCTCACCACTTCAGCCGGGGCACGAGACACAGCCGCATCTCGTCGAGGTGAAGGAGAATGCCTCCGACTACGGTGCCTGTCCGGAGAAACTGAACGCCTGTGGTAGTAGTGATGTTCAGACCTCTCGCGTCTCGGTGAGCGTCTCGACCTCGAGTAGTAACTCCTAGAACTCGATCCCGAGTAGTAGGAGCGGGACCTCGACCTCTCATCTCGGTATCGGGAGAGACGAGATCGATGGCTCGAAGTCATGGAGACCGAGTCACGAGCCCGATAATGAGGGGATCGTGATCGGCGGCGGTGCTCTTGACGCTCCTCTGCATACCCAACCAACGGAGACAGCAGCGGTGGAGGACCCCTCGAGCCCGAACGGGGTCTGTCCGATGTCGTCTGCTCCTCGAGCTGGGTTGGCGAAGCCACAAGCTCTCCCTCCGACAGGGAAGCTGCCGCAGTCATCGGCTCTTTTGCGATCTCTCGGCCTCGAGGAGACGTAGTCGGGGCCGGAGCGGACTGGTGGGCAATCGGTCCCGAAGCTCGATCTCGAGCACCAGTCAGAGCCTCAATTATCGCCACCGTACGCTTCGATACCACCACAGTGGACGAAGTCGACGGGCCCGCCATTTCCTCAGGCTCAACCGCCATTTTCTCCTTAAGGCGTTTCGCCTTATCTTTACGAGCCTTCTTTGCCAGTTTCTTTGCCGTTAGCGTGTCCGTTAGCGGCTTCTTGGCAGGCTGTGATCCCCCAGGCCATTCCTCTGGAGTGGGGCCTTTTGCTGATAAGGATTGCTCCCACAAAAGGGCCCTCAACTTTGTTTGGCGGGCTTTTCTGGCCTGCTTAGTGAAGGCCTGGCAATGCTTGCAGGACTCCACGACGTGCCCCTGTCCGAGACACAGCAGGCAGAGTAGATGATTGTCAGCGGGAGGGATTTTAGTCCCACACCGCTGACATTTTCTAAATGGTGCCTTGAGAGGCATAGTTAAGAATTAGAGTAGAATAGAAAAGGAGAGAATATTTTAATAACTAGGACAAGAACGGGGGAGAGAAGGATTTAGGTAGGATTTTTTTGAAGATTTTTTTTTTAAAATAAGGATATAGTTCGATAGAGAATAAAGAATTAGACAGTTTATGAGGAGAAAAAAGTTTTAAAGACTAATAGAAGGATTAACAAACTCAGCTTTGAAGAATCGAGTGAAGAGAAGAAGAACCTATCGACTGGTCGCAAAGGCGGTCGAAGAGGAACTGAGGAGATGGGCGGGAGCCGCGCTAAGGAGCACGCGCGAGGGGGAGGGGCTCCCGCCCAGTTCAGCTCAGCTAAAGAAGTTCCGATCGATCTCAGCGCAGGCGCAGAGAACCCATATGTGTGTGAAGCACAGAGACCACGAAGAAGAATGCATTTACCCACACTTCATGTGTTTGCTGCTAATGTCCATGTAGCCAGAGCAAACTCCACTGCTGTGTAAAATATGAAGTAGCTCCATGGCTTCAGATCTAAGATCAAAATTAAGCATCACACACACACACCAACAACACACATGCACAAACCCCTTATATGCTATATAACTTGTGTTTTCATTTTTTAATTGAATAATGGTGTCCTAGTTAGGCTGTTTTACTGTAGCTGTTCCATGAGCATATCTGTGATAGACTAAGAGTTATAAGTAGTAAATTTATTTGTTTAATAGTGCTCTTGTTACATTATTATGTTTCTTCTTCTTGCTTTTTAAAAAACTTCATTTCAAAAATAAAAATAAAATTTCATGCGAAAAAAGACAAATGCCCAATAGCGATAAACTTAAAGTGTAAAGTGGCTATTGGGCAATCTTATCAATAGAAAAAAATCCAATTGACATATGGGTTTTAACTGAAGTAGGGTGTGGCATCATGATCCTTTTCTAGCATACGTTTTGTAGCCTGCAGAACTATTTTATCCATATGAAGTCGATCTGTTTCAAAGCATAGTTAATTTTATACCATTTTCTTTGTTTAGGAATGTTTTAAGGGAAGCTGGGCCACTCACAAGTTGCTACACAAGAAAGCAAGTAAGCAAATACTTTTTACCTTTCTCATTCTCTTGTTGACTTGACAGCCAGTTTTATTGGTGGCAACTTCAGGCCATTTCTATGTTAGGCAGTCCTTTCCAAATCCACGATAATTCTGGCCTAGTTCTCACTGATGTGGTAAACATGGGTTTGGGCTATACCACTTCAGACAGCAGGTGTAGGCTTGCATGTGACTGAATGCGCCTCCATACAAAAACATTCCCTCCAAAAAGAAACCTAGATGTCAGAAAGAAGGATTTTAGCCAGCCTAGGCTTCTCCCTGTCATGTTCATTTTCTAAGTGCAGGGACTTTTTAGTTTTCTGCATTGAGGATCATTCAGTTGCATGTGAGCCCACAATTGCAGTCTGAAGTGGTACAGCCAGGGCATAGATTGGATGGTTTAGTCCCTAACCTAAAAAGGTTCTGCTTGGTTTTCAAGTCTTCCATGGATGATGACTAGCAGCTACATCTTTTTTTTTTTTACTCTAGAGCAGTGGTCCATAACCTGGTGTCCTCCAGATGTGTTGGACTGCAACTCCTATCATTCTGAACAAGCATTCTTGGAGGGCACCAGGTTGGGGAAGGCTGCTCTAGATTAACTGCAGGGCCCCAATCTAGATTGGGGAAAGTGGGCTTTTGATCCTTTCCCTCTGCAGCAGTCGGGGGCCCTGCACCTACAATTTATATTGCCAAATAGTGACTCATTAAAGCAAATGAATTACTTGGATTGCAAGTAACTTGGTCTGAGAGCGTTTTGCAAGACAAGCAAAATTTTTTTAAAATTTTTTACTTGATAAACAAGCAAGGTCTTGCAAGACAACGTAGTGTAGGGATGTAACCGCTCGCCTCGAGCGGGCCAAAATCTGCCCCGCTCATGCCCGCCAGAGACTCGCTTTGATATAAGAGTGTTTTGGATTACAAGCACGGTTCCGGAACGAATTATGCTTGCAGTCCAAGGTATTACTGTATATCTTGCAAACATGGCCTCCCCCCCCAACCAGATCAGGACCATGAGGGGGGGGGGGATGGTCAAAGCTCCCATATTTCCCACACTAGGGTCCTGATCAGGAGCCCCATGATTTCTCTAGAGTAAAAAAAAAGAGAAAGTTGTAACTTGGGTGTTATTCAGAGTTAATGTACAGTACAATCTGTGTGTGGTGTGTGCGTGTGCGTGCGCACGCATGTGTGCAAGACTTTGGATTTTTGTTTCTTAAACAGTTGTTCTCCTGCACTGTATCCAGAACTGCTTCTAAATACTTGAGGTGACGTTAGAAGCAATGTCCAATGCAGTACAGAGAAGTTTCGTGGAGTGTTTTTTTTTTTTTTTTTAAGAGCAGAATGTTAAAGGTGCAGAAGCACTGGCAGAAGCCAAAGACTTCCAAAGAATGGTTCAAAGTCTGCTCCCATTGGAACCTGGAGTGGGGCGGTGGAAGATTTGGTCTGCTTTTTGGTTCTTATTTCATTTGACTCCCTTTTTTTACAATCTAGGATAGGTTGTTAGTGTCTTCTATATTGCAATCCATTTTTGATAAGAGTCTTTCAAGAAAAGCAATGTAGATGGGCTCAGACTTGAATGTAAGGCAAAAACAAGTATGGTCACAAGGCATATTGTCTTCTACAGAAGAGAGGAAAACAAGTAAAATCTAGATAAACAAATATATAATCTTCTTTTTGATGCTGGTGGCTGGTTATCACAATAGCATTTTGTAATTTTGCTTTTGTTTTGCAGAGGATGAGAAAGCTAAACGAGAAGTTTCTGCTTGGACTGTAGATGGTGACATTAACACAGATCCCTGGGCTGGCTATCGATATACTGGTAAACTGAGGCCACATTATCCATTGGTAAGTAGCTGAAATAACTGAAGTGATGTTAAGTCCTTCCAGCAGTCAATCCACAGCAAAGAAAATCCTTAATCATAAAGGGTGCAATCCGATGCATGGCTGGCTGGGGAATGCTGGGAGTTGTAGGACTTTTTTCTGTCTAAACATGCATAGAATTGCAGCTAAGCCTCTCAATTGGAGAAAATGGTCATGTAAGTACTGTTTTGTAAGACACTTGTACAGTAGAACAGTTCTAGTTGCTAAGTATTCTGGGACAGTGTATATAGTAGAAAAATTTAACTATCATAAATTACAAGATAGTATTAGAGTGTATATTAATTCTTCTCAAGGAGAACAAGTAAAAGGAACTGGATAGTCAAATCCATTTTACCGGGATATTAAATAATTTAATAGACTTGATCGCAAGTTCCATTCCCCAACCCAGAAGCATTTTTCAGCCTGAAAATGAGTGAGCGTATATCACTAAACAGCAAGTTGCTTTGAACAAATAAGGGGGTAGTATGTGATAGCAGGGTTTTCAGCCTCTGCCAGTAATGGAAGATGTAGCTCAGTGCCTGAATCTTTGAAGAAATGATTGCCCATAAAGGGTAATCCTTGCTATAATACATGTGATGAAAGAAACAAAGGACTATCAATTGTGCATTTCCCCAAAAGTGGTGTCCTCTTGTGATTTCTTTACTCGGAAATAAATGGAGAAAGAAGTTACTCAGTCACTTAATTGAGACATAACTTTAGACCACAGTCTGCTTTGATCATAGTTTAGAATCATAACCATGGTTTGGGCTTGAACTTCAAATGTATAGCCAAACCATGGTTTAGAGCTGATTGTTGTCTGCTTTCATCTTCCATCTGCTCAGCCAACCATGAACTAGAGCTGCTGCTTTTGTCTTTCATCTGCTCAGCACTCCTGTTTCTATGGTGCTGGGCCCTCTGGAGACAGAGCTGTAACTATGGTTTGTCAAACCACATTTAGCATAAACCAACCTTCCCCAAACTGGTGCCCTCCAGATGTTTTATACTAGGACTCCCAGGATTCCTGACCATTGCCTTTGGGGTCATTCCATGTAAAATCAACCAATGAATTTACCTGACCGCCACCGATTTTGAAAAAACTTGGTGAACTTGTTGGGTCTGCTGAGAAAATAAGCTGCTCCAAAAATTAGAGTTCTGGGACAAAAACTTTTTGAGATATGGCAATCAAAAATATGAAGAAAGACGTTAATTTTTGTGTGTTGGACAACATTAAAATTACAGTAATTTTACAGTTCTACAGAACCTAGAAAGTTCATTTTGGTGTTGTTGGAAAGCCTTTGAAATGCTCTTTCATTTGATATGTAACATAAGTGGTTTTATGAAATACAAATATATTCAAGGTCAAATAGTAAAATTTGACCTTGAATTCTGCAAAAACTAAATCCCTCCCCCATGATTTTTGTTTTAGTATTTCATCTGACAGTGCTTAATACATGTACCAATTTTCAAAATGGGGTTCTTAACAGAAAACGAGTTACATCTTTTGGGGCGCTCTGTGTGTATGCATCATAGTTCATATGTATTGCTATCTCACTGTACGTATCCTAAGAAAATATGCATTATCACTTAGGTTTTGAATAAAACATTGTGCACAAGTACAAGCTGCCCTGTCATAATTGTGCAGTTCTAAATTAGGTATTCTTCGCAATAGCATACTTTTGACATTTTGTGTAGAATAATGATACTTCTTCTGGGTGGTCATTCTGGTATGAAATCAATCAAAGAATATTTCTAACTGAAAGCAAATTGCTTAAGATTTGGTGAACTTGTTCTGCTTATTAAAAAAATAAGTTGCAGGGCCTATTGTTTTCAGAAGAATGAGGTTTAAAATATGTACGTACAGTATGCTCTGGGAAAACATGTTCATTTTATTTTTTAAAATAAATATACAGAAGTTTGACCTTGAATAATGACAAAAAACTTTTGTTTCAAATAATGTTTAAAATCCCTGGAAACGTGTTCTTGATTTCAAAATGGGACTCTTACCAGCATAGTTATTTTGATTTACTTTGATGTGGGCTTGAAAAACCATTATTGTGCATAGATGAGATTTTCTATTTTACTTTTATATATGCTGATCAGATTTTATGCAGTTCAAATATTACTTGTTAACATTTTGTCAACAAGTCCTATTTATTTATTTATTTATTTACTTACCGGTATTTACTTATTTATTATATTTTTGAATCGCCCATCTGGCCAGTCATTCAGCCACTCTGAACGATGTACAGTCCAATAAAATACAAAGAAAAAAAATAGAGTGTAAAACACAATTAAAAACAGTACAAAACTTAAAAATCCGAACCCACCCCATATTCCCGCCTGAAAAGTCACGTTTTTAATGCACGGCGGAAGCTAATCAAGGAAGGGGCATGGCGGAGGTCACTGGGGAGAGAGTTCCATAAATTGGGGGCTGCCACAGAAAAGGCCCTCCTAGTCCCCACAAGCCTGGTTTCTCTGGCTGATGGGACAGGAAGAAGGCCGTCCATGGCAGATCTTCTTGAGCAGCCTACTTGATGTTGCTGGAGGCGCTCCTTGAGATAAACTGGACCGGAGCCATACAGGGTTTTAAAGGTCAACGCCAACACCTTTAATTCAGCTTGGCAAACAACTGGTAGCCAGTGCATCTTGTCAACCATACTCTGTGAAATAATCCTTTTGCAGGTTTTCCCAGAATGATTCTTGATATGAAATGGAGTACAGCACCACCAATGACTAAAAAGTGACTCACTAATTGTGTTTGACAAGTTGAAAAGTCATGAACACAGTGCAGCAGAAGTGGGGTCAGGCACTTGTCACGGGTTCAGGCCTGCTTTTTTCTTTCTTATCGGAATCTGTGAATAAAGCTTGATTTAATGTAGACATCCAAAGAGATATATCTCTGTGAAGGTTTGAGGCCTACCCAAGCCTGGTTTGGTTTCAGCATGAAGGCCCAGGAAGCTCCTGAAGGGAGGGGGCAAGCTTAAGTTTCTTTTCCCTGCAAAAAGTTCCATTGTATAAGCTGGTGGAGTTTTTGTAGGGAGGTACTGTGCATGTATAAGAACATCCACATCGTCTGAACTGTTTGGAACCCCGTTCTGGAAATCGGTACATATACTCAAGGTAAATATGGGATTTGGTTTTTTTGGAATTCAAGGTCAAATTAAAGAAACTATGACCTTGAATATTTTCTTTCACATGCATGCTTCGTGTTACATATCAAATAAAAGGGTAGTTCGAGAGCTTTCATATGACACCATGATTTACTTTCTAGGTCAATTTTGAAGGAAGTTATGATACTTTTTGTGTAGTCACAAATGCTAAAAATCGTGTTTTGTGCATTTTTTGAGCACACTGTACTTTTGAACCATGAGGTATAATGACCTATAATTTGGTGTATGTTCATTTCTCATGCTGGTCTACCAGTATGCCAGTTTTTTTAAAAATCGCAGATGGTGAGGTAAATTTTTCATTTTTTTTGGTTGATTTTACATGGAATGACCCTTTGCTGGATGGGGCTGCTGGGAGTTGAAGTCCACAGCATCTGGAGGGCAACAGATGGGGAAGGCTGGCATAAACTGAAGCTTGCAAACCCCCTTCAAACCATGTTTTCTGTTTCTGTTTTTTTCCATCCTTACCTCACATGATACCATAGTTAACTTTTTTAAGACCATTGGAAGCTGCCTTATACCAGTTCAAATTGTTTGACCACCTAGCCCAGTATTGTCTACTTTGATTGGCAGTGGCTCTTCAGGTCTCAGACAGAAAAGGACCTTTCACATCATCGCCTAACTCATCTCTCTCTTTGAAAAGGAGATGCCAGGAATTAAACCTGGGACTTTCTGCATGCAAAACGTGAACTCTATCATTCCTCTTTACTGTAGTTCAGAGTGATGTCTGAATTAAGCCAATATACAGTTGTGGTGTGGGATTATTGTTGAATGGAAATAAGACTGAGATAAAGATAATTAGCTAGGGGGAGATAAGGACTCCTATCATTGAAGGAGAATTTAGTCTCCTTAGTACTAAAGGTTGCAGTCTTGGATGCTCTTGGACCCATAACTTGTCTGGGACGCAGAGTTGTAACTCTGTTACAGCCGGATCACCTTTCACTAGCCCACGTCAGATGTGATGGCCTCTTCTGTCAGTTGCAGAATTGGTCACTATCATTCATCCCTTTGTAACCAGAGTCTCTCTCCTTAAGGTTATGTGCTGTTAAGGTTATGTGCTCTAGGCAGCACTGCCTATGACCATTCGGAAGTGTCTGTTTATGCTGAATGCTGCAGCCTGTTGCTTCATGGGAATAGTTTCCAGAAGCACTGTAATACTAGTACTACACAGGCTCTACACAGTTTTAGTACAATGTTCTGAGCACAGTTCAGCGTGCTAGTTAGACCTGTAAAGCCATTAACACATGGCGCAACATACCTCCTCTTGGCCCCAGCGTAACCTTCAGAATACTACCTTGCCTATAAATCCGTAGCAAGAATACAAGCTTGCCTATAAATCCAAAAGTCAAATGCAGACTTCAAGGATATATACAGTTGTTCTTGGTAGGTGCCTGACAATTGTGGACCTCTTTCCCTTGAAGACTTGTTACAGCCCAAACCTAGGTGTCTTAAGGCACCTGTGGCATGCCGGGAGTTGTAGGCCTTTTTCCTGTCTAAACTTGCATAGGATTGAGCCCTTAATGGATCGCAAGCTGAATTTGAACCAGCAGGACAATGCAGCTGCTAAAAAAAGCTAACGCAATATTAGGCTGCGTTAACAGAAGCATAGTGTCCAGGTCATGGGAATTAATGGTTCTGCTCTATTCTGTGTTAATTAGGCAGCATTTGGAATATTGTGTCCAGTTCTGGGCACCACATTTTAAGAAGGGCTTTGACAAACTGGAGCTTGTCCTGGTCAGAAAAGAGAGACCAGGATAGTGGTCCTACAAGGAACAGTTGACAGAGCTGGGCATGTTTAGCATGGAGAAGATAAGGTTGAGGGGATACATGATAGCAGCCTTCAAATATTGGAAAGACTGTCATGCAGAAGATGGAGCAGAGTTGTTCTCTGTTGCTCCAGAGGGCAAGACTAGAACCAGTGGTTGGAAGTTGCAGGGATCCAACAGGGGGTTGGATTAGATGTCCTCCAAAGTACCTTTCAACCCTATGACCTTTGAGCATCATTTGTTCAGATGTCCTCTTATATTTTGGCATACTTCTGATAGCTAGGGCCTGAGGAATTTAGTAAATGCTTTCACTTGATTTGAGTGTATCAATTTTATAGTTAAACGATTGTTATCTACACTTCAGAATGGATAGGCTAGAAGTAGAAATACGTTCCAATAAATGAATCTTAATTGTGCTTTATTTAGATGCCAACAAGGCCTGTGCCGAGTTATATTCAAAGGCCGGATTATGCTGATCACCCCCTAGGTAATTACAGACATAGAACAATTTTCAGTTGTTAAATTTGTGTTTGATTTAGGCTATATTAAGTATTTTGTTTCATAATGGATTTTTTCTGGATGGGGCTATCAAATGGCTGGTGTGTAAAGCAGCCTTTTGGTGACCGGTTACTTTAGGAAAGAAGGTATCAAAAAGCATTAAGTAATAAGTGAGGCCCAGTGACATTTTCAAACAGAGACATTTTTTGAATCCCAAAGTCTAGCATTGGCTCTATGCCTCCCATTGCACGGGTGGCACTGTGGAAGTTTTGGCCTACAGCACCCATCAGCCCAGGCCAGCATTGCCAATGGTGAGGGGTCATGGGAGTTGTAGGCCAAAACATCTGGAAGGCCACAAGTTCACCACCACTGTTCTATTGGTTAACAAATTTTCTGGGTGGGGTAGTGCTGCATCATGCTGTTTCAGCCACAGCCTCTTGTTAAAGAACTCTGTCAAGATTCCTATTTCTGAGGGCCAAACTAAACATTTGTCCAATCACGCATAACAGGGCTATGTGTGATTTGATTATTTACTTTAGCATAAGTACATGTGGCCCTGATTCAGATTGGGACTGTGGTGCTCCAGGCTGGTGTTTTTTGTTTTTTTTTAAGCTTTCCCCCCTCCCATTTTTGTCCCAAAATGCAACCCCCCTGCAGGGGAGGGTGGAATTTTTGGGCAAAAACAGTAGGCAGGAAAGTTTAAATCCCCTTGACCCCAGAGCACCATGGTCCCAATCCAAAACAGGACCATGCATGCTTATACTAAAGTAAATAATCCAATCATGCATAGCTCTTCTATGCGTGATTGGATGAACTTTTAGTTTGGCCCTGAATAAGAATAATTGGGGGAAGTCTAAAAAAGATGACATGTATGATGGTCAGAATCCATCAAAAGGTCACTTAGATTATTATTTTTTAGCTTGGGAATGTAAATATGGTAAGTGGGTAGTTAGAAGCTGAGGGAGAGAATAATCTTTTTGCTTTGCTTTCCCGATGCAGTTTGTTCTGTCATAAGCTTGTGTTATGTCCACCCACCCCACTTCCCAGGTACTCTATTTTTCTGAGGCTAAATATTAATGCTTCCATGCCCAGGGTGTGTTTGGTTTTGTCTTTCTGTTTTTACTTGTTAGTTCTCTTGAAAAGGACGATTTCAATTACATTAGCACAGGAAACACATATTTACAACTAAAATTTATTTTAAATAGATAATAGTGCCCAATGTTTCCCTTTAGGTATGTCTGAATCAGAACAGGCCCTTAAAGGAACTTCTCAGATAAAGATTCTTTCTTCAGAAGATATAGAAGGGATGCGAGTAGTGTGTAGGGTAAGTAAAAATTGGAAACGGTTGAAAACCTCAAAAATCTGAGAGTGTCTTTGCATGCTTGTATCTCAGTCTGCATAAAAAGCATGAATCATGCAAGGACAGTTATACTGTGAAAAGTGTCTGTTTTAATGAGTTATTCTGTTCTTTTGTCTTTCAGCTTGCTAGAGAAGTATTAGATGTTGCTGCCATGATGGTGAAGCCAGGTGTAACTACTGAAGAAATAGATCACGCTGTTCATCTAGTAAGAATACTCCACTGAGGTTCTGGATTTTTGTTGTTGCTGTATCTTTTGTGTCTAGACTGTGTATTTACTAAAGCTTGACTTTCCTGCATCGTGCTTGATTTTCCTGCACAATTATGACTGCATATATAACAGTCTATCAAATTAATTTCTTAAAACAATCTTAAGTGTTTAGAGTGCCAAAGGTTCTCCAGTGTCATCTGTTTCCATACTTCTAGGACCGGCTCACACGACCCAGGCTGCCGGCGGGGGAGGAACCACGGGGACGTCCGCGGGGTCCGGCGGGGCACCGCACACGACCAGCGCCCCGCGCGCGTGGGCAGACCCCGTAGCCCCCGCACCGCAGTGCGGGCCTCCCGGCGGTAGGGGGTGAAGCCCGGGATGCCCAGAGGGGCCGTTTGCCCCTACAGGCTGGAGCGGCGGCGGCTCCGGCCGCTCTGGGCTGCCGTCTCTGTGGGGACCCCGCGGGACGGCCGCCCGCTGTTCCGACGGCACGGTGACCACGCGCGGTAGGGGCTTACCCCTCTACCGACCATGGTCACTTTGCGAGCGTCCCACGCGCGGCTCTCCCGCGGGGGCACCCCCGGTCGGCATGCACACGACACGGGAACCGCGGGGGACTTGCGGTTCCCGTGTCGTGCGAACAAGCCCCTAGTCTCCAACTCTCCCTTAATGTGCTCAGTCCAGTATTTAGCTAGTATTTTCCTCCTTCCTCGCCACCTTACCAACAGGACTTGTTCTGTAAACAACACTTGTAGGACTTGGCAGTCCTATACACCGCCATATGCTGCTGCCCCACGTACCACTCTGGCACATATGTGGGTACATTTGAAGGAGGCTGTAAAGGTGTCATTCCCTCCTCCCCATGAAAATAGTAGGTTTTTATAGAAATGATCTTAGCAGTGTTTCAGACCTGCATGTTATAGAATTAAGCTGCCCTGGACCTATGAGGAAATTTAGATATAAGTAAAACTTTTTTTTAATACAGTTCTTCATATAAATCCTTTAAATACAGTTATAAGATTGATGATGATGATGATGATGATGATGATGATGCATCTAAAACTGCTTTCTACCAGGTCAGATTATTTGTCCATTTAGCCTAGTATCTATTTGGACTGACAGCAGCTTTTGGGGTCTCAGGCAGAGGTCTTTCACATCATTTTCTATCTGCTCCTGAAGATGCCTGGGATTAAACCTGGGGCCTTCTGCATAAGTATAATAAATAAATAAAATACAAAGCATGTGCTCTTTCACTGAATTATGGTCCCTCCCCATACTGCAGGTGGGAGGGTTGATACCGAGAGTTAGTAACTTGCCTAAACATGTGTGGAATTTATGGCAGAGGGGGGACCTGGATCAGGAACTTCCTGGTTCTTAGCTTAGTCCCTTAACCACACTTCATTACACTAGTGCTTGACAGCCCGTAGTAAATAGTTCTCTTGAGATCACAGGCATATTCTTGGATACATTATGTGGAAACGTGAGATTTATATGAGTGGAACAGCTGTTCATATAGTTTAGCGTAGCAAGCTGTGGCATTTCACAAAATTCTTCTGGTAACAAGAATTTTATGTGACACTAGAGCTTAGCACACTAGTGAAATAGTTGGTCCAGGAAAAGGTTACCAGTCAAATTCTAAATACATTGACTTGGATATAAGCTGTATTGGTTTGGGTGGGTCATATTGCCAGATGATTAAGCAGTGATTCGAAGCATTTCTTCAGACCATTCTTCTAACTATTTTAGGGTAATATGGATATTTATTATCTTTATAAATTAATTTATAAATTATCTTTCAGGCGTGCATTGCCAGAAATTGCTATCCTTCCCCACTGAATTATTATAATTTTCCTAAGTCTTCCTGTACATCAGTAAATGAAGTGATCTGCCATGGAATTCCAGACAGGCGACGCTTACAAGAGGGTGATATCGTTAATGGTAGGATTTTTTTTTAATTTCCTTCTAAAACCATGGTCATATTTGGAAGAATACTGCCATTTGACATGACTTCTGAATAAATACTTTATAACTGCACTTTTTCTCCATGGGTATACTAAGCTTCATGGATATATGGAAATATCAATTGGCCTTGGAGGTTCTTCAAAATTCTACTGGGGAACCCCATTGGGCTTTAATGCTAACATTTAAACAAAACTTGGCTAGTTGTGTATAACCATCAACCGTAAATTGATGGGTTTAAAAAATACTACACAGGTTTTTAAAAAAAATTGTTGTCAAAGTCAAAGCTCTCTCTGGTGTAAATATTCTAGCAGGTCCTTTTGGAGGAACTTTTTTGCCTCTTCCAAGTTGATTCATCTGACCCCGTTGGCATAGCAAATTGAAGGTTTACAGTGTTGATAATACTCTTCCTTCTTCAGATCCCCTGGGCATCTGGTTGGCCACTGTGGGAAACAGGATACTGGGCTAGATAGACTTTTGGACTGATCCAGCAGGGCTTTTCTTATGTTCCTAGTTGCTGACAAGTCTGTAACAAGGTGAGGGAATTTGCTAACTTGGCTCATTAGGGCCTTGTAAGCAATTTGTTCCCTGTGGGCTGACCGATTTTGTGCTGATTTAAAGAGAAATGCACATAAAGTACCCACACCCCTGTTATGCAAAAAGAGTTGTGTGAATTGTGGGCTGCTGGAATCCAAAGAATCTCACAACTAGTTCCACATGCCTTAGGTGACTTTGGGTTTGTGTTTTTCTTGAACAGCACCTTATCTCATACAGAAAACTTATTTTGAAACTTAGGGTAGTCTCAGAAGCACTTTGCGGTATACCGTATTGTTCTGAGTATAGGCCGCACTTTCCCCCCTAATGTAAGGCTTTAAACTAGGGGTGCGGCCTAAAATCGGAATGTTGCCCCCAAAATAAAAATAAAGATACCGCCCCGGTAGGGGTGTGTGCCTGCTCGCCTAGAGGCGGGCGAGGTGGGCCGAACTCCTCGGCTTGCTGCTCACGGAGGCTGCCGCCGCGGAGATTTCGCCGCTCACACGCCTGGGGGAAGACTCGAGCGGTTGGAGTCTGCCCCCAGCAGTGGCCGTTGCTCACGGAAGTGGCCGCTACGGAGACGCTGCCGCTCGCGCGCCTGGGGGAAGACTTGAGTGGCCAGAGACTCCCCCCAGCAGCGGCTGCTGCTCACGGAAGTGGCCGCCGTGGAGACGCCGCCGCTCGCATGCCTGGGTGAAGACTCGAGCGGCCCGGAGACTGCTCCCAGCAGCGGCCGCCGCTCACAGAAGTTTTAAAAAGTAAAAAAAAGTTAAATTTAATTTTTTAAAAATAGCACCGAACTTTAAGGGCGCAGCTTATAATCAGCAGCTGCCTATACTCGGAACAATACGGTAGTTTTGGATTGTGTTAGGTATGGGTTGTCAGCTGTGCAGAGGGGATGGGAAAAGATCAAAAGCCCCATTTGATTCTTCAGCCCATTATTTGGCTATCCAGAAAATTCTAAGTTCTGCATATGTCTTACAATTGGAATAAATGAAGAAAAATAAATATTACGCTCAATTTGTTCAGGTCAAGCAGACCAAAACATGGCATATTAGAGTGTGCTAACACTTTTTTGCAATTGCACATGCCTGGAGTTTCCCACAGACACTGTAGCCACACCCAGTGTGCTCTCTTGGTGCCTGCCAGGCTCCCTGCCTGTCCTGAAGTGTTGACCTCCAGTGCCAATTTTATTTGGGTTCAAAAGAGTGGTTTTGTGTTTTTGGAGCTCAGACCCCACCTCTGCCTTGTGCTTAGGTTCTTGAGCAAGTTATTATTTTTTGGGTCTCACCAGTTTGTCTTTGAGGAAATGAGTGTTCTGTATGCAGCCATGTCCACCATGGCATCCATGTTATGAATGGGCAAAGCACCCACATTGCAGCCATTTTGTGAGCGCGCCCATGACACCCTCAAAATTCCCGATGTGTCCACCAACCCCGAAGGGTTGGGGACCACTGGCATATACCCACATGGACATGTTCTCCGATAGTTACTATAAAGTAAGGCCACTAAAAGCCCAATACTCTAAGATATGCTGTGCCAACAGTTAATGGCTTAAGGTGGAACCAAAGCAGTAATTGCACCAATGTAGTAGAGTCAAAAGTGAATATACTATATTGCCTCTGGGTTCAAGGACATTGATATCTGCTGTGGCTGGTACATTTATGCATCCATACTAATGCTGGCACATTGGCCTAAATATGGATGGAGAGAAAGTAAAGGTGTGTGCGTGTGTGTGTTCAGGAATGCCCAACATATGGAAGCCTGAGAGCCCGTGGGTGCTCCTGACTTTGCAGCAGTTCACCTCTTGCCACTGAAGTCTGCGGAGGTAGGAGCAAAATAGACTTCATAGCCATGTCTGATAGTTCCTTGCCAAGTGCCATTACTTTTCAAGTGCTTGGTCTGTGCCTTCCTGCACTTCCTTCAGATTAGGCTCTTAGATGGGGATAATCCTCTGAAATCACCTTGGAATAAATTATAATTTATTCCGGTACTATTATTCCGGTACTGTACTATTCTGGTACTGTAGTATTCTGGTACTATTCCTGAGTTTGTTCGTTAGACCCTACAAAGCTCTTCCCAGCCCTGCCCGCAAGCATGTGAAGTTATGTTATTGTGGCCTGGTTCGCACGTAATGAGAAACCACTGTGGGTGAATTTCCCCACGGAGTTTTTCATTGCAGTGGCAGCTGCCGTTTTGAATATTCAGGGCGCAATGGGAGCACACTGTAGCTTCTCATTACATGCAAACCCGGCACGGGTGGGTTGTTGGGGTGGATGTCAAGCCACCCACAACCCTAAAACAGCCCATGGGTTCTGCGTGGCTTGTCAACCACCCCAACCACCCACTTTTGCCAGATTCGCATGTAGCGAGAAGCTAGGGCGCATCCCCTTGTGCTCCGAATATTCAAAATGGCGGCCACCACAGCAACAAAAACCTGTGCAGGGAAATTCACCCATGGTGGCTTCTTGTTACGTGCGGACCAGGTCACTGACTGAGTCAGAACCAGATCTGTCTTACATAGTATTGCCTTGTAGTCTGGCAATAGCAAACTTGACACACAGATACCCAGTTGTAGCCAATTCAATCTAGATTTGTCAAGTCTCAGGAGAGTTCTTTCCTGGTCTTATTACCTGGTAATCCTTTTTTTAACTGGAGAAGGTAGGAATTGGACCTGGGACACTGCATGAAAAGCAAGTGATCTACCACTGCATTAGGGGCCCTCCTTTCCCCCTCTGGTATCACTATCCTTAATAAGGAGTATAGCTGTTGAAACAGTTTTCACAACGAGAACAGAATCATAGGATCCTCATGCTGAAAGGGATCTAGAGGTTGACACTTGAAGTCCACCTGCCTCAAGTGCACCTGCCTCCCTTCCACATTACCTCTTACACTTCACATATGCCACAGCTGAGATGTTGCTCTGAAAAATTTAGGTATAATTGGCCACAATTTGGTATTCTTGTTTTAAAGTGCACCCTCCCTTCCACAGTATGACATTGTTGTCCTATTACTATTATATATCTTTGGATGACAGCAGTCAACTATTTTGTAGGGATAACCATTTAATACAGCTTTGCTTCTCTTTGCTGGCTGGCTATATGGTGTATTACTGCTATCTTTTTATATGTAAAGTTGGTTACATAATTCTCACGTAATGATTACAAACACAGAATGTGGGAAAGGCAATATTTTCTCTTGTTCCTTACAGTGGACATTACTGTTTATCGTAATGGTTATCACGGGGATCTCAATGAGACATTTTATCTTGGAGAAGTTGATGAGGGTGCAAAGAGACTAGTCCAGACAACATATGAGTGCCTAATGCAAGCAATTGATGCAGGTAAGGGCTTGCCGGAACTCATGGCTTTCATGTCTGATTTTTGTTCCATGTTGTATCTCGGACACTTAAGTGACAGAAAGCCAGATACATTGGGCACTGCTCCCGTTATGGAGCCTGTCTTAATCCAAGATAATGTATTGTGCCAACTTGCTGTGGAAAGCTATAATTTTATTCCATTCGGTGGTGTTGAAAGGCTCACTTGGAGTGATTAATTACAACAAATAGCTTGGATACTTGCTCTTGAATTGAACCTTTTGTGGAAGTTATGGTTTAAAATTGACTAAACATCAAGTCTAGGATTTCTTGCTGGACATCTGACAGCCACAATCTGTTTATCTTGCTAGATTTGTGTCCTTTCACAATGTTGGTGGGTGACAAATGAACAGAGGTGTTTGGAGGTAAACTATGAAACTTAATATGTACTCTAGGCATGCTATGCTATGCTTTTTTTTTCTTCTTTTTTTTCTTTTTTTAATTTATGGGATGTGTTCAAAATTCTCAAAAGACCAGTGAGCTTTTGACAGTTGACTGCATAAAAAATGCATATGCTGAACTGTTGGCCAGAATTTCTTCTCATGAAAAGTTTGGCATTTGCAAGGCTACCTTTTTTTTTTTTAAAACAAGATGACCACATGAGCATGTAACTTTTCAGTGCCTAACGTTGGGATTTTTTTTTTTCCTGAGGATGACTAGAAGCTATTGATGGAATTGCTAGGGGCTGCAGCGTTACATGGATACTCAGTGCTGGCTCCAGGATTTTGGGGGCCCTTTGGCACAGCACCCTCAGAGGGCCCCCTCTAGATGGACATTCAAACTGAGAATTGTCTTTGGCTGCATCTGATTTTCTTAGATATTCTGTGCAAAGCGAAAATGGTGCTATTGTTAGGACAGTGAGCCATCCGCAGGTCTTGGGACCCTGGCAAATGTCTAGCCATGCCACCCTCTAGAACTGGCCCAGAGATAATTGGTTCCAATGTGACTTTGTGTGTGTCAGAATTTGAATACTTTCTTGTGAAGGACTGCCAGCTGGTCCTTTCTTCAAGAGGAGAGATCAAAGGTGCAAAACTGCCTGCCTTAGCTCTGCCGTCTTGACACTGATTCTCTCAGGGCCTTGCCCTTGGTCTATACACTGGATTTAGCACTGAACCACAGAGGAACCACACACACCATGTGGGGTAAAACCAGGAAAGTTTATTTAAGGTAAACCGATTACAATAAAAGGTGGGAAATGAGGGAAGGGGGAAAAGGTGGGGAGACACTTTGGTATACCAAAGTAGAGCTACAAAACAACAAAACTAGTCCCTTACTATATAAATACCCAGGCACTTACTCTTTGCCTGGGGGTTGGTCTTCTTAGAGCTTGCCTCAGCAAAAAGCCCTACTCTGCGCTCCCCACAGCTCACAGTATAGATTCTCCCCCCCCCCCTTTAGGTAGCTTGGCTGTCTGGCCAATCAGGATGAACTTCATCTGGGCTAGGCAGGGGAGGGGTGCTCCTTGATCATGACTAGAGTGCTTGGGCCGCATTTGCATGCGAATACCTGTGGCACAGGGACATCAAAGAGACATGGGAGACTCTGAGGCAAGGGGGGTGGCATCAGAGGAAGCTATGTACATTTGCATGGGGTTCCCAGCCTTCAGCTGGGATTACACTTGTTTACATGTGTGGAGGTGGAGAGAAGGGTCGGCTTTTCTTGAAATTTCTGTTCTCTTCTGGTCATGAGTTATCAGCTCCTTTCCATGATGTCCATTGTGGGATGGTATGTGTGTAGCTCTTGTGCTGAGGAGAAATGCAAATTAAGACTTTTGCCTTTATTAAGTAGAGGATGATACTATTTATGTGCCTCTTAGTAAAATGACATATTCCTTACCTTGCAGTAAAACCTGGTGTTCGGTATAGAGAATTGGGAAATATTATTCAGAAACATGCTCAAGCCAATGGATTTTCAGTAGTTCGGAGCTACTGCGGGCATGGGATTCATAAGCTTTTCCACACTGCTCCCAATGTGCCACATTATGCCAGTAAGTATGGGCAGTGTTTGCTGTTTGTCAGAGTGCTGCTATAATCAGTAACAATTAACTATTCCATGCGTTTCCCCCAACTAATGTAACTTATTCCCACAGCCTGTCAATTGTGAACATAAAGGGCTTTCTGAATGTGTTTCACCGAGATAGCAGTTGCATATTTGAAGGGTTGGGAAGCACAAACCAGACTGGTGTGAGAACAAAAGTGAATTTCCTTCTCTCACCGTCACTATGACAGATGGGTGTGCAGCCATTATCAACTTAAATACGTGAATTTTACACCTTCACATGAACGCTCTTTGCTTCCAAAGGGTCCCTGGTCCCTGCCATCTCCCTTTTGAAAAGTATCTAAGGTAACCATGCTGTGGAAGATCTCTGCCTGAAACTCTGGAGGGCTGCTGCCAGTCAAAGTGACAGTGTTGGGATAGATGGACTATAGATAGATTAAAGGTCTGACCTGGGATATAATATATATATATATATATATATATATATATATTTAATATATATACTATAATATATATTCAGAGTGGCATGCAGAAATCAGCAGATCAACAATAAAAGCAGCAAAATAATAAATCAAATTCCTCTTTAAAAACAAGAGCAACAAGTAAAGACTGTAATAACATAAAAGCAGAAAAAGGATACCTTAAATAGTATTGAAATTCAAAACAACGGGAATAAACGAACAAAATTACACAACTTTAAAAGCCTTGATGAACAGGTTGGTACCTGCCCTATCTGTTGGGAAAGGACATTTCACAAATAGGGCACCACTACTGAGAAGTTCCTTCCCCTAGTTGTCGCCTGCCTGCTTTCACATTTCAGGGGCACCTGGAAAAGGGCCTCTGATACAGACCTTAAACTTTGGGCATATTTATGTGTGTTCATATTGGCAGGCACATTAACATTCATTACAAAACTGGCTCTGCTCTCCTGCATAGAATTCATGTTTCTCTTCTTGGACATAGCTATGGCTGTGTGACACAGGCTGGTTCAGATGCAATGCGAGATCTGAATGGTTTGCAAACCAATGGTTTGCTTTAATGACTACGTTTGGACTATCAAATTTCAGCTTATTAAGGTGAGATATGAACAAGCCTTCTACATTCACATGCAACTTCTTTGCTTTCTTGAGTTGTGTCATCCCAAGTGGGGAAACAAACTAGGAAACCACAGTTAACTATAGCTTGTCATTGCATCCGAACTGGAAACCATGGCTAATGGCTTCCAGTCATGCCAGGATATGAAGCCATGGTTTAAAGTTTGTTTCCATATCCTTGCTTGTTTGGAAGCCAGTAAGCATAGTTTCTGGTTCAGACATAAGTGTAGCTTCCTGTTTGTTTTCCCATCTTTCACAATGGGAGGAGTGAAGCAGCTGCATGTGGGTGCATGAAATTCATTTATATTTCAGCTTATTAAACTGAGATTTCATGGTCTGAACATGGGCAATCTCTGAACCCAGCTGGGCCAACAAACCAGGACCTGAAATTGCAAACTACAGTTTGTGCTATCTGGGGTTTATTGTTATATCTTGAATTCACAAACTAGTTGGTGCCATGGCTTCACCTCAAGAGGCTTTTGCACCATGGAGATGGGATGGGAGTGAATTTACAAAGCAGAGTGCTGAGCAGATGGGAGACAAAAACAGACAAGCAGCTCTAAGCGATTAGCTTTCCCACTGTACTTCTGGAAGGTCAAACTGGTGTGGGGTCTAAACTATGGTTGGCACAAACCATGATTTTGGTGCTATACCTGAACCCATCTACAGAGCTCTCCATCCAGCTACTTCAGAATACTGAATCTTCTTCCAGTTGGCATGCTTTTAGGAAGCATACAACTACCATTAAGTTTCCCTTGCACTTCCCTTGTATTTTCCTGCTTCTCCCCGACTCTTTGCAAACTCGCGCACAACACTTTTTTTATCCTACATTTTTATCCTACTTTCTTTTCAGAAAATAAGGCTGTTGGGGTAATGAAGCCTGGCCATGCGTTTACAATAGAACCAATGATCTGTGAAGGTAATTATGCATCTATGGATTTAAAGGATTCTGATCCCAGCCATTCCTTGAAATGAATTTGCCTGGGCTCCACTTAGGAACCTTATCTGTGTACAGTCATGCCTTGGATTGAGAGCATAATTCGTTCCGGAAATGTGCTTGTAATCCAAAACACTCTTATATCAAAACGAAATCCCCCCCAAAAAATTTGTACAGAGATTTTTAATTTAAGCCGTACTACAGTACTTGTATTGCAAGACGTCGCTTGTATATCAAGTAAAAAAAAATTAAATAAATATTTTAAAATTTGCTTGTCTTGCAAAACGCTCTCAAACCAAGTTACTTGCAATCCAAGGTATTACTGTATGTGTTTCCTAATGCTCTGCGTGACACATACCTTGTTGACTAAAATAGCATGCCGTATTTGTTACTGGGAAAAACCTAAGCCTTACTGCATAATGTCTTTGCCAGTCCTATCTTTAAGGTTGGCTTGCTGGCATTACATCTGGTTCATGTGGACACCAAGTATTGTATCCAGGATTGTGTCTGCTTCACACCAAAACCCCTCAAATTCTTTTATTGAGATGTTACCAGTTTTTAACCAATATTTCCAACACTGTCAAGTTTCATCTTCCAGACAAACACCAAAACTAAAATTTATTTATTTATTTATTTATTACATTTATCAATCGCCCATCTGGCCGGTCACCCGGCCACCCTGGGCGATGTACAATTAAAATACAATAAAACACAATAAAATATAATAATTAAAACAATATTAAAAAATTCTCATTAAAAACCTAACCCACCCCATATTCCCGCCTGAACAGCCATGTTTTTAATGCACGGCGGAAGCTCATCACGGAGGGGGCATGGCGAAGGTCACTAGGGAGGGAGTTCCATAATGTGGGGGCCGCCACAGAGAAGGCCCTCTTCCTAGTCCCCACCAGCCTGGCTGCTCTGGCTGATGGGATAAGGAGAAGGCCGTCCGTGGCAGACCTTGTTGAGCGGCCTACTTGATGTTGCTGGAGGCGCTCCTTGAGATAAGCTGGGCCGGAGCCGTGTAGGGTTTTAAAGGTCAAAACCAACACCTTGAATTCGGCTCGGCAAGCAACTGGTAGCCAGTGCAACTCTTTAAGCACTGGCGTGATGTGATCACGCCGGCGGCTGCCCTTAATCAGGCGAGCCGCCGCGTTCTGTACCAGCTGAAGCTTCCGGACCGTCTTCAAGGGTAACCCCACGTAGAGCGCATTACAGTAGTCTAGGCGAGAGGAGACCAAGGCATGAACCACTGATGGGAGCAGGTGATTAGGAAGGTAGGGGCGCAGCTGCCGTATCAGATGGAGTTGATACAGCGCCGCCCGGCTCACAGCTGCCACCTGAGCCTCCATGGACAGCTGGGAGTCTAGAATGACCCCCAAGCTGCGGACCTGGTCCTTCAGGGGTAGATGTACCCCATTCAGCACCAGGTCAACATCCCCTAACCTTCCCTTGTCCCCCACCAGAAGTACCTCGGTCTTGTTGGGGTTCAGCTTCAGCATATTCCTTCCCATCCAGCCAGCCACTGACTCCAGGCACTTGGACAGGGTCTCAACGGCCAACCTCGGTGAGGACTTAAAACAGAGGTAGAGCTGCGTGTCATCCGCATACTGATGACACTGCACCCCAAACCTCCTGATGATAGCTCCCAGCGGCTTGAGGTAGATGTTGAATAACATCGGGGAGAGGATGGAACCCTGCGGCACTCCACAAGTGAGCAGCCGAGGGTCCGAAGCCTCCTCCCCGAGAACTACCCTCTGATACCTTCCAGAGAGGAAGGACCGGAACCACTGCAATACAGTGCCTCCTAAGCCCAACCCCTCCAGACTGTCCAGGAGGATACCGTGGTCAATGGTATCAAAAGCCGCTGAGAGATCGAGGAGGACTAGAAAGGAGCATTCGCCCCTATCCAAAGCCCTCCTCATATCATCCACCAAGGCGACCAAGGCCGTCTCCGTCCCATGTCCAGACCTGAAGCCCGACTGGCACGGATCCAAATAATCGGCTTCATCCAAGTGTGCCTTCAACTGAGCACCCACCACCCGCTCGATCACCTTGCCCAGAAATGGTAAATTGGAGACTGGGCGAAAGTTGTTTAAATCCTGGGGATCCAAGGAGGGCTTCTTTAGAAGCGGTCTTATTACTGCCTCCTTGAGGGCTGATGGCATCACTCCCTCCTCGAGGGAGGCATTCACCACCGCCTTGATCCCCTCACCCAGTCTCTCCCTGCAGCTCATGATGAGCCAGGATGGGCAAGGGTCAAGCAAGCAGGTGGTCGGCCTCACAGATGAAAGCACCTTGTCCACTTCATCAGAAGGAAGAAGCCGAAACCGATCCCACAAAACCGGTCTGCCATTGGCCTCCTCCCGCTCACTCCCTGTGTCCACGACGTACGATATCCCACTCCTAATCCGATCGATTTTATCTGCGAAGTGCTTCGCTAAAGCCTCACAGGAGGCTTTTGACTGTTCCAGTGGGTCCGGAGCGACTGGACCGACCAGACTCCGGACCACTTGGAACAGCCTCCTGGGGCAGCACTCTGCAGACGCAATGGAGGCAGCATAGAAATTCTTTTTTGCTGCCTTCACCGCCACCCGGTAGGCTGAAGATGCAGCTCTAACCCGTGTTCGATCGTCTTCGGAGCGGGAATTTCGCCATCGGCGCTCTAGCCTTCTCACCTCTTGTTTCAGAGCTCGCAGCGACGGAGTGAACCATGGCGCCGCGCGAGCTCTGTTTAGGCGAAGAGGGCGCTTCGGGGCAACTCGGTCTAATGCCCTGGTGATTGCAGCATTCCAGTCATCCACCAGGGTCTCGACCGAGCTACCGTTTGTGTGCTCCAATTCCCCAAGCGCGTTCAGGAATCCATCCGGATCCATAAGACGCCTGGGGCGGACCATTCTAATAGGTCCCTCACCCCTGCAGAGGGGTTGTGGCACCGAGAAATCCAACCCCACCAGATAGTGATCTGACCATGACAAGGGGGTGGTGGATATACCCCCGATCTCCAGATCATTTCCCCCCTCTCCGGAAACAAAAACCAAGTCCAGTGCACGACCGGCTACATGGGTAGGTCCAGTTAATACA
The DNA here is from genome assembly GCA_021292165.1 of Shinisaurus crocodilurus. Classification (NCBI taxonomy): domain Eukaryota; kingdom Metazoa; phylum Chordata; class Lepidosauria; order Squamata; family Shinisauridae; genus Shinisaurus; species Shinisaurus crocodilurus. The sequence goes on from CM037876.1 coordinate 30,642,776, forward strand.
GGGTGCAGCTCCCAGGAAGCCATGGTCTCCATAAAGTCCCGAGGTGCCCCAGTGAGGGAAGCCCCCGAATGCACGTTGAAGTCCCCCAGCACCACTAGCCTGGGGGACAACACACGCACATCGGAGACCACCTCCAGCACCTCGGCCAGGGAGTCTGTCGTGCAGCGGGGTGGACGGTACACGAGCAGAATCCCCAGGCTGCCCTTTGGACCCAACCTCCAGTACATGCACTCAATAAACTTGGTCTCCCGGAGAGGGAGTCTGGTGAGGACCAAGGACTCCCGGTAGATAACAGCCACTCCCCCTCCCCGTCCCCCAACCCTTGGCTGCTGGGCATACGAGAAACCGGCCGGACACAAGGCCGCCAGAGTTGGAGCAGCGGCCTCGTCCAGCCAGGTTTCCGTAACACATGCCAGGTCCGCACCCTCATCCATGATCAAGTCATGGATGAGAGATGTTTTTTGGGTAACGGACCTGGCATTGCACAACAGCAAACGCAGGGTGGGGGGAGGAGCAACACATCCCCCAGTTATCCCTTGGCTCTGGGCAGGCCCGGAACAAGGGATAGATATTAAGCATCGATCCCTTGTTCCCCTTACTCGGCGTGGCCTGCCCCTAGCGCTCTGCCAGCGCCTGCCGCTCAACGTTGGTACCGTTTGCCCCCCAGAACTCCCCCCAATATCTCCCTGGAGAGACACATGCCTCCTCGCTTCCGCCAGTCAGGCGGGAGACCCACCCCTAAAATCAACCCCTAAAAAACCCCAGCCCTTCAAAAAGGAAGGGCCTCTTTAAAACTCCCAGCCCCACCTATATCCCCAACAGCAGGGGGACAGGCCCTCGCCCTCGTGCCACCCCCGAAGTGGCTCCCCCAAAGGGGCGAGCCCGCTGGGGCCTGGTCTTTATAGTCCCCTTCCAAGCAGCTGCAGGTGGGGCAAGGCGGCTCCCGGCTGAGCCCGGGCCTGCAGGGGGCAGGCGGCAGTCCCACAGGTGCGGTGGGGTGGGCTGGCCTCGCACAGGCGGCGGCAGCAGCAGCAGCAGCAGCAGAGCTGGACCCACCTGCCTGGCTTGCTCTTCTCCCCGGCAGTGGTGGTGAGGAGATGCCCGGGTCAGCTGGGGCCTGGTCTTTATAGGCCCCTTCCAAGCAGCTGCAGGTGGGGCAAGGCGGCTCCCGGCTGAGCCCGGGCCTGCAGGGGGCAGGCGGCAGTCCCACAGGTGCGGTGGGGTGGGCTGGCCTCGCACAGGCGGCGGCGGCAGCAGCAGCAGCAGCAGCAGCAGCAGAGCTGGACCCACCTGCCTGGCTTGCTCTTCTCCCCGGCAGTGGTGGTGAGGAGATGCCCGGGTCAGCTGGGGCCTGGTCTTTATAGGCCCCTTCCAAGCAGCTGCAGGTGGGGCAAGGCGGCTCCCGGCTGAGCCCGGGCCTGCAGGGGGCAGGCGGCAGTCCCACAGGTGCGGTGGGGTGGGCTGGCCTCGCACAGGCGGCGGCAGCAGCAGCAGCAGCAGCAGCAGCAGCAGAGCTGGACCCACCTGCCTGGCTTGCTCTTCTCCCCGGCAGTGGTGGTGAGGAGATGCCCGGGTCAGCTGGGGCCTGGTCTTTATAGGCCCCTTCCAAGCAGCTGCAGGTGGGGCAAGGCGGCTCCCGGCTGAGCCCGGGCCTGCAGGGGGCAGGCGGCAGTCCCACAGGTGCGGTGGGGTGGGCTGGCCTCGCACAGGCGGCGGCAGCAGCAGCAGCAGCAGCAGCAGCAGAGCTGGACCCACCTGCCTGGCTTGCTCTTCTCCCCGGCAGTGGTGGTGAGGAGATGCCCGGGTCAGCTGGGGCCTGGTCTTTATAGGCCCCTTCCAAGCAGCTGCAGGTGGGGCAAGGCGGCTCCCGGCTGAGCCCGGGCCTGCAGGGGGCAGGCGGCAGTCCCACAGGTGCGGTGGGGTGGGCTGGCCTTGCACAGGCGGCGGCAGCAGCAGCAGCAGCAGCAGCAGCAGCAGCAGAGCTGGACCCACCTGCCTGGCTTGCTCTTCTCCCCGGCAGTGGTGGTGAGGAGATGCCCGGGTCAGCTGGGGCCTGGTCTTTATAGGCCCCTTCCAAGCAGCTGCAGGTGGGGCAAGGCGGCTCCCGGCTGAGCCCGGGCCTGCAGGGGGCAGGCGGCAGTCCCACAGGTGCGGTGGGGTGGGCTGGCCTCGCACAGGCGGCGGCAGCAGCAGCAGCAGCAGCAGCAGCAGAGCTGGACCCACCTGCCTGGCTTGCTCTTCTCCCCGGCAGTGGTGGTGAGGAGATGCCCGGGTCAGCTGGGGCCTGGTCTTTATAGGCCCCTTCCAAGCAGCTGCAGGTGGGGCAAGGCGGCTCCCGGCTGAGCCCGGGCCTGCAGGGGGCAGGCGGCAGTCCCACAGGTGCGGTGGGGTGGGCTGGCCTCGCACAGGCGGCGGCGGCGGCAGCAGCAGCAGCAGAGCTGGACCCACCTGCCTGGCTTGCTCTTCTCCCCGGCAGTGGTGCTGAGGAGATGCCCGGGTCAGCTGGGGCCTGGTCTTTATAGGCCCCTTCCAAGCAGCTGCAGGTGGGGCAAGGCGGCTCCCGGCTGAGCCCGGGCCTGCAGGGGGCAGGCGGCAGTCCCACAGGTGCGGTGGGGTGGGCTGGCCTCGCACAGGCGGCGGCGGCGGCGGCAGCAGCAGCAGCAGCAGAGCTGGACCCACCTGCCTGGCTTGCTCTTCTCCCCGGCAGTGGTGGTGAGGAGATGCCCGGGTCAGCTGGGGCCTGGTCTTTATAGGCCCCTTCCAAGCAGCTGCAGGTGGGGCAAGGCGGCTCCCGGCTGAGCCCGGGCCTGCAGGGGGCAGGCGGCAGTCCCACAGGTGCGGTGGGGTGGGCTGGCCTCGCACAGGCGGCGGCAGCAGCAGCAGCAGCAGCAGAGCTGGACCCACCTGCCTGGCTTGCTCTTCTCCCCGGCAGTGGTGGTGAGGAGATGCCCGGGTCAGCTGGGGCCTGGTCTTTATAGGCCCCTTCCAAGCAGCTGCAGGTGGGGCAAGGCGGCTCCCGGCTGTGCCCGGGCCTGCAGTGGGCAGGCGGCAGTCCCACAGGTGCGGTGGGGTGGGCTGGCCTCGCACAGGCGGCGGCAGCAGCAGCAGCAGCAGAGCTGGACCCACCTGCCTGGCTTGCTCTTCTCCCCGGCAGTGGTGGTGAGGAGATGCCCGGGTCAGCTGGGGCCTGGTCTTTATAGGCCCCTTCCAAGCAGCTGCAGGTGGGGCAAGGCGGCTCCCGGCTGAGCCCGGGCCTGCAGGGGGCAGGCGGCAGTCCCACAGGTGCGGTGGGGTGGGCTGGCCTCGCACAGGCGGCGGCAGCAGCAGCAGCAGCAGCAGCAGCAGCAGCAGCAGCAGCAGAGCTGGACCCACCTGCCTGGCTTGCTCTTCTCCCCGGCAGTGGTGGTGAGGAGATGGTGCTTAAAAGGGTTGGTGCTTACCGTATTTTTCCGTCTATAAGACGCCCCCATGTATAAGACGCCCCCCCACTGGGCAGTTTTGCAACCGCGCAGTTCTCTCCTCGGCTTACTTCCGTGTATAAGACGACCCTCAATTTTTAGTCTAGCGATTTTAGGAAAAAGTATAGTCTTATACATGGAAAAATACTGTACTTTAAAAGAATCTGAAGTGGTCCTTGCTTTTCTTAACCTTTCATCTAGTCCGCAATTTTTTTGGTATAAGTTAAATTCCAGAGCATCTTCAGCCATTGTGATAGATTTAGATTTCCCCACCCTAGAGTTGTGTAATACAGATCTTAGCTAAATGAAGGCGATATTCCTTACTCCCAGGTCTTCTGGGAAGCAATAATTTGTTGTAGCACAGATTGTACCGAACTCCTCGCCAAGAAGCTTTTCTTTTATATTTGGCATAAACCATGCAAATACGCCATGCATATACACTGGCATATGTTTGATTCCTTTGATATTTCTGTTTACAAGGTACAGGTTTTGTTAGAGTGTGTGTCTTTTATATAAGATCTGAGTGATAGAAGAGAGCAAAGCTGCAGAGGCTGAATATAAATGGGCAGTAGTGGCCCATAGGGGAACACACCAGGGTAGAAAACATAAACATATGCTTTCTAAGGCCTTGGAAGCTGGCAAAAGTGTCTTAATGCTAAATAGGTTGTGGGGAAAGCTACGCCTCATGCCGATTAAGATAAGCAGGGAAGAAAAGGGGAATTTGCATTAGTCATGTGGTTAAATAAAGCCAAAGGATTGCTCTAGTGCTGTCTCTCTCAATTATATATTTTAAATTTTGCAACCTGTACCCCAAGGTTTTAGGGTGGATTACAGTAATTATGCTTACAGAGGTCAAGCTATTTGAAATCTGTCCTAAAAGGATTTCCCTGCAAGCTACATTGCACCATTTTATTGTTTAAAGGCGCAATTCTACTTAGATATGGAGCGGTACACAAACACTGTAAATAAATAAATAAATAAATCCTATGCATGTTGCTCCAGTCTCCTCAGAACATGGGGGATTAAATTATTAGTTTCATTTTTGGCCCCTCTTTTCAGGGGATTCGCAAAGCTTTAAGCCAATTGCTGCTGAAGCTACCAGCAGTTGTAAGGCAGTTTTCAGCCAGTCACCTAAAGCCAGTGAGCCTTGTGTGGGGCTGGGTTCTCGGATACTGGCCAATACTGCTAACTCCAGTTGGCTGACTTTTCTCTGTTAGGGCAAGGCCACAGAGGAATCAATTGCCGTATTAGGAAGAAAGGCACAGTGCTAAGGAGCGGATCCCCTCTCCCTCTGCAAGAGGCTTGGTTTCTCTAACAAGCTCAGTCGATGTAAAAATGTAGGCCTGGCATAGTAGCCTTTTATGTTCAGATTTGTACCCCAGTATCCCGTCTCTTCCCTCCCTCCCTCGAATTATGTTCAAATTTGTGTCCCTTTCCTCCAAGGAAACCAAGTGGCAGACATGTCATTCCCTCCTCTCTTTTACCCTCACACAAACCTTGTGGTTAAGCTGTGAGATATTGACTGGCCTGAGGTCACCCACTGATCTAGCTACATGGCTTGTACAGTAATACCTTGGATTGCAAGTATAATTCGTTCCGGAACTGTGCTTGTAATCCAAACCACTCTTATATCAAAGCGAGTCTCTGGCGGGTGATTTCGGCCCGCTACGCCCGCTCTAGGCGAGCAGTTACATCCCTACGCAAGACCTTGCTTGTTTATCAAGTCAGATTTCTTTTAAAAAAATTTGCTTGTCTTGCAAAATGCTCTCAGATCAAGTTACTTGCAATCCAAGGTATTACTGTAATTCTTTCTTGATAGATTAAAAAAAGCCTGAGTGTTCTTTTAGTATACATTTGTGCGGTTCTGCACTAGGATTGTCACCTTTCTAGGATTGGCCTGGAGTCTTCAGGAATCAGTATTAACCTCCAGGAAATTATTGAAAGCAACCCTGAAGAATTTAATTGGTATTGTGTAAAATATTGTAGGGGGTGTGGGGAAGGACATCTCGAGGAGTAACTTCAGAGTTGGCAACCCTATTGTGCACTGGGGTCCTGGGAGGGTTGCATTCTGTGTTGTCTTTGTATGGTTGCCTCACACAGCTCCCATTAGGGAGACTGTTTGTTGTACTGCACGCATACCAAAAGCCTTTGAGCATGAGAAGAGTGTACAATAAACAGACTCCATATTTGGGGCTGTGTGAAGCAACATAAACATACAAACACACTCCCCTCCAAGATCATGTTTTTATGATTAAGCTAGGGTAGTAATAGTCTGATTTCAATTAAAAGACTATAGAGAAATTTGCCCATCAGAAAGAATGCCAAGCAGAATTTCTTTATAAATAAAGACTGGCTTGCTGTATCTGTTAGGCTTAGTAGGGGCAGCTGTGAGGGTAGGTTAGAGTCTGCATAGTCACACCTTCAAGTAATGTTTGCAAAAAGTTAAGTTTATATCTATTGCTGTGCAGTAGAAATGTGTCAGTATGTCCTTTTATTTGTTTTGTGGGAGAGACTTCATCTCTGGGAAATAGGAAATTGGTAGTCAGTATGGGGAATAATAATTGTATTAATATACAGTTTCTGAGTGCTCAAAGTACTTCACTGGTATAATTTCATTAACCCTGATCAAAGTAGTGTAATGTAGGTTACTTGGGGAAATTGAGTTAATTGATATCAGGTTGGCTACATGTTGAGTTCATACAGAGACTGTAGCCTTGAGTCTTTTAATGTAAGGGGACATCCCTTCATCTTTTTTGAGATTTGACAATCCCAAAGGTATGTTATAGCCTGGCCTTATTGTGCCTAACTTTATTTACAAAAAATGTAAATAAACAAGGGATAAGTATTAGGTCTAGTATGACAATGAGGCAAGAAGTGTATCATTTGCTAAAGTGACAGATTAATGCTTCTGAAGTGTCAGTGAAGGGGCTTTTGTTTGGCATACAGTGTTTATCCAAAAGTGCACAGGCAGAAGAAAACTGTACATGTGTGTTGCATATGTGCACCACTACAACTGTTGTAGTGATGCGGTATGCATGAGCAAAATAAAATTTGCCCCACCATCTCCAAACCTCACCAACTACCACTGGGTATAGATATGTGGGTTAGCTATTTGTTTTCAGTTGTCTACTTGAACAATAAAATGGTGCAATAAGAAGGGAGATAAATAGGAACCGGATGTTTTGTTCACTCTTCAGCATCCTACTTTGGTCTTAACATCTGTGGAACCCTTGAGATCTGCCAACCTGGTGTAGAACTCCAGCTGTAGACTTGCCCAGTTCAAGCATTCGAGTTCATTTTAGTTTAATTCTTGGATGCAGAAAACTTAAATGTCTCCTGGGAATCTTAAATCTGAATCAGTAAGCACAAGGCATATTCCTGTTTTTCAGTGACAGCCAAAGGAATTATACCAGAGCCAAATTATGGCTAGTGAGTCTCATAGCTACTTGAACAGTTCAACAAGTGGCTAATAGAAGTGTAATGGAAAGTAAGTGCATGTGCATTATGGGCACAATAGAGATTTGCTCTTCCCTCAGTGATGGGATCTGGAGAAGGAAAAGCTGGCTGTACCCCAGCAGAACATTCTATGGGACTCCCAAGAGATGGGGGTCCTAGGGATTGCAGAGGGGAGGAGGAGGGGCCATCAGGAGCAGCCTTTAGTCAAGAGGCTTGTAGGGAAGACAAAAGTGGAAGTGGATGGAGGAGACAGAGGTGAAAAGGCATGGCAGCAGGGTCATATGCACACAAGTAAAACACTGATGGTGCTGACAGTAGTGTAAACTTTTCCTTGTTAATACTTCTGTTAAAAATATATGTATTCCAGTAATGAGTCTTATTTGCATCGTTTTCAATAGGTGGGTGGCAAGATGAAACCTGGCCTGATGGCTGGACGGCAGTGACGCGAGACGGCAAGCGGTCTGCTCAGTTTGAACACACACTTCTGGTCACGGATACTGGGTGTGACATCTTAACCCGGCGGTTGGATAGCATTCGCCCTCACTTCATGACCCAGTGCTAGTGTAGGCCAAGCTGAGAGGCCTGAACCAAGCATCTCTTGACTCTGTACTATGCCTTTTTACTAAAGTACAGGCTAAAGGGGGATTTTATCACCTGTTTCCTTCTTGTTGACTGTAGGTAAGAGAGATGCAACCTTGCATTTATACGACTTGGATGAGCCCTGATGCAAAGGATTGAAAAGAGGTTTTAGAGCATTCTCTCTGCTCTCCTGTACCCCAACATTGTTTGAATCTTTTTAAAAATGTCTGTTGTCCTTATGGCACCCCTTTATTATTCTCCCCCCTCCCCCAAGCTGGGCTTCAGGTTGTTCTGTTACTACCAGAGTTATCAGCTGGCACACATAAGATAACTTTTTCATGGTGGATGCAAGGCTTTGGAAAACAAGCCTTCCTACCTTTACAAGTGTTGCCTGAGATTTTAAAGTTTTCTTGTTCCAAAGGCAATCCTTGCTTAGCTATTGCTGAAAAGACAGTTTTCAGGCAATCCTTGCTTAGCTATTGCTGAAAAGACCGTTTTAGTGGGCTGGGCTTTCATCTGTTTATAATTCAGAGGTGGAAGTAGGTACTAGAAAGTGTTACCTAGTACTGTGTCTACCTTCAGAGTTTTGCTCTGTTGTGTAACTCTATATGGAGGTATAACCACCTATTAACTGCTGGGCCTGTTTCTCTTTGGCTGACAATTGCTAGTGGTGGTTCTCTGTCCGGGTGGGGAGGGACATTACTGAGATTCTACCTGGTTCAAGCTTTTACCAAAATGCAACCAATGATGTTCAAAGGGTTCACTTGTAGAAACTTTTATTTTAAAATTGAAATATGGAGTTCTCCCATATATTTCTGTGTTCTAATGAAGGGCATGTCCCAAAGACACGAGGTTGATCTTTCACAGCCCATTTTTGAGCTTTTCAGTCTGTGGTAGCTTTGTTTGTGTGTGTCACCATGCTCAAATGATTGTCTACCATGAAGCCCACTTAGAATCAGCATGGTTTCACCATGACACTGCAAATATTTTAGAATTTGTGGCATGCTACTGTCAGGAGCCGGACACTTATGACTGTGTGTTTCAGTTGCCACTTCGTTATGTACACTTTCAGTCTGTGTTGACCCCAAACAACTTCACTGCAGATTGGAAGAGAAAGCTTTCACTAATGGTCATGGAATTGGTCCACAGACAAGAAAACAAGACACTGCTACATGTTTCATGATGCAGCTGTATCATGTGGCTTTTTTCCTGGAAAGTTTTTCTTGGGCATTTGAGGAAAAGGGGTAATATTCCAGCTATCCACTGTGATATTTCATCAAATGGTTTTTAGGCAGAAGTAATGCATTTGAAAGAAGCAAGGATTGGAAGCCGTAGAACTTGCTAGTCCTGTCCAAAGGTCCTTACACCAGCTACACTATGGGTAATGGTATAATTCCTCCCCCGCCCCACCCCCATTTTCATCAACAATTACTTTGTAATACAGATCTGGAATATACTACTGCTCTTGATGTCAAGGGAGAAATAGTTGGCCTATGGCCATCCTAGCCCTGCATTCCCTAGTGTTCCCCCCCCCCCCCCAACCGCACTTTCAAGTCTAGTGCCTGCTTTATTCTTACAATGTTGGGAGTGCAGAAATGGTAAACCAGTGAAGATAAATCAGTTCATAAAATCATGGGCATAATATGCACATTTCTGCTCCATGTCCGATATCTGGTCAGATATAGAAGAATTGCAAGGTGCTTAAAAGCCCTCAACTCCTGTCAACACAAACAGCATATGACTTCACCAGTTCTTTGGAGTTCTTAGGGCAGTTGTGACTTTAAAAAATATATATGAAAGAAAATGTCTCTCTCCCAGAGTGCCTCGTTTTTGCTGAAGGTGTATTATTGGGATAACATTTTCATTCTGTAATGTGTTTAGAGGCAGTAAAGTGATCCAGAAATGTTACAAGCACTTGTGTGCATGGGAAGAGATTTTTAACATAACAGACTGCAATATCTGAGTGGAGTTAACCTATGTATGCAATACATTAAGGAGATTAAAAGTCTGGATGGTTAACCTAGAGTACTCTTTTCTACTTTGAACCATATACCGTAACCTGTTTGTTCTTTTTTCAAATCCTCTGGGTGATCGAAGAACTTGACTTCAGCTTCTAAAATGAAATCTGGATATCCTTTATAGCAGTGGTGGGCAGACTTTGAGGTTTAATGGAGGTGGATGGGATGGTGACGATGGAGTCAATTACTGTATGTACAAATGGAGTTAATACAGATCTTAATTACTACAGATCAGGGATTTTAACACAAAACTCTGAAAGTGGCCAACAGAGCTGCACAAAGACCGCGCCAAAGGCAACCAATTAATACTCCTATTTTACAGGTGCAGAATACCAAAACTAAGAGATAGCAATTAGTCATGGCAGATATCTTTTTAAAAACAACAACACAAACTTTCAATTTTCCTTCCTGTTAAACTATAGGGCAAGCAAGGGCAGGGAACCTGTGGCCCTTGAGGTGCCTATGGACTACCTGGGGCAGCTTGCAGTTGGAGTCTAACAACATCTGGAGGTGTACATTTTCAGTTAAATGTGTATTCAGACATTTATAATACACAGACTTCAACAGTACAATTAGTCAAGGAAAGACAAGCTATGACATTTGTGGACTCCTCTCCTCCATGAACTGCAGTCAGTTTTGAGAAGGGCAATGTTAATAATGATAAAATATGCAACTGGGAGTTGGGGAGGGACGAAAGGCATGGTCTTTTAATAAACCAAAACAATCTAATAGGGGAAAGGAAAGGGCAAATCGATTTTTGACATGAGCGAATCCTCTTCAGTTAATTGCTGTTGGTGCCAGTGGGATCTTTCCTCCTGATGCGTAGAACAGGCATGCCCCTTGATCTAGACTGCCGTAGCTGCAAAGGGCTAAAATGGGGTGCAGAGCCTCAGGCCTGTGGGCCACATCTGTGCCATTTGGGGTTCCAATCCAGCCCTCTGGGGCTACCTGGATGGCCCTGCTCCCATTCCCTGACCACTTGGGGATTTCTAGCCTTCTCTGTGTCTCCCCCCACCCTAAACGGTTGAAATGTCTTTCCTAAGGCATAGTTAGTGGCACCAAGAGCTTTGGTGTTTTGGCTCCACCCGGCAATGGAATGTGGCCCTTGAGAGCTCCAAAATTGAATTAGGAGAGAGGTTCAACACCCCTGGGTTAAAGGCTCCTCTGCCCCAATCCAGATTGAGCCTGAGCCCATCTGTAGCTGTTTGCTTTTTTTAAAAAAAGAAATATTAATTGCTAAATGCATCAAATAACATATCTGGCTGGGTTCTTAGCCAAGGAGGTAGGGGGTGGGCTAAGGGTGGAAGAGCCAAGGTACAGGGTTATAATGTAAAAGGTAAAATTGAGTTATTTAAGGAAGTCAGTTTTACATGATGTTAAAAGGTATGTATTAAAAGACAGTATGTTAGAAATTAATAGAACCTTACACTACAGCATATTTGACCAAAACACTCCTTTGCTCATTCCATTTCCAGAAATAAAAAGTATAGTATCCTTTGAGACAAAGAACCAAGTTAATCTCTCATGGGTCACAATCATACCTAGGTGCTCTCTGGGTAAAAACAACTCCCTTTCAATTGCCCTGCTCTGCCACTGAATAGACAAAAGCAGTCTTCCAGGAGAAAGATGAACCTAGTTCGGAGTTCAGCTAATCCCATTCATTTCAGCAATGGAGCATTACTCTGCATGTGGACTAGATCCTTTATTTTTTAAAAAGAGGGAAATGCTTACGATTCTCCAGCTAGTAGCTGAAGCTCCTAGGCCTGGATTGGGGCACATAACAAGAGAAAGATCACACAACTCATGAAGCCAAGGGGGTGGTTTCTGTGAATGTTTCCACGTATATAGGCCCAACCTAGAATCATTACATACAGTAAAGTGAATGCAGATCTATATGCAACGTTTCCAGCGGTATATTGAAAATTAGTTGTGTTGCACTTTTCCGGGGGGGGGAGCTGTTAACCCATTTCATAGGGCTAAACGATGAAATTCAGAACTACAGCTCAATCTCCCAGTCTCTCTTTCAGCGCTTAAAAGCAGCCAAGCAGGGACTACTGTACTGAAATCACATGTACTGGTGTTCATGTCAACAGGAAAAAAGACAGTTGTAGTTGTACCTCCTTTCCCCCCTGCCAGTATTAATAGTCATGCTGGGTACAGGGAGTGACTGGAGAGCCCCCATTTCAGCACTGCGGTCTCTAGTCAACCTCCACCCAATTTTAATCTTTGAAAAAGGCATTGGGAGGTCCACTCAGATCTGTGGCAGGTCTGGTCTGCTATGTTCTAGAGGAAGTTACATTTTAGAGTTGCCTGCCTTCATACAGGCCTGTGGCTTATGGTGGCTCAGCTTGTCTGAGTGTAGAAAGCTAAGCAGGGTCAAGCCTGGTTATTACTTGGATGGGAGACCCCTCTTCTGGTTTCCTGCATTGAGCAGGGGGTTGAACTCGATAGCCTTGTAGGCTCCTTCCAACTATCATCTATGAAATCCCTTTATATTAGGGGTTCCCAACCTTTTTGGACCCATGGGCACATTTGGGAATTTGAGAAACTGCTGTGGGCACCACCACAAAATGGCTAATCACATAATGGTTGCCATGGGGGCCTGGCTACTCCAGAGTGGGGAGAGAAATAGCGAGGGTAGAAGCTGGGAGGGAGGGGGAAATGGAAAGAGTTGCTTCCTGGCCTGCCCAATCTTCTGTCCCAACCTTTCCCCTTTGCTCGCTTGTTCTCTCCACTCCCAGCATCTATTGCTACTTCCCTCCCACAACCCCTTTCCTTGCCATTTCTCTCCCTTCCCCATCCCTAGTTTGCTTTCTCTCCCTTCCTAGCCTTGTTCTTTCTTTCTCTCCCACTCACCCTTCATCTTGCAGTTTCTCTCAGCTCCCAGCCTTGCTCTTTCACTCCCCTCTATCCCTTTGTCTTGCTTTCTCTTTCTGCCCACTGAGCAGCTGATCAGCATCAGGTTCAGGAACAGGAAGGAGAACCTGGCACCCTAACATTTTTTTCTAATTTTGTGTGTGTGTGTGTGTGTGTGTGTGAAGGGGACAGGGAATGAAGAGCTATGCGGGGGCCACTAGAGGTGCCTGCAGGTCCTGTGGCAACTGCACTGGGGAACTCTGCTTTATATAGTCTTGGGGCAGAGAGACAAGGTCTCAAGCTATTTTTGGACACTGGAAACCACAAAATAAAGGAATTGACCTTGCGTTGGCTGATTCTAGACTAGACACTTCTGGTGAAAGGAATTACTTTGAATAGAAACATGAACTGAAAGCAAGTAATTCAAAAAGTCTTATCTAGATGCAAAGTGAGTTTGATGGACGCATGTCAGTTTCTTTTTCGGAGTCACCACCCTCAATTTTGTTAACCGCACAGTTCACCATTAAGACGACATTGGAGTAGACACTCGTTTCTCCTTGCCTTATTGATTTTCACTTGAAGGGCAGTGATTTTCTTCTTGTATGAGTGAAGGTCTCCAATTATAATATTATATGCACACAATAACTGCTTTCTTTAAAACAGATCTGAAGTCTGAACTATCAACCCCCACTACAGTTAGACTTGTAGACTTGTAGCCACTCTGTCACGTTAGCACCTTCAGAGGGCCAAACTAGGTATGACACCATAATAATTGCATGAATGTTTTAAAAAAAGTAAATAGGTGCAAAGAGCCTAATCCAGATCAAGACTGCAACAGGGGACATAATTTTGGCTGAAAGTTGGGGGGGGGGGGAAATAAATAGATAAAGTCATCCCCGCCCTGCCCAACCACCCTGCTGATTGGGGCCTCCATACCTTTAAAAAAGAAGTCAGTTATTAAGTGCATGAATTGTCAGGTTTGGTTTGGCCCTCAGTTGCACAGTACAGAGCAGTAACTAGGAGCTCTTGCGAACTGAGCAGAACCTACTCATGCCATCTAAAAGCTTATAAAATTTGACTTGGCTCCCTGGGCTGCAGCAAGAGCACAGTCTTTCCTCTTATTCTTTATGTCTTCCAAAGTATTCAGTGGATCCAGGCATGAAATAGCCCCCAGTGCATACATACATGACCTGAATAAACGGAAGGGGACAAAACACAGCTGTACATCTACATACAAAAAAGGCTTTAATCATGATTCTCTGCTAGGCACTTTTTGTTGTTGTTTTCTTGCAGGTATTTTAGAAGAGCTACTGATTTTAAGTAAGTTTAGTCTACAGTTAAGATTCCTGGTGCTTGGTGGCACACTAAGACAGGAAATAGGTAGAGACTAGGTCTTTCTAAAATCACCAGATGGTATGTGCTGTTACAGAGTGAGATACGCACTTTTTAATTCTACATTGTCAGAGCAGATACTCTTTCCAACTTGATTCTAACTAGAGCTTTTCCCAGGCTCCGCTCTCCTACAAAAGGCATGCTGAGAAACCGCCACAGTGGCAAGAATTCCTTCTTCAGTCTTCTTAAAGCTTTAGGACACTTCGGATGCTACAAAGTGGAAAGAAAAAGCTCAGATAATGAATTTAAATTGGTGCCGTGTTAAAACTTAATTGATCTTATTCCAGAAAACCAGTATGATACAACCGATAAGGTCTTAAGCTTAGTGTAGTGAAACCTCTGTTCAAATCCCCACTCACTCCCGATGATTGTTGGATCACTGGGCCCAGTCACTCTTAACGCAAGTCAAAGGATGGTTTTGAGGATGATAGATAACATTGTATAAGCAGGCTTGGATTCCTTTGAGAAAGGGCAGGATAGGTTTTAAGGAAATAAAAGAAAAAAAGAACCCCTTCCCAATAGTTGCTTTTACAATACACTGCATCCCTCCCCCACACCCCAAATAGATTATTAAGGTTGTGGTCCTGTGGTCCTTGGGGCAGAATCCCAGGGGCCACAGATACAGCAGATCTCCCTCTCTGTGGAAAGAGAAAACGGGACATTACAGGGGTGTACTGGGGGAGGCGGCTTTGGATGTTCTGGGTCCAAGGTCTTCTCCTTCCCTGGACCCCACCCCACCCCACCCTGAGAAAAGTACAGCAGCACTTGAGATGATGTACCAGTTTCTTCTCCCATTGCAATCGATGGGAGAAGAAACAAAATACAGAGCAGCAAGGGATGACCCAAAAAACCAAAACAAAGAAACAAAAAAAGCAGGAAAAAGCTGTGCCATCACATCCTTTTGCCCTGCCAACATGAGTCCAGCAGGGCTCTGGCAATTTCTCTACCACCCCCACAGGAGAGCTCTGCCCAGCTGCAATCGCATACCTACTTAAATGAAATTAAGTTTCGGCTATTGGGCAGTACAGAAATGTAATGAAAAAATCAATATGACCTACTGAAATAAATGGGGCTTACTTCCGAGTATAAGATTGCTGTAATAGACATATTGACAAGCAGCAGAAACACCTACCTCTTTCCAGCATGCATGAGTTCAAAAGCCTCGTTAATTTTCTCAAAAGGTAGCGTGTGAGTCACAAATTCATCCACTTTTATCTTTTTGGACATGTATTCATCTACCAGCTTTGGTACGCTCTCCACACTTTTCCATCCTGAGAAGAAGCAAAATGGTCCTCTGTTGAGTGCAGCATCACAGCAAGGTGGAATAATAATAATAATGAAGAAGCTATACAAGTGGCATCTGACAAAACCACACTCATGCCTATACATCAAAAACCCCACAGGAAATTATCTACCACTGCAAGCCGGAAAGATAAATCAATGAAAGCTGGGCCCTGTTCGGGAATTCTTAAGGCAGGGGTCCCCAACCTTTTTGGACCCATGGGCACATTTGGGAATTTGAGAAACTGCTCAAAACCACACGCACCCTGACAAAATGGCTCTCACAGAGGATGTGGCTCTGTGTCACATAATGGCTGCAGTGGGGGCCTGGCTAGCCAGAAGTGAGGTCAAGAGGTTGTGAGGAGAGAAATGGTGAGGCTAGAGCTGTGTTCTCCAACCTTGGGTCCCCAGATGTTTTTGGCCTACAACTCCCAGCATGCCCCAGCCAGCTATGCTGGGAGTTGTAGGCCAAAAACATCTGGGGACCCAAGGTTGGAGAACACTGGGCTAGAGGCTGGAAAGGAGGGGGAAATAGTAAGGCAAAGGGGAAGAGGGGAGAGACAAACCCAAGGCTAGAGGCTAGAAAGGAGAGAAAGAAGACTGCCCTAACATTTTCCAAGGTTTTTATTAAAAAAAAATTTTTTTTGAAGAGGCAGGGAGTGGAGAGATTTGTGGGTGCCATTGGAGGTACTCACGGGTGCCACATTGGGGACCCCTTTCTTAAGGACTGTTGCGGCCTCTCCTCCCTCTAAGGCCGGGGTGGGGGACCTGAGGCCCTTCAGATGTTGTTGGACTATAATTCCCCTCCATGACCATTGGCCATGTTAGCTGGGGCTGATAAGCTGGAGGGCTACAGGTTCTGCACCCCAGCTCTAAGCTGAAAAAGGAGACTTGAATTTTATTACTTAGGTGTGCTGTGAAAATGAAGAACAAACAAGATATGGCTATCCTTTGCATGCTCGATATTTATGCACACGCACCCGATATATTTATATTATGCCACAGCCTTGGGATTCTTTATACACGGTGCAGCGCTCCTTCCTTCAACAACTACACGTAGTGAACTGCAGCAGACAAGGGACACAAACTACTTTCTTCTCTTTTGAGGTCAAGGTGAGGAATTGGAACAAGAGTAATATTCTACCTCTTAAGGATGACTTATATTTTTAATGTTAAAAACAGGTAGCTTTTACCTAGGAAAATAAATAATCCAGGAGACATTTATGAATATAGTCTATTAGGAAAAGTTGTAGAATTTCCTTCTCTAGAGGTTTTCTAATGAAAAACACTTTAGTGACAGGATATCCTGCTTTGCATGGGGAAGAGCCTGAAACAAATTTTACTCCCTACATCAGTGTTCTCCAACCTTGGGCCCCCAGATGTTTTTGGCCTACAACTCGCAGCATGCCCCAGCCAGCTATGCTGGCTGGGGCATGCTGGGAGTTGTAGGCCAAAAACATCTGGGGACCCAAGGTTGGAGAACACTGCTCGACATCCTGATGTATCTGACAATGTGGGCTATATTCCATAGAAGGCTTATGCCACATTTTTTTAAGGTGCTATGGGCTTATTTGTTTTAAACTCTCGTCAGTTTCCACATACACGAACATGAGAACTTCTGACTGGCCAATTTAAGACACTTCTATCCCAGCAAAATTATACCTCCAAAGGCAGTCCCTTTCCATGTTCGTCCAGTGACCAGTTGAAACGGACGGGTGGCGATCTCCTGGCCAGCAGCAGCAACCCCAACTATCACACTGACACCCCAGCCTTTGTGACAGGCTTCCAAGGCTGCTCTCTGTAGGATACGGAAGAGGAAAGGGGGGGGGGAGGAGAGGAGCAAGTTATGCAAACAAGAGAAACGGGAGGGGGCCATAGCTCAGTGGCAGAGCTGGTGCCCTCCAGATGCTTTAGACGACAGCTCCCAGCGTTCTTCACCATTGGCCATGTGGGATGGAGCTGCTGAGAGTTGAGGTCCAGAACATCTGGAGGGGAGCACCCGTTTGTGGAAGACTGCTTTACATGCAGGAGTTCCAACATTCAATATCTGGCATCTCCAATTAGAAGGGTCAATAACAGGTGGTGGGACAGAGCCACTGCCATTGGAGCTAGATGGACCAATTGTCTTCCTATGTAACACTCCGGTAAACAGTAAGTTTAGGAAGAGCGATGCTCTGTAGGTCGAAGAGACGTTCATGTTTGAGAGATTCTCCGTTGCAGCTATTCAGAAACACAGGTTCATAGATGGCTATGGATATTAGCCATGACAGCTACATGCAGTGGCTGCGGGTGCTAAACTAAAGATGGCCGTCCCATTTACAAGCAGCCCAGAAACATCCCATTGGCCACTGCTGGAGTCAATGCTGGAATAGATGGATCTTGGTCTGACTGAACAAAGCAGGCAGCTGCCATGCAATTCTGATGATTTAGGCCACTGATGATTATCAATGATCAATAATCACTTCTAATTATTACACCACTGCTCCCTTCCACCCCCACCCTTTGAAAACCACCGCAAGTGCATGCGTGGCCAGTGACTTCCCATGAAAGGCTCATCTTGTGGAGCAGCCTCCACATGGTTGTGTTTCCGGTGGCAGCCCCTCTTACGTCTGAATGTGAGAACTAGGCCTTGTTTATGGGTTGCTGTGTTTCTTTATCATCCATGGTAGATGGAAGTATAATGCAACCCAGCTATTGTTTAATTCATCTTTCACCCAAGATGAAGGTGTCAAAGGCTGCCCTGCCTCCCCTTTGCAAATAAATCTTGCCAGGAGTTGGTGAAACCTCTGATTCATCCATTGGTATCTCATACAAACAATTCCATAAAATAGGCTCACAGGCTGTGCTCAGCCTATGCACGAAACACGCTTACCATGACACCAACATTACCGATGCACTCAAACGAGTAATCTACTCCTCCATCTGTCAAGTCAACCAGGGCCTCCTGAATAGGTTTCTTGAAGTCCTCAGGGCTGATGCATTCGGTGGCCCCAAATTCCTTTGCTTTTGCAAATTTGCCTTTGTTGAGGTCAACTCCAATGATCCGGGATGCACCTGCCACCTTACAGCCCATGATTACTGCTAGCCCGACTCCGCCTAAGCCAAAGATGGCACAGGTAGAGCCAGGTTCCACCTGAAAGAGAAGATGGCAATTCAACTGAAGGACTCAGGAAAGAAAGTTACAGAACAGAAGACGACTCTTAAGCTAAAAAGTTAGCACAGATTGCTTTAATACAGGGTTGGGGAATGTGTGGCCTTCCAGATGTTGGACCGCAACTCCCATCATCCCTCACCATTACCTATGCTGGCTAGGGCTGATGGGGGGGCTGTAGTCCGACAACATCTGGAGAGTCATACGTTCCCCATCCCTGCTTTAACAAACAGGGCTCTTGCAACAGGCTTGTTGAGTTAGCCTGTTCTTAGAATTCATGGACATCATACCCTCCATTAGTAACACAGCCTAAAAAGAGTTCACTGCTGGCTCTTCCCTGTCCAGTTCCTGTCCAATGCCTATCCTCCTAATTCACAAGCAAATGCAACAAGCAGCGGTGGGTGAAAAACTGGTGAAAGAGGGCCAAAAGGGCTTTGCTCTCCAAGAAAAGACTAGGCATGACAGCATGCCCTGCCTCTAAGGTGAACAGAGAACAGGGGTGTGGAAGACCTTTCAGCCCAAGGGCTGAATTCGGTTTCAGAGGGTAGGTGGGGCTGAAGGAAAAAGGGGTGGGGCAAAAATAGGAAAAAAAATATACCAGGATATGTTAGCTTGAAGCTCTTACTACCAGTTACTAAGCCTTAGGAGAGGCACTTCAACCTTTTAGAATGGGGGGGGGGGGGGAGGAAGCTGCACAAAGGTGGGAAACCACCAACTAATTTGTACTTGGGGGGAAAGGGACATCTAGGAAAACTAGGCAGATCAGATTGGGACCCCGAGGACAGCCGGATTGGGACCCTGGGCCTGAGGTTTCCCACCCCTGATGTAGAACAAATTATCTGCACTGTAAGGAGTGTCAGAAACAACGGCTGGGTTCAGACAACAAGATAACCCATGTTCAAGGGTTGAGTATGGGTTGTTGTTGAGCTGTGGGTTATAGTGTTCTCTGAACCCAGCTGCGCTAACAAACCATGGTTTGCTAACCACAAACAACCCACAGTTCACAACTCAACAAAAAAAAAACACCAAAGGCTCTCTTCATGGGTTGTTTGTGGTTAACAAACCATGGTTTGTTAGCCTGGCTGGGTTCAGACAACACAATAACCCATGATTCAACAACCACCCACAGTTCCACAACAACCCACACTCAACCCTTGAGTGTGGGTTATTGTGTTGTCTGAACCCAGCAACAGCATGAGGGGTTAGGCAGTGTGCGCACGAGCACACACACACACACACACACACACCATTCCTGTTTAAACAAGCTGTGCTTCTCACTTTCAGAACAGGGATGTGGAACATGCACATGGGAGGCTTGACCTTAATTCTGGAAGAGATATATGGCCAAATTATATGTTCCATGCAGTGGCATATTAACTCCCCCCTGCCAGCCAGTTGTTCTTACTGAAAAGCAGCTTTAAGAGGCTGCAATTAAGAGCAGTGGGGCTACAGCCTTTTCCCTTCCCGTTCATTTGAAGGTGCCCTCACCTTTCTCCTGGCAGAATGGGGAAATCCTGTGGGTGGGAAAGGAATTGGCAGTGCAGGGAGAAGAGAGTGTGAGCTGATAAAACAGCAGAAATGGGTAAGATTAAGCATGAGCATGCACTCTTTGCTCTTATTTTTATCCTCTAAGTCTGCATTTCCAGTTAAAATGTCATCGCGCAAAATAAATGCACAACTGTGTGTTAGTGTGTCATTTGGCTCTTATGATGCAAGGAAACAAACACATGGAAAAAGTGCAGGAAAGGGCAACTGAAAGGATCAAGGGCCTGGAGCAACTCCCCTATGAGGAAAGGTTACAATGTCTGGGGCTGTATAGCTTAGAAAAAAGGCAAGTGAGGGGAGACATGAGAGAGGTGTACAAAATTATGCATGGTGCGGAGAAAGTGGATAGGAAGACGGTTTTCTCCCTTTCTTATAATACTAGATCTTGAAGTCATCCCGTGAAGCTGAATGGTGGGATATTCAGGAAAGATAAAAGGAAGGACTTAATACAGTGCGCAGTTAAGCTATGGAATTCACTTCCACAAGATGCAGTAATGGCCACCAATTTAGATGGGTTTTAAAATGGGATTAAACAAATTCATGGAGGATAAAGTTATCGATGGCTACTAGTCATGATGGCTATATATTACCTCCAGTGTTAGGGACAGTATGCCTCTTTAAACCAGTTGCTGGGAACACGAGTGGGAAGGTGCTGTTGCACCCATGTCCTGTTTGTAGGCGTCCCATAGGCATCTGATTAGCCATTGAAAGAACAGAATGCTGGACTAGAAAGGCCCTTGGTCTGATCCAACATGGCTCTTTTTCTGTTCCTTTCCCTACAGACCCATTCCAGTAGTTACAGTTTGGGCTAAAACACCCCGGAAAGGAAGATCAATCAATAAGAAGTCAGACATCCTACCTTTGCAGTGTTCAAGGCAGCTCCATAGCCTGTAGAAATTCCACAACCCAGCAGGCAGACTTTGTCCAAGGGAGCGGAAGCATCTATTTTAGCCAAAGAAATGTCCGCCACAACTGTGTATTCCGAGAAGGTGCTTGTGCCCATGAAGTGGAGAACTTTCTTTCCTTTGCACGTGAACCTACTAGTCCCATCAGGCATCACTCCTTTTCCTTGGGTGACCCTTCAGAACCAAACAAAAGCAATCATGTGACTTAAACTTTACATGAAGTTATACATAGCTGTACAAGATTTGTGTGACATTTTAGGGTACTTCCAGACAATGGCTCCCAACACTACCAATCAAAAGACATTGCGCAGATACTCCCATCTTCCCCTCCTTAATGGATTGTTCTAGGAAGAAAAAAGATGGAAGAAACAGTGGGAAAACAAACAACGTCTGGGCCCATGAGCGAAGCAGGGTGATTGCACAATAAAAGCCTCACTGGAAGCACCTGTAGGGATTGGGCCCACTCTTCCTACAGCGGAGGACCTGGGAACAGATTCTGAGGAAGAGGGGGAGGAGGGGGAGTTGGAAGTGGGGGGAGAGGCACCTGGATCTCCAAGGCCAGGAGCCTTGGAGATAAACGCTACACGCAGGGAGGAACAATCACAATCGGTGCCAAATTCCGTCGGGAAGCAGTCTGAGCTCTCTGATCAGGAGGAGGGTGAATCAAGCGTCACTAACCCTCCAGGTCAGACATCAGCTAAGGAGGAGGGAACAGCTGACAAATGTCAGGCGCTCTAGGAGATTGGCTCTTAAGAATAAGGGACCGCCTTAGGGGGCGTGGGTAGTTTGTGTCTGGAAGGGAGGAGAGGTCCTCAGTTTGGAATCAAACGCTCAACAATAGGGCAATCTTCCTTCATGGCTATTATTCTAACTAAGCTTGTCGCCTTGTGATTGACTCTGCTAATCACTTCCTTGTAATGATGCGCATGGGACTCCGCAAGCGCTTTGGCTCGACGAGCGCTCCCCCTTCCCCATGGCTGGAAGGAAGAATAAATCATGGTTCAGTATCACTTTCCCCGATTTACATACAAACCACGAATTGTGGTTTAAAATAAACTCTAAGGGCACAATTCTATGCATGTTTAGACAGGAAAAAGTCCTACAACTCCCAGCATACCCCAGCCAGCATGGCTGGCTGGGGCATGCTGGGAATTGTGGGACTTGTTTCTGTCTAAACATGCATAGGATTGCGCCCCCAAGTTTGTTAAAATAAACCGGATTAATAACCCATGGTCTGAAGTTGGCTTGTTTAATAATAGACGGCAGCGGCCTTCCCCAGATGTGCTGGACTGCAGCCCATGTTAGCCCCAGCCAGCATGGGGACCGTAGTCCAACACTAGGTGATCACCAGGAAGAGATTAGCCGCACTGCTGGCCATTTGGTTACCGCATTTGTGGCCCCCTGGCACTGAGCCAGTGCACGTATAGAGAACCCTTGCCCCTTTGCAAAAGCAAGAACAAAAACCGAAATACCCCACAGGGAATAGCACCAACCTGATTTTCTGGCAGAGATTAGTTTTAGGGTTTAAACAAAACTTGCATTCACCACATTGAGGAATATACAGAGGGATAACTGTGTCTCCTGGAAAACACAAGCAGCTTTGTTTTATTTTACGAAAGAACGGACCAGAAGCATGGTGCGTTAAACTAGATGTTACATAACAGCTGTGTTCAAGGTTCTGTTACTGTCATACAAAGCCCTAAACAACTTGGAATAAATACCTGAGCAACGATCACAAAAATGTGATGTCACACAAATACTCAAGGGGACTTTGCCACCAGCGTTTCACCTGGAAGAAAGCACCCGACCACATGGTCTAATCATGTTTTGTACAGGAAGCATGCTGGACAGATACAAAGCTTTGCTGCAGTTAAGCACTGACTCCCTTTTCTGCAGACAAGGGTTGCTTCCAGACAAGGCTTTTATTGTGAAATCATCCAATTTTATCGGGTGTGCATGTGGGCCAGACAACATTGTCTTCAATTTGTAGCCCTCCCATGTTTTCTCTCCACTTACCCCCCCCCCCCCAAATATCAACGAAGGAGGAAAAGACGGAATAGCTACACAATGCCTTTGATTATTAGTACTAGGAGACCTCCGTCTGGAAGCACCCACGTTTTATACAAATACTGTTCAGAATTGCAGCTCCATACTATGTTTTCAAAAGATGCCCATGACCAAAGGCAGACCTCCCCTCCCCACCAACTCCTCCTTGACAATGATCTGATTCACACGTAACGACAGCCCGTAAGTTAAGCAGCCCATGGGCCGCCGTGCACGAGCGGGAGAGAGCAAGTGTGTTGCCTGCCGTTTGCCTGCCACTTCTGCCTTTACTCAGCAGCCCACGAGGGGATCCTTCCTAAGGTGCTGAGTGACATCCAAACCTGGACTGCTGGGTTGTCCCTAAACAACCCAGCAGCTAACCAAACAATAAGCCATGATTTAACCACTGGGTTGTTTAGACCCTAAACAACCCAGTAGTTCAGGTTCAGATATCACCATCTGGGTGACCGGCCAGATGGGCGATTAATAAATATAAGAAATAAATAAATGAATAAATCAAGCTCAACAGCCTATGAAGAAGCCACTCATGGGTTGCTGAGTAAAAGTGGAAGTGGAGGCCGCTTGTGCACAACAGTCCATGGTTTTTTTTAACCCATAGGCTGTTGTTATGTGTGAACTGGCTCAATATGTCAGAGAACGTGTTACGTATTCACCTCTCCATTACAATACAGGATCAATTCCTGTGGACATGGACACAGACTCAAATACCCAACAAAGAAATTTGGTGTCAAGCTATAACCTGTGCTAATCGGAGACAGACCTGTAGATGTACCTCAGACAACTCAACACATGTTCCATACGTTTTCCAGCAAAGCATCAAGATAAACGTGATAAGAAAGAGTCTTGTGGCGCCTTAAAGCCTAACGTTAAGATGGCACGTTGTGACAGCCCAACATGGCTGCCCTCTGGAAATTGTGACAAGAGGTAGAATTTCCTTACCTGGTTTAAATTTAGTCACTCCTTCCCCAACACTCTCCACAAGTCCCGCTCCTTCATGACCCAGGATAACAGGGAAACTCCCTTCAGGATCAGCACCACTCAGTGTATAGGCATCAGTGTGACACACAGCTGCGGCAATAACCTACGAAGTCACGAAGAACAATCTGAATTATCCTAGAGCTGATTCGATGGGCATCTGCAGGACTTGGGGTCTGGTGGACTTCTCAGCTGACACTTGTCACCACAAAGTCCTCACTTCAAATTTCACCTCAGCCATAAATTCACTAGGTAGCCTTAGGTAAGCTGCTATCTTTAAAGCACGGGTGAGCAGAAAGCAGATCTCCAAGGGTTTTGGTCTTCAATTCCCAGCATTCCTGACCACTGGCCATGTTGGCAGGGGCTTCTGGAAGTTGAGGTCCAAAACATCTGGAGGTCTACCTTTTGCCCACCCATTTTAGAGAGTTGATGAGGTGTAGCAGTTAGAGCATTGGAAGAGAACCTGGGAAAACCTGGGTTTAAATCCCCATTCAGCCATGAAGCTCATGGAGCAACCTTCCACCAGTCACCATCTCTCAGTCCAACCTTCCTCACAAGGTTGTGAGAATATGGTAGGATGGAGAGGGGGAACTTGTACGCTGGCCCTGAGCTCCATAGAAAAGTGAGATATAAATTCAACAATACCGGTAAATCCTTTGGCCCCAGCCCTTCTGCAACATAAGGATATGCAGAGTTACAGAATGGGGGACACTTGGCTCAACAATACTACAAGTGAGAAGGATCTTGGAATTGTGGTAGATCACAAACTGAATATGAGCCAGCAATGCGATGTGGCTGCAAAGAAGGCAAATGCTATTTTGGGCTGTATTAATAGAAGTATAGCTTCCAAATCGCGGGAAGTGATAATTCCCCTTTACTCGGCACTGGTTAGGCCTCATCTTGAGTACTGCGTCCAGTTCTGGGCACCTCACTTTAAGAAGGACATAGACAAACTGGAGAGGGTTCAGAGGAGGGCAACAAGGATGATAAAGGGACTGGAAACAAGGCCCTATGAGGAGAGACTGAAAGAACTGGGCATGTTTAGCCTTCAGAAGAGGAGACTGAGGGGAGATATGATCGCACTCTTCCGGTATTTGAAGGGATGTCACACAGAGGAGGGCAAAGATCTCTTCTCGTTCATCCCAGTTTGCAGGACACGGAATAATGGGCTCAAGTTACAGGAACCTAGATTCCACCTAAACATCAGGAAAAATTTCCTGACTGTCAGAGCAATAAGACAATGGAATCAACTACCTAGGGAGGTGGTGGGCTCTCCCAGTCTGGAGGCATTCAAGTTGCGGCTGGACAGACATCTGTCAGAGATGCTTTGACCTGGATTCCTGCATTGAGCAGGGGGTTGGACTCGATGGCCTTGTAGGCCCCTTCCAACTCTACTTTTCTATGATTCTATGATAAGAACACAAACCATCCCTTATGGATACTGAAATAACATTGTTTGAAGAATGGCGAACACCAGTTATTATTAGTATAACTACTGAACTTTTAAATGTGTTAGCTAAAAGCAGGAACTATGAAATATAAACTACTCATGAACAAATATTTGCAATAATCTACAGTCATGCCTTGGATTGAGAGCATAATTCGTTCCGGAAATGTGCTTGTAATCCAAAACACTCTTATATCAAAATGAAATCCCCCCCAAAAAAATTTGTACAGAGATTTTTAATTTAAGCCGTACTACAGTACTTGTATTGCAAGACGTCGCTTGCATATCAAGTAAAAAAAAAATTACCAGTAAATAAATATTTAAAAATTTGCTTGTCTTGCAAAATGCTCTCAAACCAAGTTACTTACAATCCAAGGTATTACTGTAACTATTTCTAGCTTTGGCATCCGACAAGTATAACTACAATCAATTCCTACGTATAAAACACCTTAGGAACATTTTGCTTTTTAATTTATAAGAAAATGTGTCGGGCCCGCAGTTTTTTGTTTTTTTTTTTAAAGCCACACGCATACAGGTAAGCAATGTAACTATTGTTTAATTACCTTGATACGAACTTCGTGAGCTTCTGGTGGTGCAACTTCCACCTCCTCGATGGACAGTGGTTTGCCTGCCTCCCAGGCAACGGCTGCCTTACATTTGATAACCTAAATAAGAAAGGAAGAGTTCCAAGCTCATGTAATGAACATTTTGTTCAGTGAAGCCAAGAGCTACTAATTCTTGGACACAATCCCAGATTAGAAATTAAAGGCTGAAGTCTGTTCACTCGGAACTGCTACTTGCTTCAAACTTGCCCTTGAAAATTTAGTCTATTACGCTCAGCTATTGCTTTGGGTAGGATTGCTAAGCGAGAAGATAACAGATTCTTTGCATCTGTCTTCACCACAGAAAATAATGGACAGATTCCAAAAGAACTGTTTTTTCCTGGGAAGATCTACATCAAATAAGGTGAAAAGAGATGAATTTTCCCCCATTATGTTTAAATGCAAAAATGAAATTATGCTGCAATCCTATACATGCTTACTTAGGAGTAACCCCCCACTGAACAGAGTGGGACATACTTCTGAGTAAATATGCATAGGATTGCACTGACAGGCTGCTGTTCTCTCGATAGAACATTATTCTATAAACTGCAGAAGGTGATTAGTGGATATAATTAACCCTGCATGCTGTAAATATGGGAATTAAAATAGTACATTTTACCACATATAAAGAGCCATTCCCCACTGGCAACTACTAACTGGATAAATATTCGGAGACAAATTAACACAATCAATGGGTTACTATTTTTCTTAGATATACTAAGGTAAAATCTAAAGGTAAAAGATACATTAATTAGCGTGTCAGAATCCTCTATGCAAAATATTGGCAGGAAAGCAAGGCTCCCCATGTCACTGAACGGAAAAACACAGTTTGCTGCAACGTCCCAATTGACCAGTTACTTAAAGGAGTGTGAGAAAAGAGGGAGGGAAAGGACTCTTGTTCTTCAGTGGTAATTTTGTATTAAGCACTGGAATTGCATGAGAACCTGCGCCATGGCCATATCACATACAGTACATCTAGGAAACTGACGCAGTTGTCTTTGTGAAAACACAAACACACAAGAAAGCTTGAGATAATATATTCAAACTGCCCATAACGTAAAAACAATGTGGCGGAAAAAGCAGTTGCAGAAAGGGTCACAAACTTGCAACTGGTTCATTTCTCACACAACAAAGTTGAAAAAGACCTGACGCCCAGTAAAATATTTACTTACCTTTACACTGATATGTTTCAAAAGAAATGGGTTTGAAGGGAAGATATGGAGTAGGTATGAGTAAATGATTTACGTATTATGCATAAAAGGCTTTTGAAAATGCACTTTTAAAAAAACAGCTTTTATTGGATGTACTAGTTAGAACCTGGTATATTATGCGGCAATTCTAGCTTAAGAACAAAGCAGACACTTGTTTTATAATAACGTATGCTGACTGTTTTCAAGGTATTTCATCCTCGCAACAGATAGGATATGGTGGTCTGCAAATATAAGCTACAGAGAGAAACAAACAAACAAAAAGGATTAAGGTGCAATTCTATGCAAGTTTAGACAGGGGAAAAAAGCCGGCTGGGGCATGCTGGGAGTTGCAGGCCTTTTTTCTGTCTAAACTTGCATAGACCCTCATTCTCTGTAAATTTTATTTATATATTTATTTATTACATTTCTATATCGCCCAAT
Source organism: Shinisaurus crocodilurus (assembly GCA_021292165.1). Classification (NCBI taxonomy): domain Eukaryota; kingdom Metazoa; phylum Chordata; class Lepidosauria; order Squamata; family Shinisauridae; genus Shinisaurus; species Shinisaurus crocodilurus. Next base: position 30,670,136 of record CM037876.1, read on the forward strand.
AGTCGAAGCTCTCTGGGAGGTTCACAACCATTAAAACCGCAAAATACAGCACAATGAAATGTAATATAAGGTGTTATTAAATGTAAAACTACAGTATAAAACCAAAGTAAAAACCAGCCAGAGTGTAAAGATTTAAAAATACAACAGATTTCAAAACAACAGAACTAACAAACTAAAATGCCTGGGAGAATAAGAAGGTCTTCACCTGGCATAGAAATGACCACAGCTTAGGTGCCGGTGAGCCTCTCTCTCAGGAGCACATTCCACAACTGGAGTGCCACCACTAAAAAGGCCCTCTCCTTAGTAGCCACCTGCCTCACCTCATTTGGCAGGGGCACCCAGAGGAGGGCCTCTGAAAACAATCTTAGGGTCCAGGCAAGTATATATGGGAGGAGATGATCCTTCAGGTAACCTGGCCCCAAGCTGGTAAGGACTTTTAAAGTTAATACCAGCTCTTTGAATTAGGCCCAGAAACGGACTGGAAGCCAGTGCAGATCACAAAGCACTGGCACAGTATGTTCATATAGACCAGTCCCCCATCTTGCTGCCCTATTTTGGACAAATTGAAGTTTCCGGACCATTTTCAAAGGCAGCCCCCATGTATATCGCATTGCAGTAATCCAGAGGCGAGGTTACCAGAGCATGGGTAACTGTACCTAGGCTATCCCTGTCCAGATAAAGGCGTAGTTGGTATATCAGCCTAAGCTGATAAAAGGTGCTCCGTGTTGAGTCCACCCGTGCTTCTAGTGACAATGCTGGATCCAAGAGCAGCCCCAAACTATGAATCTGATCCTTTAACGGGAGTGCAACCCCCTCCAGAACAGGTTGAACATCACTTAGGGCACAATCCTATGCAGGTTTAGACAGAAAAAAGTCCTACAACTCCCAGCATGCCTCAGACAGCTATGCTGGCTGGGGCATGCTGGGAGTTGTAAGACTTTTTTTCTGTCTAAACCTGCATAGGATTGCACCTTTGGCCAGGCAGACAAACCACCCACTAACAGTACCTCAATCGGAGCCTCTGTAAATGAGCACAAACAGTGTCATGCATTGATACACTCTGAGACACACTGGACCTTAAAACTGCTGCTGACGACTGCACTGAAATATGCTATTTTATTTCTTATCTGTTAAAAGGCTTTCTGTGAAAACAATGTTAGCATTTCTACTCAATTATTTATGCAATCATTATAATATTATAATATATTCAGGGGTGCTTCCAAATGAGGCTTTCATTGTACAATTGCCCTGCCTCAAATACAGAATTTTATTGGGTGGCGGTGGGTTTCCAGACATTGTCATCTTCCATTTGGGACCCTCCTGGGTTTTCCCACGGCTTCCTCGGGCGGTTTTCTTTCCACAGAAAATCTGTTAAGGAGGGAAAGACAGGAGAACTGGACAGATTGATAGCACCACGAGGCATCTGTCTGGAAGCTCCCTCAGATTTTGATCTCCTTTTGCTATGTAGTTCAAGAACTATAAAGACCACCAAGTTATTTAGGAGTAATAACAGATCTCACAAGTCCCAGTCCAACACTGTAACCACGACACTACACCGGCTCTCATGAATGCTTCATTAATGAAATGAAGCATCATATCACGTATTGCAAGCACAGGTGACCTGCTGAGTGTTAATGGCTTGCCAAGCAGAACAGCCTCCATATGACTTGCCTTTTAAGCAACCACCAGTTGCAGTTTGTGTGAACTGGGCTTGAGTGATTGTATTACATTTTCAAAGCCCTAAAAGGCTTGGGGCCAGGTTACCTGAAAGATCTTCTCCTCCCATATATACCTGCCTGATCATCCTCAGTGGTCCTTCTCGGGGAGCCCCTGCCAAAGGAAGTGAGGTGGGTGGCTACTAAGAAGAGGGCCTTTTCTGCTGTGGCACCCTGGTAGAGAGAAGCTTGCCTGGCGCCTACATTGTGATCTTTCTGGTGCCAAGTGAAGACCTTATTTCCCCAAGAATTTTAATCTTTCAGTCTCTGTTGCTTTAAATCCTTTAGGGGGCAATCCTATGTCCCTCCGATCTTGTCTGGGGGACGACGACATAGGATTTGGCCTGGAAGGCACTGCGAACTCGGAAATCCCTTCTGAGGTGGCAGCGCCTTGGAGCACCTGTCTCCGCACCTTGTCGCTGGCATGGTTCTTTCCGTGCTGGAAGGAAACCACAGAGAACTGAGCACAGAAGATCCTGCTTAGTTCCCCCTGGGGGGAGGGGGGTTCCCAGGGGTGGGGTGGGGAGGAGCGAGGCTCTGCTGGACTCTGAGGAATCCAGGTGGCGCCTCAGCCTCTCCTCCTCATGAGGAGAGGCAAAACATCTAAATGGCTGGAATTGGCTGTCTAGATGTTTTTGAGGGTGAGGGGAGCGCAGCGGATATCCTATCTGCCGCGCTCCTCCCTCCCTGCATAGGATGCCCATAATCCTCTGGTTCGGAGGGTTACGGGCAGCCTCATAGGACTGCGCTGCCCCTGTATCTTTGTACTGCCGCTAGGTTTTACTTTGGCTTTTACTTCTATTTCATACTGTAGTTTTAAACTTTTGTAGTGCAGTTGTATTTTATGGTTTTAATTGTTGTGAACTGCCCAGAGAGCTTCGGCTATTGGGCGGTACAGATATGTAATATAATGAATAAATGAATATATATATAGTCATGCCTTGGATTGAGAGCATAATTCGTTCCGGAAACGTGCTTGTAATCCAAAACACTCTTATATCAAAAGAAACACCACCACCACCCCAAAATTGTACAGAGATTTTTAATTTAAGCCGTACTACAGTACTTGTATTGCAAGACGTCGATTGTATATCAAGTAAAAAAAAAATTAAATAAATATTTAAAAATTTGCTTGTCTTGCAAAATGCTCTCAAACCAAGTTACTTGCAATCCAAAGTATTACTGTATATATATATAAAAGGTCCAGAGAGCAGTCAGGTTTTTGACTGACTTACAAGTGGAGACTGGGGTGGGGTGGGGTAGTGCAATAAGAACATGAAAATATTTGGCGTACAGCTGTTCCCTCTCACACATCTTTTCCTGTCATCCTGTGCTGCATCTGCATACACTTTGAAAGTTTGTAGTTTTGCAAACGGTTAAGGAAGGTCAGTCGCACGGAGATCATGCGAAGATATTTCTCAATTCATTACTGCATGCTATGTGTGCTCTACAGACTAAAAGCACAATACTACTTTTGTGCGGTGATGGGGGGGGGGGAGAGAATCCCCCCCAAAAAATATCTGTGCAAACTTTTGCTTCTCTCTGTATGTGGACTGATATGGCTAGTGGCAAACTAGAAATATGAGCCAGAATGAGTAACCATGAAGCATACGCACCTCCACTGGTTTGTCAGGATTAAACCGAGCACAGCCCACCCCTCCCGGGCCCAGCACTTTTTTTTTTTTTTAAAGCGCAAGTTACGCACTCGGGTTGCGATCCTACGCGCACCGACTCGGGAATAAGCCCCAATGAACACAGGGGAGGCTTACTTCCGAGCAAACACGCGCAGGATTGCCCGGGAGAGAGCAGGGGCCAGTGCCGCCCCTCCCTCTGCATGATCCGCGAGCGAGACCTTCCTTTGTCTCGCCGGCCGGCCGGCCAGCTGCGGGCCCCTCGCGCGCCCTCCCGCCGGGGACCGTCCCGCGACCCCAAGCAGCGCGGTGCAAAGCAGGGCAGCGCGCACTTACGCCGCCGCTCGCCATCGGCCACGCTGCTCCTTCCGCCCTCCCGCACGGAGCCCCGCGAACCGTCCTCAGCCAGCCAGGGAGCCGCAGAACTGCGCCGGGGCATGCGCGCGCCTTCGGGAGCCGCCTACTCGTAGGAGGCCGGCCGAAGCAGGGACGCCTCTCGCGCTCCTTCGTCTTCCTCGTCGGGATCTGAGGGGCCAGAGCGGCAGGCAGCGGTGCTCGTTCGCTCGGAAGTAAACCCCATGGAGTTCAACGGGGGGCTGACGCTCCCTAGTAAATGATTGCAATTCTGGACTGCTAGGAAGAGAGGCTGGGATTCTAAGTAAGCCTGGAAAGAAGCGGAGATGTTAGGGGGCGCCCACTAGGGCTAGTGCCCCAAATCTTTCATTTGGAGCCCCGAATCTCTGGGAGGCCATCTGCCCCACCACCCTGCTCTGCGTGGGCACCTGCTGAAATAAGGGTACGGGGCCCTGAGGATCTCTGTTGCATCTGATCCCCTGATTTGCTGGCTTTTTGGCCACATGTGCTCCCCCTGTCTCTAGAATCTTTCCGCCTGAGGGTTTTTTTTTCTGAAATCAAATGCCCTCCTCTCCCCTGTCCATACATCCCTTTTCACAAATAGGCGTGTCCTTAGGAGACAGTGTCTTTTACCTTGGAGCATATGTAGATTAGGATACAGAATTTTGTGTTTGTTTCTTTGTTTTTGCCCTGTGGGCCTGAGCCCCAGATATTTTTGGTACCTAGCACCGCCCCTGGGCCCAGGACATTTTGCTGCCTGAGGCAAAGAACAAGATGGCACCCGCTCCCAATCCACAAATGCCAGCCAGACTGAGAGTTGAATCTTCCTTCAACACGGACAATGGGCCTGGGTCGGCATTCACCACGCCTGAAGGCAGCAGGCTAGTTTACGGAGTACACAGCAGTCTGTTCAAACACCTTGCTGCCACCTCCCAGTATCTGCTGCCTGAGGTTACTGCCTCACTCTGCCTAATGGCAGCAGGGCTGGACCTGGGGGCTTGCTTCTGAGAGTAAACAGAGAAAAGGGGCCCAAGACATAGACTGCAATCCTATACCCAGTTTCCTGGGAGTAAGACTCAATTCAATGGGACTTGCTTCTGAGTCAGGGCCAGTGTCAGAAGGGAGGCATGGTCAGGCAGGCACCTGCCGAGGACTCACTGACAAGATCCTCTTTTATTTATTTATTTATTTATTACATTTATCAATCGCCCATCTGGCCGGTCACCCGGCCACCCTGGGCGATGTACAATTAAAATACAATAAAACACAATAAAATATAATAATTAAAACAATATTAAAAAATTCTCATTAAAAACCTAACCCACCCCATATTCCCGCCTGAACAGCCATGTTTTTAATGCACGGCGGAAGCTCATCACGGAGGGGGCATGGCGAAGGTCACTAGGGAGGGAGTTCCATAATGTGGGGGCCGCCACAGAGAAGGCCCTCTTCCTAGTCCCCACCAGCCTGGCTGCTCTGGCTGATGGGATAAGGAGAAGGCCGTCCGTGGCAGACCTTGTTGAGCGGCCTACTTGATGTTGCTGGAGGCGCTCCTTGAGATAAGCTGGGCCGGAGCCGTGTAGGGTTTTAAAGGTCAAAACCAACACCTTGAATTCGGCTCGGCAAGCAACTGGTAGCCAGTGCAACTCTTTAAGCACTGGCGTGATGTGATCACGCCGGCGGCTGCCCTTAATCAGGCGAGCCGCCGCGTTCTGTACCAGCTGAAGCTTCCGGACCGTCTTCAAGGGTAACCCCTCTTGGACTTGCTTCTCTTCATTCTTGCAACCTGCTTGTTCACCTCCCTCTCACTCTGCCCTGCTCCCAGACAACGATTGTGGCGAGAAGGAGGAACAGGAGATGCCACTGCTTACTTGCTCACTGGCTCCCTGCCTGTCAAGCAAGCATGTGGTAGCAATGGTGAGAAAGAGGTTGAGGAGCAAGAGCAGTTGGTGACAATGGCAGTGTAGGCTCACTGAAGGAGGAGGCCCATTGAGGGTGTCTTGGCCAAGGACCTTCCAAAACCTGGAGCCGGCGCTGTTCTGAGTAGACCTGCTATAGGATTGCTCTGTTAAGGGAAAAGACATGAGGTAGACTTTTTTTTTTCTTTTTTCCAGGGAGTCGTTGCAAGTGCCAACGGAAAATTTTAAATAAGCACCCACTTCAGGCACTGTACTTGTAGGGCTGCAAACCCACCCCCACCCCCGGGATGGGACAGCTGGGTAGATAGATGTTAACATTTTCTTATAAGAAGTTGAATGTTGCTCCTCACCTGTGGCTCATGCTAAGCCGGGTCAGGCCTGGTGATTACTTGGATGGGAGACCCCTCCTCTAGTTTCCTGCACTGAGCAGGGGGTTGGACTCGATAGCCTTGTAGGCCCCTTCCAACTCTGTGATCTATGAATCTATGAAACCTCTGTTCTGGCTTCTTGCCTTCCTCCTAATTATTGTGAACCACAGAAAGCATCACACAATACTTTAAAAAAAAATCAAACTTAATAGCCCTATTCAGATGTGCAATCTATGTGAACTGGGAGCAGCATGGGGAACACAGAGCAGGATCACCGAAGGAAGTCTCCCGTTCCGTAGGAAGTCTTGTATGCTTCGTCTACAAGTTCTGAACATTCCAATCACACATGCTTTGTAAGAGCGATTGGGAACTGTTTATCTAAGGCAGGGGTTCTCAGCCAGGGGGGAATTCCCCCCCCCATGGGGGGAATTTTAGGGTTTCAGGGGGGGAATTGGGACCACTGACTCAAACTGTTGGAATACTATTCTTTCTGCAAATTACAATTCTACAGATTGTACATAATCTACAGGACATCACACCTTATTGTATGGCACAGATTAAGTCAGAAAATCTTGGAAAGGGGGGAATGACATTCTGACATATGGTGAAAAGGGTGCATGGGGCCAAAAAGGTTGAGAACCACTGATCTAAGGCATGCCCAGCCCTTAAAATAATTTTAAAAATCTGGCCAGTTTACAAATGTCAATAAAATATGATCCTTAACAATAAGATAACATTTATTTATTTGTTTGGAAGATTTATATCCCACCTTTCATTTGAATGACCCTCAAGTCCACTTAGAATATAATATACAGTAATACACACAAGCCCCAAATCCTCACAGAACCCCTTAGGGTGCTTCCAGATGAGGTTTTTATTACAGGCGGTGGGGGATCCAGATAATGTTGTCTCCCACTTGTAACCTTCCCATGTTTTCCCACCACTTCTTCCATCTTTTCTCTTACCGCAGATAATCCCTTAAGGAGAAAAAGATGGAATAGCTGCACAGTCTTCTAATTAGTAGCTCTAGGAGACCTCTATCTGGGATAAGTCAGGAAAAGCTACACCTGTTGGATTTCTGTATGTTCTGTGCCTGCTAAACACATGGGCCCTGCAAAAAAAGTGGGAGGTGACTAGCCTAAATCTTCATACCTTATGGCCAGAAATAAAATGAATTACCAACTATAGCATCGAACAAGCAAATAAGTGTTAAGGGTAGATTTGTAAAAATGTCCTGTGCTACGAATGGAAGTAAATTACCACATTTTTATAATGTTAATTTACTCATTTATTTCTGCTGATTTTGATGTCTTGATGGGGTACATGCCAGGAAAAAAGTGAACACTAGGTGGCACTATAATATTTCAGATAAGTTGTCTTTTCATCACAGCAGCGCTGTGGCTTTCAAACTTGGTGTGGGTGCTTCCTGACAAGGCATATATTATGGAATCACAATGGCTCATTCACTCACATTTCACGGGGCTGGGGTGTCACATGACATTATTGTCATCCATTGGCAACACTCATTGGTTGCATAAAAGGAGAGTTCCGCCCGTTGTGGCTTGTAATGTTACGGCCTCAATGTGACCAGCGGGGGAATCCACATTACACTGTGTATATCATTAAGTTAGCAGAATGGTACTGCTATATTCACCTTCTGCAGGCACTCCTCACAGGGCACACACTCTCTTTAAATGTACTGCAGTCATCCTGTTAAGTCACCCCACACCTAACTCTGTAGCGGTAGAACTGGGTGTTGCCTTGAACAGGGTTGTTTGCCGTCTCCCAAAGCAGTTACTTTATTCCCAACTCAAGGATGGAAAGCGGAATATCGGTGGTCAGCATAAGAGGTTTAAAGATGTTCTTAAGGCTAATCTAAAAAAATGCAATATAAACATCGAAAACTGGGAAGCTCTGGCCCATGAACGATCTAAATGGAGGTTGGCCTTTCACAAAGGTTCCATGGGCTTTGAAGAAGCCCGAGTGCAAGGTGAAAAGGAGAAACGTGCTAAGCGAAAAGCACGTCAAACGAATCCTTTACAGGACCATCTTCCATCTGGTAACCTGTGTCCTCACTGTGGGAAGCTGTGTGGATCTAGAATTGGCCTCCACAGTCACTTACGGACCCATCGCTAGAGTCTACAATAGACTACACAATTTTTTTAGAATTTCCTTTAAAAAAATTCTTTTTGTAATTTTTATCCTGGAAGACAATCTTACTCAGTTACGAGTGATCGCCTACTACTACTACTACTGTTTTTTTTATTTAAAAATTGCTTCATCGTCAAGCGCAGGAGCGATCTTTAAAAAAAGAAAGGAAAAAGCTCTTCTGGCCCCTCACAAAGAGGAAGGAGAAGGATGCTGCTGCTGCTGCCACGCCACCCTCCTGTGGGGTTGGGGTGAAGCCAGCAGGATCAGTGCACTGCACTGCGGCCCTCCACCCAGATGCAATTTCCCAAAGAAGTGTTCCTCCTGTTCCATGTTTCCAGAGCACAAGGCTCCTGTTAAAGCAATGTGATATACTTGGGAGTAAGGGCATTGGAGAGAATGTGATTTACTTCTGAGCAGACTTGCCTTCTGGCTAATTTACAGCTCCCTGCTCTTCAGGCAACGGGTGAACACGGCTGTTTAAAAAGGGGGGGGGGGAAGCTTCCCGCTCCTGTCCCCTCAAACTCCATGGTGGTTATCCTGGGGGTACTGCCTTTCAGGGAAACAGCCATTTCAGAAGCAGACTTCTTTGTTTCTGGTCTGCTGCTTATGTGGAGGTGCACACGTACGCAGGAGCGAATTTGTTTTTTTTTAAAAAAACAACACCGACATGCAATTCCCTGAAGCCGCCTGCCCGGAGATGCAGAGGTGTGCAGGTATGTTTGCAAACCACAAATAAATTAAGAGGCTCCTACACCTCTCGTCCCCACCAGACGCATGTGACGCCACATTCCCCCGCCCCTCGAAAACTATTGGCTAACTCCAGCGACAACACTTTCGTGGCCACACCTCGGACGGGCAACTGCAGCACAAGTTTAGCACACAATGGCCACGTACTGCGACAGTGAACTGCAATAATCGAAAAACTGTGATAAACCTAGTCTGGGAAATTCTGGAAGAAACGAAGAACGATTATGCAGGACTAGCGCGACCTGCACTGAAAGCTGTGTGGATCCAGAGAGCTTCGGCTATTGGGCGGTATAAAAATGAAATAAATAAATAAATAAATCATGTGCCCTGCAAGTCACTGCAGTGATACAGTACTGTAATAAACCTTAGGTGTAGATCCAACCCAGGCAACCCTAAGAAGCAACGAAGGGCTAAAAGCAGAGGAAAAGCTGGATTTCACATATTCATTTGTGCACCCAATTTTCTGGCTGTAGTCTTGCAACAATAGGTTTCATCTCACCATATCTACATGATGGTGGTGGAGACATAGCAATTTTGAGCAATTCAAATTCCATTCAGTGAACAATACAGGGGGAAAGCCTTACTGTCAGTGTGATCTAATGGAAAAGGTCTTTACATTTCAAACATAATCCCTTTGTAAACATTTATGACAATTCCCCTCAGCCATTTGTTGCTACAAGTTAACACTTAACACTTTGGGAATCGGCAAGAAACGTATTGCATATGCTTTATTGCAACATCAGATTAAATATAAATATACTTTATCTACATACGTAGCTTGAAATAATTTTTTTGCATTTGGTAGCTTTAGCTGAAAAGTGCTTCTACACAGAAGTGACCCTATAGCTGCAGATCCACATATAGAAAAGCAGTATGCCAACACAACACAATGTTCATATCTAGATATTAACCCATGATTCAGTTTAAACTGATGTCTGTCAAGATTAACAGGGATGACACAGAAGCTAATGTTGCCCTAAAAGCTTATAGCTATTTCTTAGTGATCTTGAGTTATAAGTTCATGTGCCGTAAAGAAATGCTTTTGCAAATATGTACGAGGAGATAAACAAATCAGAAGTCAGATACATTTCAGGAAGGATCTCATTTTCTTGGGTTTCTTGTCCTCCAAAGTTTGCACTCAGTTCTTAATACAACAGGACAGTTCGGTTGCTGTAAAACAAACATGCAGGTAAACAGTGCAAGCTGCACCACGGCAGCATCTATTTCTGGCCTATTTCTTGTGACATGCATATTATTATATTTATTTATTATATTTATATCCCACCTTTCCCCCCCGCAAGGAACCTAAGGCGGCTTACATAATCCTCCTCCTCCTCTCTGTTTTATCCTCACAACAACCCGGTGAGGTAGGTTAGACTGAGAGTCCGTGACTGGCCCAAAGTCACCCAGTGAGCTTCATGGCCGAGCGGGGACTAGATCTTCCCAGATCTTCCGAGTCCCAGTCCAACACTCTAACCACTATGCCACACTGGCTCTGTTTTTAGATGCCAGATAATAAAGCACTCCCAGCCTGAGCATCGGAAATAGAAGGAATGATGGGCATGCATGAGAGAGAAAACGGGGCTGGCATCAGCACTGGGCAACCTTGGGCAACTGGCAGGGTCCACTACTGACATCTGTCCCAGGCTTCCCCTTTAATTTCTTTTCCAGCTTTGCACTCAGGGCACTCAGTGTGCCAGCTTTGCATGGTCAGGCCTAGCCATTTAAAATTCCCACCATGCTTTAGAGCAGGGCTCTCCAACCTTGTGTCCCCAGATGTTGCTGGCCTACAGCTCCCAGCATACCCAGCCAGCATGGCTAATGGCAAGGGATTCTTGTAGCTGTAGTCCAGCAACATCTGGGGACCCAAGGTGGGAGAAAGCAATGCTACATCAGGGGCATTATGGGAAATTAAAATGGTGGCTAGGCCCCGCTGCCTGGCACACTGCTGCCACCGCCACCACCAGGTAAGCCCTCCAGGACACACCGATGGACAAGGGGTGGGCCACCAGAGGGCACATTGTCCAGGGCTCCCTCAAACCCTCTATGGCCAGTGCTGCACATGGTTGTGCTAAGGAAATCAAACACTTCTGGCTCAGATTTGTCGCAATGACTTACCTTTTCCCCTCACGCATCAGATCAAATGCCTCGTTGATTTTTTCGAAAGGTAGAGTGTAGGACACCAGTGCATCCAGGTTGAATTTCCCTGCCATGTAATCTAACACCAGCTTTGGTACAGAGTCTATGCCTTTCCAGCCTGTGGAGGGAGGGGAGAAACCCAATGGATTCAAGCATGAATTCCTTTGATATCATGTTCACAAATCAGCTTACTTCCTTTGACAATCAGATCTTCAAAAAATTACTTTCTTCTTCCTGCAGACTGTTTTTTGTTAGAGCCTAGCCCAGTGATGGCGAACCTTTTTGAGCCCAAACTGCAACACAAAACCAGCTTATTTATTTCAGAGTGCCAACACTGCAATTAAACCTGAATACTGAGGTTTTACATAGTTTAGAAAAACAACTCATACAGTTGTCCGAACTAATTAACATACTTTGTCTTAAAAGAAAAACACAATAGCAGAGCTTTCAATGATACAAACAGTTTTCACATTCATACACAAAGACATCCCTCCCCTCCTGTGCACTTAGCTTTACATTTCTGACTACAGACACGTAGGTCACAATCCATGCCAAGGAGCTTCCAGTTTGGGATCGAGCGGAGGGTCCTTGCACAGCTAGCAGTCTTCCTGCCACTCTCCCGATTTAAAATACACAGGACTCAGGGGCCAGGATGCATTTAGCGAAGGTTAACAGGTGGATCTCGAGGCTTGGCTTTCCGGAGCGGAGAATGAGCTGCTGGGAAATGCGAAAGATCCAGGAAGGGCCAAGCCAGGAGGGAGGCGCTCCGCGCCGGTCGCGATCCATTCCGACGTTGCCTGCTCCCCCCTCCTCGCCTTGCCTTGCCTTGCTTCGTGGCGGGGCGGCGGTTACCTCAGCCCGCATCTCTGCGTAATGACGCGCAGGGAGAGCAGGCAGGCAAGGCTGGAGGAGGAGGAGGAGGGCGCGCGAGAAGGAGGTGGGCAGAGAGCGAGCGCGGGAGGTGGAGAGAAGCCGACCGAGCATTTAAAGCAGCAGCCCAGCCACCCATTTGCCCAGTGCTGAGCACAGCAGGAGGAAGATCGCGGCCGGGAGGCACGTTGACAGAGCTGGAGCTGCCCTCCCCGTCTCGCTTCACCCCGCTTCCCTCGGGGGAATCCTTGCAGCAGGAGGCGCCCGGGACCCCTGCCTGATCACCCGCTAGCTGGTTAGCTGGATCGGGTGGCTGCATCTTGCTCCTCTCGCTCCGCTCGTGTGCCCACAGAGAGGTCCCTGCGTGCCAGCTGTGGCACACGTGCCATAGGTTCGCCATCACTGGCCTAGCCTGACTAGATATTATGAAGACACGTGGCCACTGGCAACCCCACATCTCTTCCATGTGCCATTGCAGTAACATCTAGCAAGAGGAACATTCGATGCAACATCATCATGTCCGGTGTTTTCCCACTCCAGCAGCCAATGAGCTTGAGTTGAGGCAATGGAATGATTATGTCACATCTTCTGTTCCTTTTTTTAGACATTAATAAGGGAGAGGCAGGGTGCTTTCAAGGGAAAATTGGCTGGCAAGGTGAGGATAAGGCATCCCCCCCTGCTTGCAGTGTCTCCGCTGCTGCAGTCAGCCCACCCTCAATTGACATATGAAGCAAACATGGCATTGAGACTGAATCACATGTGTCTGCCTTATAATCTGTGGTTCTCCCCTTGGGCATGGCGAAATTCAGAGCCTTTCTGTGCGAGGCATTTATTGTGCACTCATGATTCCCTCACTCATGGTAGTTTGTGGGTGCTTTACACAATATCATCCTCCTCCAGGGCCTCTCTCCTTCTTTGCAACCATTTCCGTGGCTTTTTTTTTTTAGATCGAGGAAAGTCTGGTATTATTGGTAATATCATGCAGCATGAAACCATCATGTATTTGCGTAATTCCGCTATACCACAGTGCCACCTAGAGGTTGTGTAATGGAACATATAGAAAGGCAGAGGGGGGAAAAAAACCCTGGGCGGAAAAACAGGTGTAAAGGAACCAATCTCAATCCCACAAAGAATCCAGAAGCAGAAGCCTTGGTAAAGTGGCAGGTTAAAAGCCTCATGTAGAAAAACCCATAATGTTGGTTTTGACAGTGCAAAGTGACCCCTAGTGACTCCACAGAAATAAGGATGCCTTCTTTGAGCCACAACATTGTTTACTGCTGTTTTTCATGACATTGACTCTTGATTCCTAATGCAGAAATATTGAGCTCATGTGCTGAGCATCTGTTATTAAGTGGTTTGTACACAAGTTGGATCACACCCTGATTTGTTTTTTTCATGTCTGCTTATTCAAACGTTACATATTCTGCCAAAATCTTCTCCCCAGGTTCCTTTCTTTGTCCTTATTACCACAGCTGATATTCTAAAAGGAGGTCAAACATAGTTTTTCATTTATTTCTCAAAAATGGAAGTGTCCATTCTGTTAAACATCTAACAGATGCTTGGGTTCCAGAAGTCTTCCAAATTTGAGACATTTCAATAATAATAATAATAATAATAATAATAATAATAATAATAATAATAAAGTCAGCGGTTCTTCCCACCCCCACCCTGTCCCCTGAGATTGCTCAAGAAGATTTTCTCAGATTTTGGCAACAGTAGAACTACATAAATAAAGCACAAAGGAAATGACAGTAAATCAACATTATTTTGTATCCAATAATATTTCCTGCCAGAAGAGACACAAAAGAAACGATTGCATGAAACACATAGGCAAAGGCATGCTTCAGTGAAGTGCACAACTTGACAGCAATTAAGATTAAGATTGCTCCATTCAAGTTTCCTCTCTATCTAATGTGTATCTAGCTTAGTATTGTAAGCTAGATGAACCAGCACACATTTTAAAAAGAGTTGCAAAACTGCTCTAGAAATTTGTAGGGAGATGTGGGTTCATGATATCACAGGGGCCAGCCAAGAGATACCTGCCACAATCAAGTCTTCCTCATTCAAGTCCCCATCATATTTAAAACAATTCTTTTGCTTTCTGCAATTCTTTTTTCAAAGAGTTTGTTTTGGAACACAAAAAGTACACCTGCTTACAAAGCAGTAAAATGGCCTCCACCACTGACTTGCAGCCTTAATCAAGCATCTGAACACATGCTCTGATGCATGGAAGTCTGAAGAAAGGCCTGAGAATAAAATGCCCACCTCTTTAAAGATCCAATGTACCTGTCATAAATGACCTGGCTTTCCCATTACATAGCAACCTACCTGTCAAGCATCCTCCGTGCACACAGGATGGAATTCCCAGTTAGCTCTCTCTATCAGTTTTACATTGGAAATATTTCCTAGTTGTCAGTTTTTTCTCCCACCTTCCTGGGTTGTTGAAATGATCCTCTGTGTAAGTGCTGTACCTGCATGTTCCAAGTGTAAAACTGCCTCTAGAGGTGTTTCCAGGCCACCTTGGGCATGCCTTATTGGAGGATTCAACTCCCTCAGCCTTCATTCTTCAGGGTTCAAAATAAGAATGATTCTTCTGGACATCATAGGTGAGAGCCAGTGGCAATGTGGCATAGTGGTTAGAGTGTTGGACTGGGACTCAGGAGATCTAAGGTACTCGGCCATGAAACTCACTGGGTGACTTTGGGACAGTCACTGACTCTCAGCCTAACCTACCTCACAGGGTTGTTGTGAGGATAAACTGGAGAGGAGGAGGAATATTATGTAAGCCACCTTGGGTTTCTTGCAGGAAAAAAGGTGGGGTATAAAATAAATAAATAAATAAATAAACAAACAAATCTAAGTTTGAGGTTCTGCTTTGACGTTGTCTGGTTTCAGCTATTTAAGAAGGGCTCCCCAATCGTTTTGAGTCGGTGTGCACATTTGGAATTTTGAGACAGTGTCATGGGTGCTCTCACAAAATGGCTGCCATGGGGGGGCGACTTGCCCATTCATAAAATGGCTGCCATTGCAGGCATGGCCAACCACAAAACACTCATTTCCCAGAAGGCAAACTAAACTGGTGAGACTTAAAGAAAAGTACGTTGCCCAAAAACCTAATAAAAGGCAGAGGTGAGGCCTGAGCTCCAAAACACGAAACCTCTCTTTTGAACCCAAATAGCTAGGCTCCCAGTTAAAAAAAAAGTATAGTTAAAAAAACCTTAAACAATAAAATAAAAAATCAAGAGGTACAGGGAGTGGGCACATTGGAGCCCATGGGCACCACATTGGAGACCCCAGATTTAGAAAAGAAAAACTCTTTTATTCCTTGTTTTATACTACCTATTTCCCCCTTCCTCTGTTTCCCCCTTCTTCCCTTATAATGCCATCCCTGGTGGAATGAAGCTTCTTAATTTGGATCCTGGAGCTTGGCTGTGTACTTTTAACAATGCAAGGATCTTTCCGCTGTGTGCCAGACTACACTTCCATGATACATGTTTTAACCAAGGGGAGATAAGGGGGAAATGGACCGAACTCACTCAGTGGTGACTGGGAAGTTAGCTGGTGGCTGCCCCGTCCCACGGTGAAAGCTAAACTACAACTTTTGTAGTTCTTTGTGCTCAGACTTCGGGTGAACTGAGAGGTGGCAGCAACCGTATTTGGTTGTAGCCCCGCGGCAGCTGGGCAATCTCCACAGCACGTACTACGGGATGTGAATCTATCAGCTGACCGAGAAGGTCAGTGCCCTCAGCTCTGACAGTGCCAATCACCCTTCTGAGTAAAGAAGGGCTTGATCCAGACACAGCAGCAACGAGAGGGACCAAACCACTGTAAAATCTGCCCGAGAGACAATTGATATATTTTTTAAAAGCTGTATCCATCCAGTCCCTTCTGCTGTTCGGGAAAAAAATGATCAGACATTAGCGGCTGGCTTTCTTGAATCACAGTGGCATTGAAAAGGAAATAAATAAATAAATGGTACAAATAAATGGTAAAATGTACAAATCCTCCCCCTCCCCCACAATCTTATGTATTACTGTATAACCGTTTCTGGCATTCATATGTCAATGCGAAACACTCACCTCCAAAAAATGTGGCCTTGATTTTCCGGCCCATTATCAGCTCCATTGGAGAAACAACGAAGCCTTCTTCACCTACAGCTACTCCAACAATGACGCAGGTGCCCCAGCCAACTGTGGTGCAGCTGAGGGCAGCTCTCTGAAAGGAAAAGTAAACTAACAACCGAGTCCTATGAGGAATCAAAGTCGGTGACTGACTGGGTTCAGACAACATTGATAACCCATGCTCGAGGGTTCAGTATGGGCTGAGTGTGAGTTGTCATTGAACTGTGGGTTGTTGTTGAAATGTGGGTTATTGTGTTGTCTGAACACAAGTCAGTGTATCTAGTCTAGTCTATGTAGGGTATCAGGCTGTATGAAGTTACAACCCTGGTGGAGCATCACTGATCTTTGCACCATTTATTGTAGCCTTCCCCAACTTGGCGCCCTCCAGATGTGTTGGACTACAATGCCCATCATTCCTAGCCAGCACACCAATGACAATGTTGACTGGGAGTGGTGGGAGTTGTAGTCCAATACGCCTGGAGGGCAGGCTGGCATTGATAGTGTCATATGTACACTTTGGGTGAATGGCCAATTCCTACATCATCAGTGCACAGACAAGTTTCTCTTTGCGAGAGTCTTGAAAACTGGTTAAGGAAAAGAATTTGCATCTCTGTGGGGTGTGCCTTGCAGATATGTCCCCTGTCACTCACCAGGTAGGCAGGACCTCTTGCTCCAGTCAGCCTAATGTACAAACCTATAGTTTACACTGAGCAGGTGGGAAGAATGCGACCTTCCCAGCTAAGCTTTATGCAGGTGTCTTGATGTCACGAGGCAGGTGAGAAGATGACACTTCTGCATTCCAATATAGCCCCAGTTTACTCCACTTCTGCTATTTTTGCTTAGATCTGGAAGCTACTCAGTTTATCCAAACCCACATCTTTAACTAGTTGCTAATACTGACCTAGTAATGTAGCCGCACTGTTATCTCACTCATCATCATAATCAGGCGATCACTCATGACCGAGTAAGATTGTCTTATAGGATAAAAGGAGGAAATTCTAAAGAGGATTGTGTAGACTCTAGCGATGGGTCCGTAAGTGACTATGGAGGCCAATTCTAGATCCACACAGCTTCTCACAGTGAGGACACAGGTTACCAGATGGAAGATGGTCCTGTAAAGGATTCATTTGACGTGCTTTTCGCTTAGCACGTTTCTCCCTTTCACCTTGCACTCGGGCTTCTTCAAAGTCCATAGAACCTTTGTGAAAGGCCAACCTCCATTTAGATCGTTCATGGGCCAGAGCTTCCCAGTTTTCGATGTTTATATTGCATTTTTTTAGATTAGCCTTATGAACATCTTTAAACCTCTTATATTGACCACCGATATTCCGCTTTCCATCCTTGAGTTGGGAATAAAGTAACTGCTTTGCGAGACGGCAGTCAGGCATTCGAACAACATGACCGGTCCACTGAAGTTGGTGTTGAAGGATCACTTTTTCAACACTAGTAGTCTTTGCTTCTTCCAGTACACTGATATTTGTTCGCCTATCTTCCCAAGTAATTCGCAGGATTTTCCGGAGGACAACGTTGATGAAATCTTTCAAGGAGGTGGAAATGACGTTTATAGATAGTCCATGTTTCGCAGGCATACAATAAAGTTGGTAATACAATGGCTTCATAAACCAGTGTTTTGGTCTTCTTACAAATATCCCGATCCTCGAACACTCTATGTTTCATTGCTGTATCTCACTATGGATACACTATGGATCATTGCTGTATCTCACTATGCTATGCTAACTACCGTATGTCAATATAGGAAATCACATCAGATATATTAAATAAGACCTGGACATTGGAGAGGAGTTGCTTACTTTGTTAAAGTAGTTAGGTTTTGTATTGCACTGTAAACAAAAAGTGAGTTCCCTAATGGGAAACTGCAAGTAGGGTCTTGGTTGGAATGTATGGTGTAGTGGAGTATTGGACTATGACTCAGGAGGCCCAGGTTCAAATCCCCACTCAGCCACGAATTTCATTGGGTGGCCTTGGGCTGATCATTATCTCTCAGCCTAACCTGCCTTGCAGGGTTCTTATGAGGAAGAAATGTGTGGAGAAGAGGAGGAACCACCCTGAGCCTATTGGAGGAAGGATGGGATAAATGTAGTAAATAAATAAAAGGAATCCAAAAGTTAACAGACATAGTAAGATAATTCACTGGCTTTTAAAGAAGCATTAATCACACTGATAAGTGGTGTTCCAAAGTTAAGCATTCACTGAAAGGCATCACAGAATCAGGTGGATTTTGAGAAGGTAGGATAAGTTCTTGTGGAATTCCAAGCAAAGATTAAGTTAAAATGGAATAATTTCCTGATTATATTTGCCTGATCATCCTTATTTAGAACATTATATTTTAGCTTTCCAGCCCTTAGGAAGGGGTGGTGGTGATGGACACACTCTTAAACAATCCTTTAGAACAGGGGTGAGGAACCTGTGGTCCATTCCCATCATCCCCAACTTTGGGCAATGCTGTCTGGGGTTGATGGGGTTTGGAATCCAGGAACATCTGGAGGGCCACAGGTTCCTCAACACTGCTTTAGATGTTACTCTGACACTGTATTACATGAAGATAATGAAATACATACCATGACCGCAATATTTCCACTGCACTCAATGGCACAGTCTACTCCTCCACTGGTCATTTCAGCTATAATCTTTTGGATAGGTTTCTTGAAATCCTGAGGATGGAGGCAGTCGGTGGCTCCTAACACTTTGGCCAGTGCAAATTTGTTTTTGTTAATGTCAATCCCAAAGATACGAGATGCTCCAGCCGCTTTGCAGCCCATGATAGCTGAAAGGCCGACCCCTCCCAAACCAAAGACAGCACATGTGAAACCAGGTTCAACCTAGATTAACATGAGAGGGGTTATTATTAAACAATTTTGTATATCTGGAATTTAAAAAGAGCTTTATAAATATTAGACACTTTTGAACCAAAACTCAGGTATCCTTCAAAATTCGCACTTCTTCGAATTTTGCAATGAAGTTCTCAGTCAAAAAATGCATATACAAACGTGAATATTAGGGGAAATTACAACAAAAAACTTGAAAGGTTTTTGATGTTTTGGGTTCCCTGCCCCCCTCTGTTAATCCAATCCAAATGGGTAAGATCTGAGCCATCATGAACTTACCTTGGCAGTATTAATAGCAGCCCCATAACCAGTGGAAAACCCACAGCCAATTAAGCAGACTTTATCCAAAGGAGCTGCAGCATCGATTTTGGTAAGGGAGCTTTCTGCTACAACTGTGTATTCAGAGAAGGTGCTGGTTCCCATGAAATGGTATATCTGCTGCCCTTTGCAAGTGAACCGGCTAGTGCCATCCAGCATCAGGTCTTGGTCAGAAATGGGTGTCTTTGCTTTGCTGCGGAACGAAAAAATAAAACAACACACAGAATTGCAGCAATTGTAAAGGAGGAGAATCAGTTCCGCTACTCAGTGCTGTTCATATTCCTCCATTCTGTTCTGGCTTAAACCCGCTGTTCTCCTGCTGTATTTCCATGTGTCACATCTCATGTGCATTTCTTGATCATGAAATGGGTGGGGACACTTTTTTTTCCTAGCAAGGGCCACATTCCCCCAGAAGTAGTCTGTCAGGGGCCACATGCCAGCAGTGGGCAGGGCATGAGCCAAACAAGGGTGGGGCCAGCCCCAGCCTCTCTCTCTTTTTGTCAGCACCTTTCTCCCTCTCTTTTATTAATTGCGTAAATGGAACTTTGTAATCAACTGACTTTCAACCACCCCCCTCAGGGAGCCATGCTGGGTCTCCTTTTAGGTACCAGGTAAACCTTTTCTTTCTTTCTTTTTGCTCATCCCTTCCCTAATTGAACTGAGTTTTGACCTCTTCTGGTTTTATTGTGGCTTATTGGTCTTTTGAGGGTTGGGGGGTTGATCTTAAGATTTTTAATTGTGAGCCAGTACGGACAAT
Organism: Shinisaurus crocodilurus; assembly: GCA_021292165.1. Taxonomy (NCBI): domain Eukaryota; kingdom Metazoa; phylum Chordata; class Lepidosauria; order Squamata; family Shinisauridae; genus Shinisaurus; species Shinisaurus crocodilurus. Next base: position 30,690,072 of record CM037876.1, read on the forward strand.
TAATGGAAAGGCTAGATATAAATACATCAAGAAGTGAATGTTCAAAGTGCTTCACACACTTTGCCTCACTCAGTAATGCTTATAAGGTAATGCTTACAAGGCAATGCATATAGATGTGGCCTGAGAGATAGACCCAGTTCAGACATAACATGAAACCATGGTTTGTGCTCACCATAGTTTAAAACCCACAGTACTGTTTGAGCTTCCAGACATACAGCAAGTAAACCATGATTTAGAGCTGCTTGACTGCTTTCGTTTCCCATCTGCTCAGCACTTAGGTTCATAAGTTCATTTCCCATCTCCACACTGCACCAGCCTCTTGAGGCAAAGCAATGGCCCTAATTGTGGTTTGTCAATGGTCAGTGAATTCAGACATTGCGAGAAACCATAGTTAGCACAAACTGTGATTTGCAAGCCAGCATCAAACTGTTGTTCCAAATCCTGGTTTGTCTGCTCCAAATACACCAAGCTTGGGTTCAGACCAGGGGAGGCTGGTGACTCCTACGTCAGTGGGGCTCCTTATCCATTACATTTTTGGTTTGGGCTTTATTGGAGCTATCCACGGTGCTGAACTCCATCCCCAAAACAGGTTCACCACCATGGAGCACCATGGATAGCTCCTATAAAGCTCAAACAAAAAGATGTGATGGATAAGGAGCCCCACTGACATAGGAGTCACCAGCATCCCCAGGTTCAGACATAGTACAAAACCATGGTTTAGCTAAACAAACCATGGTTTTGCATGACATCTGAACTTGGGTATATATTTGCCTAAGGTCACCTAGTGAGTTGGTGGCTGAGGTGAGATTTGAACTGGGAGTTTCATTGCTCATACTCTAAGACACTTCCATACAACACTTGCATGGTTTGTAAAAGTGGCTTCAGAGGTGGTTCCAGCTTACACAGCTGGGCAAACAATGGGAAAGCTTCAGAAACTGGTGCCTCAAAGGAACTTATTTGCAATTCCTACCTGACCCGTTCACAAAGGTTGGTTTTGGGACTTAAGCAGAACTTGCATTGTCCACACTGAGGAAGGTACAGCGGGATAACTTTGTCTCCTAGACCATAAAAACACGCACCAAAAAAACAGTATTATATTTATTTCATTTATGAATTTCTAGTCTTTTAGGACCACTAACTATGCCATATTTAATTTGAGACATTGAGGATACCCAGGAAGAAATATCAGAGTCATAGAATTAGTGGAGATGGAATTGGAAAAGAGATTTGGGAGGTATCAGCATAAACGACAGAGTTAGAAGAAGCAGCCAAAGCCATGAAAATGCCTGAGAGCAATCAAAGAATGTGTTGAGCGGGGGTGGGAAACCTATTCTAGTCCAGGGGCCAAATTGCACCCCCTGGACCAGTCGTGGGTCAGATAGCATCAGGGGGCAGGACCATGCCACGAAGGCCTTACCCTGACATTCTCTCTCCCACACACCCATTTTGCCTTTCTCTGTGCAGAGGGAGGCATGGAGAAAAGGACTCAGTTAGTGCCTGGTTACTGTATAGTGCTATACTGCTATAATGCAAACACACACACACACACACACACACACACACACACACACAGTGAAGGGGGAAAAGCCCTTTCCAGTTACTGCTTTGATAGCAAGGAGGCTAATGGAGGAAGTGACCGGAAAGGGTTGTTGTTGTTATTGGTTGTTGTTGTTGGTTGTCGTCGTCGTCATCATCATCATCATCATCATCATCATCATCATCATCATCATCATCATCATCAAAAGTAACTTTATACAGAGAGGCATAGCGCTATACCTCTACAATGCAATGATACTTTCCCTCTAAACTAGCATGATAGCATTAATAGGGGCATGGTGCTATAGCCCTATAATGCTAATCATTAAAAAACCATTAAAAAAAACACCTTTCCTGTCACCGCCATTAACTTGCTATGCTAAATGAGTGGATGGAGAGGAAGCATTTCCACCGCAGTCACTGGCATTGTTGGGTGTGGCCACACCGCACACATCAGCAGCAGGGGTGGGGTGAACCCTTACAGCCCCGCCCCCACTCATTCTAGCAACACATGTTGAGAGTTGTGCGAATCCCTCTGCAACCATCCAAATGTGTGTACCCACAGAGTGAACACACCCCTGTGTCTATTGACTAGTTATCAGGGCTGGTGCAAGGCAGTTTGGTGCCCTAGGCAAGATCAGATATTTAGCGCCCCCCCCCTCCCACTTGAGCCCTCCCTCCCTCCAGCCCTATGCCCATTATGAAATAAATTTCCCTCCCTGGGAACTGCTGAGCCCCATAGAAAAACTTTGTGGACTTTGAGACTTTTCCTTTGTGTTCACTATGCCAGGAACTCCCAAGGGCCTTCTCCTACTCCATATATATGTAAAAGCCTGTCTCCTCCTGAGGGCAGCACAAGGGATATGAAAAAAGGATGTGAGAGAGGTGTGGTGGCGCTACCTGTGAGGAATAGAGACAAAAGGGCGTCTTGCAGCCTGTCCTACCTCGCAGGGTGGAGGTGCAGAGACACCGGTTTGACTCATACACCTTCTGGGTTGCCGGGGGTGGGGGGGAATGTATGTAGTAGAAACATAGCGAAGAGAGAGCCCGTGGATCATCTGGTTCAAATTTCTGCTTCCCCTCCTCTCTCTATCACTTTGTTGCAATATTTCTTTATCAGAATACTGTATATTATCCTGTCTTTCCCTTTACCAGCCTAGTGCTCAAGGCAGACAACAATATTCAAAGTACAGTAAAGCAAACATCAACAGCTCAGGGCACAATCCTAAACACGTTGAGGCAGAAAAACCCCCGCAACTCCCAGCATTCACCAGCCAGCATGGCTGGCTGTTGGATGCTGGGAGTTGCGGGGCTTTTTTCTGCCTCAACGTGCGTAGGATTGCGCATGGCTGGCTGGGGAATGCTGGGAGTTGTAGGACTTCCCCCCCTCCAAACACGCGTAGGATTGCATCCTAAAAGCATTTAAAACCAAAACATAGAAACAGCATGGTAAATAATTAAAACATTGGAGCCCCAGCTAGCTTAAAATACCTTTCCCTCCCTCCCTGGTTGCTGGAAATAACTGCTTTCAGGGGACGTTGAGCTGAGGAACCTGAGGAGGGAAGGCGAAGGAGGTGTTTGCAGGTGCATCCTTCCTGCTGCCCACCCGCCTCCCCTGCCCGCCTCCGCCTCCTGCCTGAAGCTTCAGAGGCGCCAGCAGCAGGAGCTGCTCCTCCTGGTAACTGCTAGGCTTGGAGACCGGGGCGTGCTTCTTTCGCCTCCCCTTCCCCACCACAGGATGTGATTGGTAAAACAAACTTGGTAAAATACGCATTTTAGCGCTGTATTTTTTCCCCCAAGGCGTTTCTGGCGCCCCCTTTAGCCCGGCGCCCTAGGCAGCTGCCTAGTTGGCCTAATGGTAGCACCGCCCCTGCTAGTTATCATATCGATACCTGGCTTAAATCTCGTCACGCCTGGACCAATGCTCTCCACAATCCCAGCTCCCTCGTGTCCTAGTATGACTGGGAAAAGGCCCTCTTTAAAACGTGGGCTCATGGCATGAGCGTCTGTGCGACATACCCCGGTGGCAATAATCTGAAAGACAGAATACACAGTGCGATAATGTAGAAAACCAGGAGCCCAACTGCCACAAATAGCAACTCGTGGACTGATTAGGATCAGAGAGGCGCTGGGGCAGTGGTGGTGCTTCATTCATCTACCCTCACTGACCTTGTTCGCATGTGGCAACAACCCACGGTTTGTTAAACCCACGCTTGCTTAACTGTGGATTGTTGAGAAGGAGGCAGGAGGGAGTGAGCATGCTAGTTGTCGCCACCCGATTGCTCCCACTGCAGCTGGGCAGAGCTAAACAACCCAAGGACAATCCATCCCTGGGTTGTTTATTGTGACATCCAAACCTGGAATTATAGGTTGTAGGGGGAGAAACAACCCAGACTATTTAGCCCAGTGGGAGCAGGCAGGCAGCCGGGAGCCAGAACGCTCGCTCACTCCTGCTCATTCATGCGAATGACGTGCAAAGTGGGCTACTGGTTCCCTATTCTGGATTTCTCCCCCAGGCAAGTTCTCTCCCCCCCCCCGAGTTTTGAATGCATCATCGCATTTTCAAATATGTTATTTATTTATTTTTTAAAAATATAAACTGCCCTTTATTTACAAGGGATCCTGGGGTGGCATACATTTTATTTATTTATTTATTATATTTATACCCCGCCTTTTTTCCTGCAAGGAACCCAAGGCGGCTTACATAATCCTCCTCCTCCTCCTCTCCATTTTATCCTCACAACAACCCTGTGAGGTAGGTTAGGCTGAGAGTGAGTGACTGGCCCAAAGTCACCCAGTGAGTTTCATGGCCGAGCGGGGACTAGAACCCAGATCTCCCGAGTCCCAGTCTAACGCTCTCACCACTACGTCACGTGGCAATGATAGAATTACAGAATAAAAGACATTAAAACTATTCAACCAGCAAACAAACAAAAACAATCAGTTCAAACAAATTACATTTAAAATCCCCAAGCAAAAAGGAAAGTTTTGATTTTGTGCCAACACACTACTCTGCGTGCGTTGTGGGGGACAGGAGAGCGGCCTTTCTAAAATGATCACTATGGCCTTTGTTTTACTACTGTTTGCTGTATGTTAAGTGCAACATCATTATTTTACTTGGATGCTTTTAATGTAAACTGTGAAGTAGGCAGCATACAAAAACAAACATAATAAATACTCCCCCCCCCCCCAAACTCTGGCTGCTCACCTTAACTCGGATTTCATGATCTTTAGGAGGAGAAACTTCAACCTCCTCGAGAGAAAGGGGTTGCCCTGCCTCCCAGGCGATAGCAGCCTTACATTTAATAACCTGAAAAAGAACACATTGCACATTAGAGTGAAATCCTAATCTATTCAAACCAGTGGGAGTTTAGCTACTGACTAGAGCAGATTTCCCAGACAGCTGAGGCTCAAGCCAAGTTACATAGTGTTATGTGGTTCTTTACTGTCTTTGAAAAAACAAAAGCAGCTGACCTGGGACAGGCTGAATGTGAGCCAAAGGAGATCTAGTGGAGAGAAGATTTCCCCTTCAGTAGTCCCCCCCCCAGCTCAAAATTGCCCTCCCCAATTTTCATCTTCAGGGATGCTTTTTCATCTTCGGGGAGGGTGTGGAAAGAGATGGGTAGACACAGGGATCCTGCATCTTTCTCCCTATGGATAAAAAAGCAACAGCCTTCCCACCTAGTGCTGTGCTCTCCAGATGTTTTGGACTACAACTCCCTGGATTCCTAACAATTGGCTAAGCTTGCTGGGCTGATGAATGGGAACTGTAGTCCAACACGTTTGGAGGGCACCAGGATTAGGGAAGATTAGCGCTGTTCGAAGACCAGAGGGGAAAGAAGCCAGCAGCTTCTTTCCCTGCACAACCATTTCCCTGCCCAAACAAAGCCTCCCACAGGCCACTTTGTGTTAAAAATGTGGGCAGATTAATTAAATGGGAATGAATTCATTAGGTGCTAGTGTTTAAACCCCAGTCATAATTAAGCAAAGAAGCATCTGAGGTTCCTTCTCAAATGCCTCAGACCTGGCCAACACTGTACTTGCTTGATTATTCCATGATGCAGTTAGCTGGGAAAGTTTACTTGAGAAATATTTCAAATATTTTATAGGATTGCTGATGGTTTTGACTGTAATTGGGGTTAGTTATGGGGGTGGGATGTCTGTCTTATTATTGTCATTGGCTTTTGTTAATTCTGATGTTTATTGTTGTCTTGTTCTTATATTGTGAGCCACCTTGAGAGTGCTTTGTACCCTAAAAGGTAGATGAAATATATTTTAAATAAAAATAAATAAAATCTAATAACATAATTATTATAAAATAATCCCAAAACAGGGTGCAATCAGTGAAACACAATAAAATCATGCAGCATTGGCCATAAAAACAAACAGTAACACATATAAACAGTTTACATGATGCAGCAAAACAAATTCAATCAGAAGCCTGGTGAACAAATAAGTCTTGTGTTGGCATGGAAATCGTGTAAGACTTAGCACTGAGTCAGATTCCCAGAATTATGTTGGACACGTCCCATAGAACAGCTGGACATGGATTTCTGCTGTGTGCAAAGAACCACACCGGTTGCAAGGGCGGAGGGTTCACCAAGGGTGGAGTCCCCACTGCAATCTTGTAAAGCTTTTATGACATTGGAGCAGGAACTCCGACTTTTCCTGTGGCCGGCCAGACAGCATCTACCAGCCATAGGATCGCTCCTTAGATGTGTCACTGCATGACTACCATTATGGGCAAAAGTATGATTTGAATGCCAAATGCATGCAACTAGTTCCACGGCGCCTCCAGAAAGATAGTTGTACATATTGTTCTTCAACACATTGAATGACAACCATATTCCAGTTTTCAGTACTTTGTTAGACATCTCAGAAGAAATCTTATATCTGAGAAGAAACAGACACATAAGCTCACTGAGCCAAGTGGATGCAGGATATGTTCCAGTCTTTAACACAGTGTTGACAACCCAGAGATGCACTTTGCACATTGGGCTGAAATTTCTTCTTAAAGTACTTTAAAATCCATCTCAACTAGTGGACATAAAAACAGCATCTTTATGAGGCCAGCCTAGCAACATCAATAGTTAACGGTTGCCATAATTCCAGTTATGCTACTGCTCTTTCTGCCTTTTATGGATGTTGTTCTTTTGTAGTCTTTCTGGCCCAAGATGTAATGTGTAATGTTTCCAAATATATTGCCAAGCAAAATGAAAATATAAGGTTTCTTCAACCAGGCCTGGCCTTTAGAAAGTGTTGTGTCCAATTCAAATGTGTACATAAGGTGAAAATAACCCTGTACGGTTGGGATCAAGTGCTAGGACAAAAAATAATGCTCTTCTGCCTTAGTGCACATAATTAAATATTTGCCCCAAAGGCTACCTTATCACTTGTCAACGTGGTTTTGAATAAGCCATCTGCTGCAAAAGAGAATTCTTGCTGATTTCCCAACATCCCAATTTTTAGCAAGATTTCTCAGAATATATACAAACAACATCATAATATTTATTTTTAATCAGAATACTTTACAAGCTAAGAAGGAATTCTAATTTGGCAGGAAGGAGATTGGAGCTGGTTTATAGACTGATCCATTTCAAATGAATTTTCAATTACTACAATCCATCCATATATGTTATGACTTTGGCTGAGACTCAGTACAGCACAGCATCTTGTTGCAGCAATCAGACTTCAATTTGATATTCGTATCTCTCCATTCATAATTCTTTTGTCTTGCTTTAAGCAACACTAATTAACTTCCTTTAGCATCTAGCCACTGAAACATATCCTTTTTCTGTTCTGGTTTGTGGACTATTTCTGATAAACTGCTTCTAGCCCACCTTATCATCTATTTAAACTAACCTCCCCCCCACCAGCCCTTGTTCTATGCTTTGTTAGGTTTCCTTTATGATCTCAGTATCAAACTTATCATGATGGGATATAATGATAGGTTTGAATTGGTTTCCATAGTACGTTGGGCACTGGGCCAGTCCTGTATATTTGGCTTGTTCACGGCGCGCCATGCTTGTGAACTTCTTTGGAGATACCTACCTAGTTGGCTGCGGTGGGGAGCAGAACATTATCATAAACATTGTAAAGGCACCCTCACTTTATCTTTCGTCTCCCCCACTATTCACATAGCTTTGTAGCCTGGTGAACAAATAAGTCTTCAGTTGGCATGGAAATCTTATAAGACTTAGTGCCAAGTCAGATTCCCAGTATTATGTTGGACACGTCCCATAGAACAGCTGGACATGGATTTCTTCTGTGTGTTGACTGCCAACGCCACATCAATCCACTCTTAACTGTATTACAACATGCACAGTGATCAGATGGTATCCAGCTGTGTGCGCGTTGCAAACATCTGATACAATCTTGCCGTGTGAAAATGACCTTTAATGCCCACCCACTTATCATTCTGCATATTTATGGAATTTTCTACTCATGAAAGCTTCTCTGTGCTGGCCTATTCATTTCTTTTTATTAAGGAGAATCAGGGAAGGCAGGGTCAGAAATGGTTGCAATCCGAAAATCGTAATGAGATGTTCATGCTCAAGTTAAAAACTGGAAGTGATGGATCGGTCAGTGCCTCACTTTGTGTCTGCCCTGTGTCCATGTCCTCTGGCATAAGGAATGTTCATTGGGCTGGAGGACCTTCCCTATGGAAAAAAGCCTTTAGAATTTGGAGCTACGTATTTAGTTTAGAAAAAAGATCACTAAGAATGGGAATTCAATAATGCGTTATGTCCTGTGTTGTATTAACTGTGTGTTGTCTCCTTAAGCACAACCTAGATTCCAGACTCCCCACTCCTCTCTTCCCTTGGCCTTGGAGAAGCCTGCCACAGGCCTACATTAAGAGCCCTGCCTGTAAGCTGTATAAATAACCCTTTTAATAAATCAGTTAAGTTAACAACAAATCAATGCTCTACAGACCATATAGTTTTTAAAAATCTATGCCTTAAGGGCAGGCGAAGACTTCCCCTGACTGCAACACTGTGATTGGAGAGAGCTGCTCCGTCTTTTTCAAAACCCTTCAGGGAATATAGTCAGGGCAGGCCCCAGATCTTTTCCTGTCTGAAGCAAAGGACAAGATGGTGTTGTCGTTGCCCCTCCATTCCTCTACAGAAGCCAACAAGACTGGCAGCTGAATCTTACTTCAACACTGATGATGGGACAGTATCGTCCACCACACCTGAGGGCGGCAGGCTAGCTTGGGTGTCACAGGGCAGGTCCAGTGGCACCACACAGCTCTGTCACAGTAAGGAATGGACAGGGGGCTTAGGAGGAATGGCTGTGATGGGCTGCCACTGCTGTCCCTCATTCCACCACCACCACCACCACCACCACCACCACCACCACCACCCAGCATCTACTGCCTGAGGCATCCGCATCACTCTGCCTAATGGCAGGGCCAGGCCTAAATAGGGCTATTATATCGGAAAGGGAAATACAGGCTTCCTGCACAGCATCTTGCTCATGACCCACTTCCATTCAACACCCTAAATCAGCTTCCCCCTACCTTGTAGTCCAACACAGCTGGAGGTCACAACTCCCATCTTCTCCATCTGACTAGGGATGATGGGAGTTGTAATCCAACACATCTGGAAGGCACCAGATCAGGGAAGGGCTGCCATTGATGAAGGCAGCAAGCCCAGTCAGCAGCAGTTCCCTGCCTGCCATTAGAATAGCATCGTTACCCTGCCCCAGCATTAAGAACATAAGAGAAGATAAGAAGAGCCCTGCTGGATCGGACCAAGGGTCCATCTAGTCCGGGTGTCCAGCATCCTGTTCACACAGTGGCCAGCCAGTGGGGAAACCCACAAGCAGGACATGAGTGCAACAATAGCCTCCCCGCCCCCATGTTCCCCAGCAACTGGAGTACAAAGGCATACTGCCTCTGATACTGGAGGAAGCCTATAGCCAATCAGGACTAGTAGCCATGGACAGCCTGCTCCTCCATGAATTTGTCCAGTCCCCTTTTAAAGCGGTCCAAATTGGTGGCCATCACACTAAAAGAAGACAACAACATGTTGTTGGTAAATCAGCCTGGCAGTGAGCGCACACACTCCGGTATCTTACTTTCCCCCCAGTAGTGCTCATACTTCTTTTCTCCTTGGGGAGATCAAGCCGAATCCCACTGAGTTCTCGTGACTCTGCAAAGGAAGCTGCAACTTGCACAGCTCTGCTGGCTGGGATCTGCGTCCTGGTAGTAAATTTCCCCGGCCTAAATATAAACCAGAGTTCCTCCCTTGCCACTCCCCTCTTTGCCCATGCCATCTCCTCCCCTCTTACCCTCCTATCACGGCCGTCTTCTTTCAGTCAACACCACCCTGCAACCCTTTCAACAATAATCTCTTAAGACTCTACCTAAACCCATTTTGTTGGGGATATAAGTTACGCCTGTGCGGAAGTCATTCTTCCTTCCTTCTCCCTAGACAACTGAGTACGGAAAAACTGTTTGTTCTTCAGTGTTCTGTTCTGTTAGGGAGTAAGTGCAAACAATTCTAGTAGCAGGAGAGGCAGGTCTAGTGAAATGATCAGCGACAGCGACAGCAATACTGGCTCTTTCTTCTGGACCAGCAGAAGGAAAAGCAGCTAAAAAGGTCACGGTAACATCAAGCTGACCATTACATGTTTATGATTAAATAATACATTCAAACTACTCACCTGAAGCAGCAGACCTATTCGGAATGACCTTGGGGAACATATTCAGTGCACTTAGATCCTAGTTCCACCGGGCATAGCAGAAGAGTTGATTGTGACACATCAGTTAAGCCCACCTTTCTTGAGATTTTTGAACATGGGGCCCATTTTAAGCTTCACCAGGACCAACCCCCCCCCCCCGGCCAGTACCAACGGCCTTTGCATGGAAATCCTTACTCAGCGTGGTGCACCCTGGCATTTTAGCACATGAGAATGTGACTCTGAGCAAAGAAAGGCTAAAAATTAATTGAGCAGAATGGCTCCCCACAGCGGGTGGCCACTTAGCAATCAATCGCCAAAAAAAGAGAGGGCATGCATCACCCAAAGAAGAGGACACAGATTTGCATATGCAAATTTATAGGGATAGATGCAAATTTAGAAATAATTGCTATAGTTTAAATAGAAATACAATGCATCTGAGCATAGCGGGGATTGGGAAGACTATGACCAGGTGAGCTGTGTGCCTGCTCAGCCTCCATTGTCCAGGTGCTCGGTGTGGATGGGCAATTTCAAGGCCCCGCTGCTCTCCCTTAGAATCATAGAATCATAGAAAAGTAGAGTTGGAAGGGGCCTACAAGGCCATCGAGTCCAACCCCCTGCTCAATGCAGGAATCCAGGTCAAAGCATCCCTGACAAACGGCTGTCCAGCTGCACCTTGAATGCCTCCAGATTGGGAGAGCCCAGCACCTCCCTAGGTAGTTGGTTCCATTGTCTTATTGCTGTGACAGTCAGGAAATTTTTTCTGATGTTTAGGTGGAATCTAGGTTCTTGTAACTTGAGCTGATTATTCCGTGTCCGTGCAAACTGGGATGATCGAGAAGAGATCCTGGCCCTCCTCTGTGTGACAACCCTTCAAGTACTGGAAGAGTGCGATCATATCTCCCCTCAGTCTCCTCTTCTGAAGGCTAAACATGCCCAGTTCTTTCAGTTTCTCCTCTGATGGTTCTTTATTTTTAAACCAGACATGCATGGACTGGACAGCCCTTCAAATAGAGGGAATCTTTAAATAGAGGATTGTCCTGTGTAAAGTAGGACACATGGCCACCCCAAGGCTTCTCTACACGAGGTGTTTATTGTGCGCTCGTGGTGATTCTTTACTCACGGTAGTTTGCGGGGGCTTTACATGACGTTGTTGTCCTCCAGGGCCTCTCTTGCGCTTTCCAAGCATTTTCCTGCTGTTTTTTTAGAACGAGGATAATCAGCTATTATCTAGCTCAGTGTTCTCCAACCTTGGGTCCCCAGATGTTTTTGGCCTACAACTCCCAGCGTGCCCCAGCCAGCGTAGCGTAGCTAGCTATTGTGCTAAATTTTTATTTATTTATTTATTTATTTACATTTATTAATCGCCCATCTGGCCGGCAACCGGCTAAAACAAAACAAGCACATGTAATTCAGCAATTGAGTTGCGCCGCACACTGCCACTTTGTGGTTGTGTAACAGAACATATAGGAAGGCGGAGAAAGAAAAAAACCCGGAAATAAATGATGCGTAAAGGATGCACTCTTCCTCCTGCAAAGAAAATGGCAGAAGCAGCCTTGGTAAAGTGCTGAGTTGAAAGGCCTGATGTAGGGAAGCCCCCTATCACCACCCCACCAGCCATCATCTCTCCCCACCCCACCCGCTTTAGGCTGTGACCCAAAGGACAGGTTTTGAATAGCTCCTTCCTTCAGCTGTGACTGCTTCCTGTCTTCCTAGGGGCTCATCTCACACCAACCCTCAGCGAGGTCCCAAACCACACTTCGAGAACCTAGGAGTTAATGAAGCTCAGGGATACTAAGAAAGGAGTACAACAACAACAACAACAACAACAACAACAATAATAATAATTTAAAAAATAATATAAGCCACATTTAGCAGAACCATGTCTGATTTTTAAATGGAACATTTAAAAACGTTTATTCTCAAAATATCTCCTTGCAAATCTGTTTTAAATAAATGTTCTCTCTTCTTCTTAAGTAGCAGCCAAGAAAGAATGACTGCACGGAATCCTTGGTTCCAACATTTGCAAGTGCTAGAATGATTTATTGATTAATTGCTCTTGTAGAATCCACTTTAAGCCAAATGGTTGAGACTGTAATCCTGTGCACATTTCTCTGGGGTAACTTCTGTTAAACTCAGCAGGACTTACTTTTCACTAAACATGAAATTTATTCTATTTGCTGTTACTTATGCAACTAAGCACAAATTTTTAGAGGAACAGGGTCACTAAGGGTGCCATCCAATGTGGCTTCCCGTAACTCCCCGAACTCAGCGGATTACGGGCATCCAATATAAGGCGGGAAAAGCTCAGAGGCCAGGATTGCCTCCGTGCTCCCCTCGCCGGCAGCCAGCATGGAAAGAACCACACCAGTTGTGATGGTGGAGGGAGGGCCCACCAAAGGCAGAGTCCCCACTGCAACCTCATAAGGCTTTTACGACACTGGAGCAGAAACTCCAACTTTTCCTATGGCTGGCCAGACAGCATCTACCAGCCATAGGATTGTGCCTTAAATGTGTCACTGCCATGACTACCATTATGGGCAAAAGTATGATTTGAATGCCAAATGCATGCAACTAGTTCCACGGCGCCTCCAGAAAGATAGTTGTACATATTGTTCTTCAACACATTGAATGACAACCATATTCCAGTTTTCAGTACTTTGTTAGAAATCTCAGAAGGAATCTTATATCTGAGAAGAAAAGACACATAAGCTCACTGAGCCAAGTGGATGCAGGATATGTTCCAGTCTTTAACACAGTGTTGACAACCCAGGGATGCACTTTGCACATTGGGCTGAAAATGAAATTTCTTCTTAAAATACTTTAAAATCCATCTCAACTAGTGGACAGTAAAAACAGCATCTTTATGAGGCCAGCCTAGCAACATCAATAGTTAACGGTTGCCATAATTCCAGTTATGCTACTGCTCTTTCTGCCATTTATGGATGTTGTTCTTTTGTAGTCTTTCTGGCCCAAGATGTAATGTGTAATGTTTCCAAATATATTGCCAAGCAAAATGAAAATATAGGGTTTCTTCAACCAGGCCTGGCCTTTAGAAAGTGTTGTGTCCAATTCAAATGTGTACACAAAGTGAAAATAATACTGTACGGCAGGGATCAAGTGCTAGGACAAAAAATAATGCTCTTCTGCCTTAGTGCACATAATTAAATATTTGTCGCAAAGGCTACCTTATCACTTGTCAACGTGGTTTTGAATAAGCCATCTGCTGCAAAAGAGAATTCTTGTTGATTTCCCAACATCCCAATTTGTAGCGAGATTTCTCAGAAGGTATACAACATCATAATATTTATTTTTAATCAGAATACTTTACAAACTGAGAAGGAATCCTTATTTGGCAGGAAGGAGATTGGAGCCGATTTATAGATTGGTCCATTTCAAAGGAATTTTCCATTACTACAATCCATCCATATATCTTATGACTTTGAGACTCAGTTTGGTAGAGCACCTTGCTGCAGCAGTCACACTCCAATTTGATATTCTTATCTCTCCATTCATAATTCTTTTGTCTTGCTTTAAACAACACTAATTAACTTCCTTTAGCATCTAACCACTGAAGCATATCCTTTTTCTGTTCTGGTTTGTGGACTATTGCTGATAAACTGCTTCTAGTCAACTTTATCATCTATTTAAACTAACCTCCCACACACACACCCTTGTTCCATTATGCTTTGTTAGGTTTCCTTTATGATCTCAGTATCAAACCTATCATGATGGGATATAATGACTGGCTTGAATCGATTTCCATAGTATGCTGAGCACTGGGCCAGTGCTTTATATCTGGCTTGTTCGTGCCATGCTTGTGAACTTCCTTGGAGATACCTAGTTGGCCGTGGTGGGGAGCAGAACGTTATCACAAACATTGTAAAGGCACCCTCACTTAATCTTTTGTCTCCCCGACTATTCACATAGCTTTTCAGTTTTATGAAAGGGATCCGATAGAAGCAATCCTTTGCCCTCCCCCCTAGGCAGTGCTGAGAGGCCATAGGATAGGATCCTGGCCATTTCCACCCCCGAGGCCGTAAGAGCCACAGCCTTGGAGGAGGAAATCTGTGTTCAGTTCCCACACACCCTGCCACAAAAGGCTCCACAGTGGCTCCTCTCCTGAGCTCTGAGCTCTGTGAGCATGGAGAAGGAAGGAGGGTGTGTGTGTGCTAGTGGTCAGAGAAGGGAAAGCATAGGCCATGGATCCACCAGATCCAAAGGCCTCTCAGCGCCAGACCCTGCCCCCAGCGCACCGCTCAGCTGGATGATGCGCTCAAAGGCCCATCTAGCAAGGAAAAACTGCTAGAGGAGAGCAGAGATGCTCAAGAAGGCCTCTACTGCTCCTCCTGCCCTGCTGGTAACAGCCTGGCAGAGCAGTGGGTTCCTGGAAACCTCTGAGATTGGAGGCTTCTGTCGTTTGATCAGCGATCCCACAGGATTGCACCTTTAATCACGCAAATATGTGTATTTCTTAATGTTTGTGAAACTCTGCGTCATTCATAATTGCCCATGTTTCTATGCCATTGTATGGATTCTTGATTTTTCTCTAATCTGGGATGGACGAACCTTTCATTGCAAGAGGCATGTGTTGCCCAGCAGCATTGTTACTAGTTCTGCCAGATCCAAGCAAGTGAGAGCTGCAAAACATGAATTTGGGCATTTATTGCCTGTCGTAAAGCCAAAATAGCTTGCTGATGATGTCCCTCCTGAATTTGTCTCTTTAATGACAGCTTTACATTGAAGCTAATGACCACTTTGATGGCAGCCATCTTCACACTAAATGTGGGCAGCTAATGTTCACAAAAACAACGCTGCTTTAGTTCCTAATAGGTTGTGCCTCTGCTGGTTGTCCTGCTGGTTGCCTGGCACTTGTTTCACCACCAGTGTTTGTGCTGTGCTCATAATAAATGCAATGAAGGAAATGGAGGGGGGGGGAGTATCGCAGTCATATTTAAACAATAGTACTGTTGCATGCTACACATTTCACCAAGCAGTGAGCAGATCCAAGGGTACACCACTACTCAAGCATGATTTCCTTTGAATGCAATCGCACTGGGAAAGTATGGATGGTGTTCTTCTGTAACACCTTCTTTATTTACCAATTTACAAATAGAACATAATCATGATGGCAGAGCACAACAGCAGCAGCATACTTCACCCAAACATATGCACACAGGACTTGTTTCTAAAGTAGATGCTTTAAAAGTAAACAACAGTAACATATGATTTCTCAAGTACTATAAGCTTGATGGTTACAGACTCTGTAAGTTCAGTTTCTTATATGTTACTTATTCTGTGAGGAAAGGAAAACACACATCAAGTTCCTTGCTTAAAACCAGCAAGCATCAGTTAACTGTAGGACTATCTGTCAGAGAGAATGGAATTTCTAACTTGTTGCTAAGCAACATCCAGCATTCCCTCCCCTGAAACCACAAAGTGGTTTGCTCCACTGAACCCTACCCCCTGACTTCTCAGAGAAGCTTGGTTTCTACCTTTGCCCTTTAACTAGACTATAACAGTCTATCTTAACCCTTTACTGGGCAGTCAATGTAAAAAACTCTCCCTGCAGAGTCGACATCTTCTTGTTGCATACTCCCAGAAAATTGGAGCGTGGCTGTGTTTCCTGCTTTATAGAGGACAGTCTTCTGTTTGAAGGGCTATCAGAGGATAGTCCTCTGTTTGAAAGGGTCCTATATCTGAAGGGCTGTCCAGTCCAAATCCGGCTTAAGGATAACGAACCATAAGAAGGGAGACCAGGAGAGGCCACCAAGTTGCTTGTCACCTGAGCAGTAACATGAGCAGGTACATGGGTCCCCAGGTCAGTCTTTCCCACTCTGGTGAGATGCGCTGCATCTTTATATATAAATTAGCACATGCACATTTTTATGCAAATCAATGGATAGTATCCAGTGCGACATATTGTGCTAGCATAAATTACCTCTACATAAGAACAGAAGAGCCCTGCTGGATCAGATCAAGGGTCCATCTAGTTCAGCATCCTATTCACCCAGTGGCCGATAGTGTGATGCCAATCGTGCTTGCTCATGCAACGGGGTTTCCAGGAAAACCCAGCACACCAGCATGCATAATGGGCATTGCTCTAGCGGTCACCTACGCTAGCACAATGTAATTTACATTAGCAGTAGTGTTGCATCGGATAGCGCCCAATGTCCTCTTTTATCCTCTTTTTTCATGATGTGTAAAAGGCTACCCTCGTGGAGGAAAACCGCAGGCACTCGCACAGTGCAGCAGATCTGCTATCTCACATCAGATCCCCAGATAAAGGCCCTGCACTCACAAGGCACCTTCAGCCGGCTCTCCTTAGCTCCCTCTGCCTCCCTTCTCTCTACCTCTCTAAATGGTAAGGTGCTGCTTGTCTTCAGTTAATACACACACACACACACACACACACACACACACACACGATGTAACCGTTCTGTGTTTTTGCGTTCGCAAACGGTGCGCCGAACAGAGCTAAAAGGAGAACGATCGCGAACAGACTCGTGTGAGCCGAACAAGGCGAGTTCGCTACTGTTCGCACTTGCTGAACGGTTCCTCCAAAATTCTCACACATCCCTCCGGGCCTGAAGTCGTCTACTGCGCCTTCTTCTGGGCAAACGCCTTTCCACCAGGCGCTTCTCCTGATGACGTTGGGAAGGCTGCAGACCCGAAGTCCCTCCCCCCCCAGTCTGCCTCCTTGCTCAAGGCCAGTTCCTGCAGCTGAGTTGCATCAGCCGGCTCCCCCTACGTTAGGCCTCCCTCGTCTTGTTCACTGAGCAGAGGGGGACTTGCCAAGGTCAGCCGGCCTTGGCTCCAATCAGCTGTAGGTGCATGTCCCGCTCCCTGCTCCAGCTCAGTTTCGGATTCTGAGCTGAGGCTGGAGCAAGATCCTACATCGAATGGCTGGGCAGAGGAATCTGTCTTCAACACTGAGGATGGGTCAGCATCCTCCACTGTACCGAAGGCAGCAGGCTAAGTTAGGGGCTTACTCTCTCTCAGTCCCAGAGAGACAGCTGTGTTATTCTGTTGCAGCAAAAGCAACCAAGAGTCAGTCTGCAGAGCACATTCAGGACTACCAAACTGATTGTGTGGCAGGGCTTAATTCCTAGCGCTGCAGACAATGCATCATACAGTCCATGGCTCACAGAGTGGTTTGTGCTATTGAATTTGAAACCACCATGCTATGTTCGGCAAGTAGAGGGGGCCCTTCTAGTTCTGTTTCCCTTTCGTTGACTATCACAGTATCACAGGATGCCACTGTACGTTAGGTATGTAGAAAGGTACCAAGAAGGCAGGTGTAGTGGCGAATGAAATCTCTTTAAGATAGCATGCAGCTCGGTCCAGTTTATCCTGCCCTTCCTATAAGCTGCTCAGGGCAATTATGTGGGCACCTTATTCTTGCAACAACCTTGTGACTTAGAAAGATACGCTACTTAGGAAAGGGCAGCAGCAGTGGTGTGTGGGAAGTAACCAGGTCATCCCAACGGCATATACAGTTTGTCAATAGGTGTGGTGTGAGAGTGGGTTGTTCCACACAAAAGTCATTCCCATGCTACACAGTAGGCTTTGAATTGGCTCATTGTTGAGGGTTAATCAAACTGAGATTGCCGTTACAGTGAAAACACATGGCAATCTCATTGCTTCAGCAGCAGCTTTGTGTACAAACTGTGATGGCATATTATTTTGTCGTTCCCATTTTCTGTAGTGGAAGAAAGAACCAGGGGAGTGATTTTCAGAGGTTATAGAATGCATATTGCATGTTCCCAGCTAATGTAGCATAAAGCAACAGGGTTGACCGCTTAAGTCAGGGGTGCAGAACCCATAGGTTGGATCTGGCCTGCCAGGTGCCCCAACCCTTGCAGAGCCTCTGTGGGTTCCTCCAGGGGGTGGGGGACTTGGTCTCCCCTCAGAGGACATCCCCCACTATTATCTCCAGTCTCAGACTGGAGATAATGGTGGGGATTCCCCTGCTGGTGTGCGCCAGCAGCGGAACCCCCGCTGTTATCTCCAGTATGAGATTGGTGATAACAGTGGAGATGTGGGGCGGTGGGAACCACTTTGCACATTTATGGCAAACAATGGGGTTGGGAATTTTGTATTAGCTGTGAAATGTGCAATTCCTTCCTAACAAGCAAACAATTCTGGCATGATTTTTGTTTTTCGACTGTGCGGCGATGTTTTGCAAATCGGTGATTTCTTTGACTCAATAAAGCTTTCTTTCCTCCATGCTCCATGCTCAGCAGGGCCAGCGCTATGACTAGGTGAAGGAGGTGGCCACCGCCCCAAGGTGCCGACTACAGCGGGGGGGAGATGCTGTTGCTGTCACACAGCACAACCACATGATGTTCCCTCCCTCCCTGGCAGCAGGGTGACAAAAACTGAGCATTGCGCCCAGCCTCATGGCTCCATTGCTACAGGGGCTTGTGCTGGATATCCCATGGGTGGCGTGCCCCTAAGACCGGGCAAGCCAAGCATGCCTGTGGGATTGCACCACAGGCAGAGCTGGATGCACGAACCATTGGGCTAAAAGGGGCTCCAGACCACAGCCAGCATCTGGGGTGGGTGGGTTTGTTTTGCATAAGCTCCAAAAGGTGTCTGCTGCCACTTAGACACATTGGTTATTTTATTTATTTATTTTTATATATTATATTTATACCCCGCCTTTTTTCCTTCAGGAACCCAAGGCGGCTTACATTATCCTCCTCCTCCTCTCCATTTTATCCTCACAACAACCCTGTGAGGTAGGTTAGGCTAAGAGTCAGTGACTGGCCCAAAGTCACCCAGTGAGTTTCATGGCTGAGCGGGGAATAGAACCCGGATCTCCTGAGTCCCAGTCCAACACTCTCACCACTACGCCACACTGGCTCTCACACTGGTTGAGTTTTTCCATTTTAAACCTATGGCAGTTATGTTCTGCTTTGAAGAATAATTGACTGTGTGGATGGATGCTTTTGTTAAAATGCTTTTATACTAAAACTGAATGTCTTAAGCCAGGGTTGGTGAACCTCAGGTCTTTGGACCAAATCCAGCCTGCCAGGGGTCCCAAGCTGATCTTTGGGGTTCCCCAGATGCAGGGGCAGTGCTGGGTACCGAAAAGAACCAGGGCTCAGGCCGACAGGACAGGAAAAAAAAGGCACAAATTTGCATACACTAATTTACATATGCTCTATGTGTGTGTCTTTAACGGACCCTGACTCCTAAGGACACCCCTATTTGTAAAAAGGGATGTATGGACAGGAGAAGAGGGCATTTGATTTCAGAAAAAAAACTCAGGCAGAAAGATTCGGGGGGGGGCAGCAGGAGGTGAAGCCCATGTGGGCAAAAAGCCAGTTCACCCAGGGGGATCAGATGCAAAAGGGATCATCAGGGCCCCTGTAACTTTATTTCAGCCAGTGCCCATGGACAGCAGGGTGGTGGGGCAGATGGCCTCCCAGAGATTCGGGGCTCCAAATGAAAGATTTGGGGCTCCAGCCTTAGCGGGCCACCCCCTAACACCATCTCTACCACTTGGTATGCTGATCTGCCACTGCTGGTCCACATCCATTCGTTCAACTGGTCCATGCACATCTCATGCATGGGCACCTTTCATAAACACTGGAGAGGAAGCCCAAAAATGTTCGAGCTCCATATGTGCATCAGAGCTCACATAGATCTTTGGACTGACACCATCGACCAGAGCAAAGTTCTGTTGATTTAAGTGGAACTTACATGGATGTGATGTGTTAGGATGCCGTTACGCCCATTTATTGCAGCTCAGTTGTTGTGGATTTTTCTCAACATCAACTAGTCTTTTTTTAAAAAATACTGCATAAGTTGTTTGGCCTTCTGTTCCCTGAATGACCTCTAAAAATATGACTGCTTTAAAATATAACAGTTTTATATTCTTGGATGGGAAAAAACCTTGACTACAAGGAAATTACAACAAACATTTCCATAGTATGAGCTCATCGTTGGCTAACCCAAAGATTTTGCTTTATAAAGGAGAGAGCCTTCATGTTTTTTATATAATATTTTCTTAGATAATTGAAAGAGAAAGAACCCATGGTAGCCAAAGAGTTTTGCTGCCATAACAAGAGTAGAACCAAGCTCTTAAGGACCAAACTAGACAGCCTTAAGACAGGGGTGTGGAACACTTTTCAGCCCGAGTGCTGAATTCAGTTTCAGAGAAGCTCTCTTGGGTTGGGGCCGAAGGCAAAAGGGGTGATGCCAAAATATAAAAAAAATACCTGCACATTTTATCTTAAAGGCAAATAATTAAGCCTTATAAGAGGCATTTCAGCCTCCTAGAAAGGGGCGAGGAAACATGCAAAAGCTGGAAAAACACGAAATGATCAGGGGTTGGGAGAAAGGGGTGTGGCCACCTGAGATGTGTTAGGGGGAGGCCCACTAGGGCTGGAGCCCCAAATCTTTCATTTGGAGTCCTGAATCTCTGGGAGGCTGTCTGCCCCACCACCCTGCTATCCATGGGCACTGGCTGAAATAAAGGTACAGGGGCACTCATGATCTCTGTTGCGTCTGATCCCGCTGGATTAGCTGGCTTTTTGCACACATGTGCCTCACCTCCTGCTGTCCTCCACTTGAGTCTTTCTGCCTGAGTTTTTTTTTTCTGCCCTCCTCTCCCATGTCCATACATCCCCTTTTACAAATAGGGGTGTCCTTAAAAGACACCCCTATTCAAAAAAACACACAGAGACTTTAGAGCATATGTAAATTAGCATATACAAATTTGTGCTTTTTTTTGTCCTGTGGGCCTGAGCCCCAGATCTTTTTGGTACCTAGCACTGCCCCTGCATCTGGGGAACCCCAAAGACCAGCTTGGGACCCCTGGCAGGCTGGATTTGGCCCCAAGGCCTGAGGTTCACCAACCCTGGCTTAAGACATTCAGTTTTAGTATAAAAGCATTTTAACAAAAGCATCCATCCACACAGTCAATTATTCTTCAAAGCAGAACATAATTGCCATAGGTTTAAAATGGAAAAACTTAACCAATGTGTCCTATTTCTACAATATGTGGAGTTTATCATTCCTAAAAACGGCCCTGCTGCAGTGGGATATCATTGCTGCATAGGGTGAACAACACCTGTTCCCCAAGTGCAAGGTCCAAGAGCTCCTGCCATACCAGGTGCGCAGTTCTCTGCCAGGCTGCCGTAGCACCCAAAGAGTTTCCCTCCAACTACGGGGGCTGGCAGTTCCTCAGACAAGGAGCATAGATTCTACACCTGCGGTACTTTCTTCCTCAAGACAAGAAGTCTTAGACCACTATGGTGGCCCCTTATGCATCTCCAAAGAAGAGGAAAGGCATCACCGAAAAACAAGCAAAGAGGATACAGATTTGCATATGTTAATTTACATGCACAAATATGCAGATTTAGAAAGCACGATTGCAATTTAAAAAAGAAATAGAATTTCATAGTGGGAAGGACTGTCACCAGGTGACCCGTGTGCCTGTCTGTTCAGTCTGCTGCCCAGGTGTTAACTGTGAAACAGCATCTTCGAGGTTCCTGCTGATCTCTCTTCTTAGGGCTCTTCATCTTTAAGGTGGACTTGGACTGACAGCACTTCAAATAGAGGACACCTTCAAATAGAGCTGGGGCACAGAAGTTCAGGCCTGGCGGTCAAATCCATCCTTCTGGGGTCCTGAACTGGCCCTCTGGAGTTCCACAAATGGCCACGCCCCCTTCCCCAGGCACCACCTCCTTTCGCCCGACCAATTTAAATTCTTTGGTGATTTCCTGGCTTTTGTGCGCTTCTTTCCTCCATTCTGAAAGGGTGAAATGCCTCTCCCATGGCTTACGTACCGGCAGTCAGAGCTTTAAGCGAAATCATGTGGTATTTCTGGCATTTTGGGCCCCATCCCGCCTGGGCAGGTGGCCCCCGACAGCGTCTCCAAAATGGAATTTGGCAGCTTGACGCCTTTTTGTGTACACCTTGGGATTTTAAAATCTTCATTCAGGTCACATCAATCCTCTTTTCCTGATGTTTTTCTGTCCATCTTCTCACCTGCTGTATTGCAGACCGCAAAACCATTATGGCAGGGTGCAGTACCTCAGACCCGGTGCCTGCCTGGGGTCCCAATCCAAATAATCTCTAGCACTGAGAGTAAGGTAACCCATTTTTACAGTTGCAGTGTTTAAAGTACAGTGACTGATTGCTGGGACACCTGTTCTAGGATTCATTAGCTACCTTTAATATCTGGAATCAATAGATGAAGTTGTTGTTTTTTAAAGCTTAAAACTTCAGCAATAGGAATGGAAAATATGACAGAGGGTGAATGTTGTTTCTTTGGACCAACAGTGGCTCCTTTGCTTAGATTACTACCGCTTAAAGAATATTTGTAAAGCATCGGGCTATATAGATAAAATCATGTTCCAGGGCTGAATATATCAGGATATATTTACAGTATAGCCGTAGGCTGATGATACAAACTAAAAAAACACACACGCCACACTCTTCCGACTGGCTCAAAGCAGGCCAAGTTCAGGTTTCAGGTTTGAACTTGCTGAGGGTTACACAGCTAAATATACATATACACAGCTAAAGGAGTTGTCAGAAATGGGGGGGGGGGTGTCATTAGGATATATATTGACACAGTTAAATGTGTCTTTGTCTTAGCAAAGAAAAATCCTTGAGTCAATCCTCAAAAGTCTCTATACTACTCTTGCTGCTGCTGCTACAACTCATCATTCTCAAAAAAGTGCATCACACAATTAGCAGATAAGAGCTGTCATCTGCAAAGAAGTAATTTACATGCAGGGCAGGACAGCAGGTCAAGGAAACAGATGCCCTCCAGATGTTTTGTACTACAACTCCCACAAACCCCAGCCAGCACAGCCAGCGGCCAAGGATTATGGGAGTTGTAGTCCAAAACATCTGCCAGGTTGCTTCAACTCTTGAAAAGTCAAGCTGCTAGATAGTTTAAAACAAAAATGACACAACAATGTCTTCGAAGTGCTGATCATTTGTAAAGGAGGTATGGGGGTGATTGCAAGCGCAGAAGCAGCTGATATATTTCTCCAAGGAGGGCTTATTTTTGGATTTGGAATCTGGCTAGGAGAACAGGGCAGGCAACTTTTTTAGGCTTCTGGGCACATTTGGCAATTCCAGAAACTGTTGCAGGCACCACCACAAAACAGCTGCCATGGGAGCTTGCCCCAAAGACTGAGCATAAGGATGAGGTGGGGTCTGAGTCCTAACACACTAAGGGCGCAATCCTATGCAAGTTTAGACAGAAAAAAGGCCTACAACTCCCAGTATGTCCCTGCCAACTGTGCTGGCTGGGGCATGCTGGGAGTGGTAGGCCTTTTTTCTGTCTAAACTTGCATAGGATTGCACCCTAAACAACTCCTTTCAACCTACACTTTTCAGCACCAACAGAATTAATTTAATCTGTTAATTAAAAAAAAAGTGGGAGGGATAAGGCACCTTGGTGGACACCACGAAAGGTGTCAGGGGGCATATTGGTGCCCATGGCACCGTGTTGCCTACCCCTGGACTAGGAGAATAGGAGTGGGTTTGTGGGGAGGCAAAGGGCAGGCAGAGGAAGCACTGAGCGCTGCCTCTCTCCCAGGGGTGGGCAGAAGGTAGATCTGGATCTATCGGTAGATCTCTGGGCAATTTGCAATAGATGAGCAAGGATTTTTGACTGCCAGTTATTTAGCAATTGGTGATACGTGACAATCCAAATTTGAGGACCGAGATCAGCTGCCATTATGCCTAGTTTTACCCTCTGGTGAGAGACAAGAGCTGACCTGGAAGAGGCCAATGGGAATCCAGAGGCCAATGGGCCATGAGCTGAATCCAGGTGAGAAAACACTCTGGGCGATGTACAACATGATAAAATATAAAATAGAGTTAAAACAGTATAAAATTTTAAAATCTTAACCCACCCCATATTCCCGCCTGAATAGCCATGTTTTTAGTGAGCGGCGGAAGCTCAGCAGAGGGGGCATGGTGGAGGTCACTAAGGAGAGAGTTCCACAGTATGGGGGCCGCCACAGAAAAGACCCTCTTCCTAGTCCCCAGCAGTCTAGCTGCTCTGGCTGAAGGGACAAGGAGAAGGCCGTCTGTGGCAGATCTTGTAGAGCGGCCTACTTGGTGTTGCTGGAGACGCTCCTTGAGATAAACTGGACTGGAGCTGTATAGGGTTTTAAAGGTCAAAACCAACACCTTGAATTCGGCTCGGCAAGCAACTGGTAGCCAGTACAGCTCCTTGAGCACTGGAGTGATGTAATCCCACCGGCGGGTGCCTTTAACCAGGCTAGCCGCCGCGTTCTGTACCAGCTGTAGCTTCCGAACCGTCTTCAAGGGTAACCCCACGTAGAGTGCATTACAGTAGTCTAGGCAAGAGGAGACCAAGGCATGAACCACTGATGGGAGCAGATGATTAGGAAGGTAGGGGCGCAGCTGCCGTATCAGATGGAGTTGATATAGCACTGCCCGGCTCACAGCTGACACCTGAGCCTCCATGGACAGCTGGGAGTCTAGAATGACCCCTAAGCTGCGGACCTGGTCCTTCAGGGGTAGATGTACCCCATTCAGCACCAGGTCAACATCCCCTAACCTCCCCTTGTCCCCCACCAGAAGTACCGTACCTCGGTCTTGTTGGGGTTCAGCTTCAGCATATTCCTTCTCATCCAGCCACCCACTGCCTCCAGGCACTTGGACAGGGTCTCAACGGCCAACCTCGGTGAGGACTTGAAAGAGAGGTAGAGCTGCGTGTCATCCTCATACTGATGCCTGCTAAAGATGGAACAGCTCTCTGCAGCAGGGGAGGGTGAGCAGCTGGGGTTGGCAAGGTTCGTAGTTTGAGACCAGCTGGTCCTAAGAGTGCCTTAAAAACATCCCACCCCCAACCCAACCTTTATGAGTTACAACTTATACATAGGAATTAAATGTTTGCTCCATGTGGGCTTGCCAACCCTTATTGGTTGTAAACCTTGACAGTTTTGATACAGATAAAGGTTAGCATTAGTTGAAATTCTGTTGAATTTGGTCAGATATGCAAATGATCTGCAGCTGGGTTAAAACAACAAGACGGTGCGAATGCTGAAAGAAAGAAAGAGGAGAAAGATTAACGTGTTTCCAAAAAAATCCCTAAGCTGGTGGCCATCACTACTTTCTAGGACATTCTTCTTTCCCAACAAAAAAAAAATGGCAGGTTCTTTTGACTTGAAAATAGACATGGAGGTGAAAGTGTTGGACTTAGATCAAGGAGACCCGGGTTCAAATCCTTCTTCTGCCATGAAGTTTGCAAGCCTAGGGATGGGGGAGAAAGCTGTTTGATCTGCACTTTAATATGAACTTAACTTACCTAATCCGCATTTCCCGAAACATTATGAAAACCGAAACTCAGTTAGACTTTGATATCTGCACTTTTCTGATTTTTGTGAAGCAGTTCTCCAATTTTTTTAAAATCATATATTTGGGGAAAGTGCACACGAATGTGCATATGAGTAAAAACAAAATGCATTATATTAAGGGGAATTGCTTGCAAAAATGCGTGTATTACGAGAAAGGCATGGAACAGTGCATACGAACATTCGTGCAGACCTTTTAAAAATCACAAACTGATGCAGAAACAAGACGAAACAGACTTAACATTAGAAAACTGAGAAACTGAGCAAAACCAAAATTGACAGGTTCGCCCACTCCTAGAGTGGTCCCTATCTCCCAGCCTAACCTACCACACAGGGTTGTTGTGAGGATAAAAATACACAATTCTGAGCTTTTTAAAGGAAGAGCAGGATAAAAGTATTTAAAAATGCAAACCTTACCTTTTACCAGAGTATAGAAGCTCAAAGCCTTCACCAATTTTCTCAAAAGGCAATACATGAGTTATTAACGCATCCGTATTAAATTTATTTTTCATGTAATCAGAAACCAGTTTAGGGAGAGCATCTTTTAACTTCCAACCTAGGTGGGAGTGTGAACAAAAGAATATTGGGTAAGCCAGCATGCATCACTTTATTTATTTTTAAGGAGTGAAAATGTGGGGGTGTCTGACCTTCACAAAACATATTAGAAGATGGAGATAACACTCATTTTTATCAGTCAAGTACCCAACCATAGTATAGCTAAATGTGGTGGAAAGGCAGGACAGGAAATGCTTTTTAAATAAATATATCTGGATTTTACTCCGAACTTTTTAATGAGCGATCCATGGTGCTGAACCCTAGCCCCAAAATAACTTCCAGATGTTGCATTGTGATGTTACCATGTAGATATGTCCAGGAAGGTTTCTCCCACGGTAGATCTACACATATGTTCATGCAGTGACATCACAACACATGTTGGGGACTTGGATCCTCCAAACCCTCTGCTGAAATTAACTTGTTGCAGACCGATAGGGATAGATGGCGCTAATAGTCTAGGGGCCTAGGATGGGGGCTAGGAAGCAAAGAGTCTTCCTTGGTTTCCGCCCTTTAGTGTTCATTCTGATGTCATTTCGCAAGGAACGTCTAGCTAAAAACAATGCTTGTGATGTCAGGGATTTGGTACCGGAGCCATGGGCATCTACACCTGAATGCAGAGACAGGATGGATATTTTTGAACCAGGGTCCCTGGTGCCCAGTACTAGCAGTGGAGCAGGGAGCTGGTTTGGAGGGTGAAACTGAGCAGGCAGAAGACACTGAGTAGGGGAAGGAAGGAAGCCAGTCATCTGTATTTATATTAAGCCTGATCAATTTGCTCATGCTGGCTCAGCTTGTCTGAGCGTGGAAAGCTAAGCAGGGTCAGGCCTGGTTGTTACTTGGATGGGAGACCCCTCCTCTAATTTCCTGCATTGAGCAGGTGGTTGGACTCGATGGCCTTCTAGGCCCCTTCCAACGCTATGATCTATGAAATCTATGAAGCTGCACATCCTATTTCAGTGAATTCATCACCCGCACATATGTGGTCATGGTCTTATGAATCACTTTAACCAATCCACACCTCCAATCAAACACCCAATCAGCTTCTTCCCTGTGAGGAGAAGAATAGGATCGAAGGAGAGCTGGGATCCTGCAGGAGGCGCTCCAACCAGCACACAGACTCCATGACCCAAGTGGCAGGATGCGAGGGCAGAGACCTGTTGGCACACAGAAAGGCAAGCTAAGAAACTGAAACGATCAAGGAGTAGAATTCTGGACCAGATAGGCTTGTGGTCTGATCCAGCAGGGTTCTCCTTATGTTCCTATGAGCCAGCCTCTCAAGTCTCCCACTTTTACATACTCCTCAAGAATTCACTGCTGATAAAAGGAAAGAACATGGAGGACAATCATGAACCTTAAGACTGGACAGATCTGCAAAACTTAATGCATGTGATGCTACAGCTTGAAAGAAGGGGTTGGAGACAGACAGTAGTTATTCAGAGAGCTGAAGGTGGTATGACAGAGTGCCTTGTTGCACTCAGGGCTGGCATCAGGAGTTGGCACCATTGGGCAGCTTCCAAGGCAACCAATATCTCAGAAGGGTCCAGTGACGCCAATCCCTGACCAGCAGTGGAACCGAGAAGCAGCATAGGCAAAGAGCAACAGCCAGTTTACTCCACTCACTCGCCTTCCCGCTCCCTCAGAGCAGAACAGTGGTGGGGCCTGGGCCTAGTGCATAGGTGAGAAGGAGTGGGGTGAGAAAGAGGGTGTGGGGAGTCACTAAGGGCATGTTACCAAGGGTCCCACAGAACCTCAAGCTGGCCGTTATTTCACACATACTTCCATGAAGAGGTCAGAGTAATAACTTATGTATGAGTGCGCTGGAGACACATCTAAAACTTGCATATATATTTTTAGCGGAGGGGGAAAGAATGCAGACATCACCATCAGTGGTGATGGTGTTTTTGAGGGCCCTTGGCAAGACACCCTCAATGGATCCCCCTCCCTCAGTGAGTCTACCTTCTCACCACCATTGTCACCAGCTGCTATTGCTCCTCCTCCTCTTTCTCATCATTGCTTGCTTGACAGGCAGAGAACCAGTGTGCAAGGAGGCAGTGGCATCTCCTGCTCCTCCTCTTTACCACCACCGTTGCCTGGGCTGGAGCAAGAGGCAGGCAAACAAGCAGGCTGCAATGGTGAAGAGGAGCAGCTCCAGGGGGCTCTTCTCAGTGGGCCCCTGCTGGGGTGTGGGCCCTTGGCAGGTGCCTGACCATGCCTACCCATGTCACCATCCCAGGTCATCATTGCAGACATTACCCAGAAGTGTGGGCAAGGCACTTGTGTATCTTCTTTTCAAAGAATCTGCGTAACATCTGCCTTCAACTACAGAATGGAAAACTGAGTCTAAGAAACTATTGTCAAGAAGGCAGATCACATACCTCGGTGTCAATGTGTCCAATCACTTCAAATGCATAGTCCACGCCAAGACCAGTCATCTCCACGAGCACCTCATTAATGGGCTTCTTGAAGTCTTGAGGAGCGATGCACTCAGTGGCTCCTAACTCTTTGGCCTTCGCAAACTTATCCTTGTTGATGTCAATCCCAATTATTCTGGATGCCCCAGATGCTTTGCAGCCCATGACAACTGACAGACCGACACCTCCCAAGCCAAAGACAGCACAGGTAGAACCAGGCTCAACCTGCAAATCCATATAAACAAGGACCATGTGTTGGGGATTTGTCGTGACTTAAGTGATGTAGCAGGAGCAGGGGCCTGAAGATCTCCACTCCTCTTTTAGAACGACTGTTGTATGGATGGACCCAGTGAGAGCAGGGAAGTTCAAAGCATGCATCAGGAGGAGGAGCAACTCCGGGGAGCTCTAGTTGGAGGGCCCTTGCTAAGGTATGGGCCCTCGGCAGGTGCCTGACCATGCCTACCCACAGGGGATTTCAGGATGAGTCATTTCTGAAAGCACCCCATCTCTAGCAAGGAAGAATAAAACTGTTATGTCACCTGTACTTGAGAAGTAGACATGTGAATTGATTCTTACCTTGGCACAATTGATAGCAGCACCATATCCAGTAGAAAACCCACAGCCAAAGAGGCAGACTTTATCCAGAGGAGCATCACTGTCGATTCTTACAATAGCATCTTCAGGCATAACCGTGAATTCGGAGAAGGTGCTTATCCACAGGAAGTGGTGAATCTGTTTCCCTTTGCAGGTGAACCTGCTGGTCTTGTCTGGCATCAGGTTTTGAAGAGGTTTACAGAGGCTGTTTGAGGAGATTAAAACATGCTAATTGTCAATATTATGGGGAAACAAACAAATTGATGAAAAGGATGTCAAACTTACTGGGACTTGAGGCAACAGTTAGCTTTAGGACTCAAACAGCAGCCGCATTCTCCGCACTGGGGAACGCAAAGAGGAATGACTTTGTCACCTTGGGGAAAAAAACAACACAGTTTAATATTTCTTGAGTTAAAATGGTTTGTGAACAAATCGCAGGAGCTGCTTAGATAAGTTCAAAGAGAAAAAATATTATGTTAAATAGAACAATCTTTATATATATATATATATGTGTGTGTGTGTGTGTGTGTGTGTGTGTGTGTGTGTGTGTGTTAATGTCAATAAAACATGAAAATTCCCTTTTGATGAATTTTAATTTAGGCTAATGCTGTGCTGAAAATGCCACCCTACTTTCATGGCAAAAGTGAGGCCGCATTTTTGGCTAAGTTCCTGGGGTCAGGATAAATTCTTAAAACCTTCAACCCCTGGAAGTAGTAGTCCAAAACATCTGGAGAGCACCCTGGTTGGGGATGGCTGCTTTACATACAAAAAATCCTAGCATTGACCAATGCAAAGGCACTTGTGAATTCCTCCTCTGCCTCACCCTTACCTGGTTTTACACAAGTGACTCCGGGTCCAACACTTTCAACAATCCCAGATCCTTCATGGCCAGCAATAACCGGGTAGTCTATGTTAGGAAGAAGACCTTTCAGTACATGATCATCCGTCCGACAGATCCCAGTGGCCACGATCTGTGTGGAAAGTGCAATGTGTCATTTCAGTATTTGCACTGCGCTTAGACCCAGTTCTTACCTTCTCTTAAGAAGGTAAGAAGAGCCGCGCTGCATCATACCAAAGGCCTGTCTGGTCCAGCATCCTGTTCCCACAGCTGCCACTTGTCATTTCAGTTGCAGCTGCCACTTGCAGCTGCCACTTGTCATTTCAATTTTCCAATACCATTGCCCCTAAACTCACTGCTCCCCACTCCATCATGGCACCCTCCAGATGTGTTGGACTACAACTCCCAGCATCTCCCAGCCACGGGGAAGTGGGAAGTTGTAGTCGAACACATCTGGAGGGCACCGGGTTGGGGAAGGCTGCACTACAGTAATAATTCACTCACACAGCAAGGAGCGGGGACTTCCCCGTTGGAGTCCCATCTTTTACCTTCACTCGAATTTCATGACTTCGTGGTGGCGCCACTTCCACCTCCTCAACAGAAATTGCTTTGCCAGCTTCCCAGATGATCGCAGCTTTGCATTTAATCACCTGTGAACACGTATGCCATCAAAATAGGTCAGAGAGGAATTTAGAAGTGCCTTTCTAATGGTTTAAATGAGTCTCCCAGAAACCAGAGTGGTGATATAAACGCTGAACCAAAAGTGAAGGTAGGAGTACTTCCCTTCTGCAAGCTCCGTTGACCTGCCCCATTTCAGAAATGAGACTTTCAGCTCGTTTCCATTGGCTTCAGGATCCACTAGCTTAGGCAGTAATATATATGGGGGTACCACTTTTTGGTACCCCAGTCCCATGCACAAATTTACTTCTGTACTACCTACTTTCTGAAGGGCGTTGTTTTTCCCCAGTAAGCCAGGCTTGCTTCCCTCGCAGCGATGTGGTCCTCCTCGTCAGAGCTCCTGATTTCGAGCAAGCAAGCAACCAGTGCAGAGCGGGAGGAGTGGTGGAGGTGATCTCCGCCTCCCTGCTCCTCCCGCTCTACAATACAGCCAGGCAAGATCGGAAGGAGGCTGGAGCACCATCAGTCTCCTCTCCCTCCCGTCCCCATTACCCCCTCTCTGAGGTCGATTTTTCCACCTCAGAGAAGCAGCTGGTGAAGTTCTTTCTGTGCCGGCTGTGAGGGGAGGGGGATCAGAGCACGGATTCCCAGCTCTGAGGTCGGAGCTCTGTTTCCAACCTTAGATCTGGGAATCTGAAGTATCCTATGGCCCCCTAGATACTGTCTAGGGGGCTACAGGATCATTCTCTTGGTCATTTGTGCTCACAGTTGTTTCATGAAGATTTGGATTTATATTCACTACTAGTATATTTTGCCATAAGGGCTCAGAAGAGTCAGATGGGACTATCTTCCCATTCTGTGCTATTGCAAACGCAGCAGTGCTCTACTGGTATCTTGCCTTTCTCTTTATCATCTGCTGGGCAGTTTGTTTGTTTTTCCCTTTTAGCATTGTTGTCTTCCCCAGAGTGCAAACGTAGCGTCAAGGGTAAGGAGGTCCTGACCTGATTTCCTCCACTTCCATGCCCTTCTGTGTGCTGACACTTAACAAAGTACCTACTTCTTGAGAACTCAAGTACAGCAGTTTCCATTGTCTCAACCTCTGTCCCCTTTACACATTGCCCAGTTACAATTGCATTCCCCTCCCCTTCCCGCTGCCGCCAAAAATCTCTGGCTCTGTTCGGATGAGCTAATCAAAACTAAACATCCAGATTCTGCTGTTGCTGGAAACTATAGGGGGAAAAGGAAATAAGGAACGGGGTTGGAGCAATATGGTAAATTTCCCAGCC
Organism: Shinisaurus crocodilurus; assembly: GCA_021292165.1. NCBI lineage: Eukaryota > Metazoa > Chordata > Lepidosauria > Squamata > Shinisauridae > Shinisaurus > Shinisaurus crocodilurus. The sequence goes on from CM037876.1 coordinate 30,721,951, forward strand.
TCACAGGGCTTGTGCTCTGCCAAGATCAGATAGGAAAAGGAACAGCAAAGGGTACTACCACGGGAACAGCAGAAACCTCAGGAATGTATGTATTCGTTCAGTTTGTAACCTGTCCCACCCTAAGGGTTCAGGGTGGGTAGCAGCATGATAGAAGCATTACTCATATGGCAGTGTTCTCCAACCTTGGGTCCCCAGATGTTTTTGGCCTACAACTCCCAGCATGCCCCAGCCAGTGTAGCTGGCTGGGGCATGCTGGGAGTTGTAGGCCAAAAACATCTGGGGACCCAAGGTTGGAGAACACTGTCATATGGGGTAGCCTTACAGTGGTTCAGACCATCGGTCCTTCTAGCCAGCGCTGCCTACCCTGACAGGTGTGGTGGGTGGCTCTCCTGGGTCTCAGGCAAGGGTCTGTCCACATTACCTGCTACCTGATCTTTTAAACTGGAGATGCCACGGACTGAACCTGGGACCTTCTGTATGCACAGCAAATGCTCTGCAACTGAGTGGACACCCTTTGCCCATCCATAGGCAGATTAAAACACTTCCTTCATACCATACTATCCCTGCCCCTCCACAAGGCCAACAAAAATAAATACACCCGGAAGACACTCAGATGTATAGGTGGGCGACTTGTGGCCCTCCAGGGGTTTTGGCCTACTACTCCCATAAGCCTTTACCATTGGCTATTCTAGGTAGCGGTGATGGGAGTTGTAGGCCAAAACCTCTGGAGGGCCACAAGTCACCCTGGTTTATACCTAGGGTGGGTGCCCTCTGCCACTGGCAATAGGACCTTTACATCAGAACCCTACCATGCATCAACTCAGAGGTACGTTCCACTGTGTTCAGTGGGGCTTACTCCCTAGTAAGTAAGTTGAGGATTGCAGCCTTAATATGAACTTGATTTTACACACCCAGAAATGCATGCACGAGTAAGATGTCTCGTGCAGTCCATCCAGTGTAAAAAAGAAGAAGAAAAGAAAATGGATGGACAGAGTCTGTGATTAGGGCCTATATAAAAAGAGAGCTTTTAACCTCTTTATGCTTAGTTCATATTGTTATGGGTTTGGGTATAGACTGAATGATCTCTCAAGGATTCCCCCAACTCTGTAACCTGTTTCACACATAACGAAATTCACACAGGTGAATTTCCCTGTGGGGCTTCTCGTTGCAGCAGCAGACGCCATTTTGAATATTTGGGGCACGGTGTAGCTTCGTGCAAACCTGGCAAGGGTGGGTTGTGTCAGGGTGGTTGACATGCCACCCAGAAGCCATGAGCTGTTATAGGGTTGGGGGTGGCTTGTCAACCCTCTGAAAAACCGACCCTCACTGGGTTCACATGTAACGAGACGAGAAGCACACCACCGCCATGCCCCAAATATTCAAAATGGCCACCGCAACAAGAAACCCCACAGAGAAATTCACCCACAGTGGCTTCTCGTTACATGCAAACCAGGCCTGTGAGTCTGTGGTTGTGAAAAGCAACTAGCAGAATGAGTCGACTAGTTGGGCAAATTTAGCCTGACAGATATCCTACTGTTGTAGAGAATCATAGAATCATAGAAAAGTAGAGTTGGAAGGGGCCTACAAGGCCATCGAGTCCAACCCCCTGCTCAATGCAGGAATCCAGGTCAAAGCATCTCTGACAGATGTCTGTCCAGCTGCACCTTGAATGCCTCCAGACTGGGAGAGCCCCCACCCCCTAGGTAGTTGATTCCATTGTCTTATTGCTCTGACAGTCAGGAAATTTTTCCTGATGTTTAGGTGGAATCTAGGTTCCTGTAACTTGAGCCATTATTCCGTGTCCTGCAAACTGGGATGAACGAGAAGAGATCTTTGCCCTCTTGTGTGACATCCCTTCAAATACTGGAAGAGTGCGATCATATCTCCCTCAGTCTCCTCTTCTGAAGGCTAAACATGCCCAGTTCTTTCAGTCTTCCTCATAGGGCCTTGTTTCCAGTCCCTTTATCATCCTTGTTGCCCTCCTCTGAACCCTCTCCAGTTTGTCTATGTCCTTCTTAAAGTGAGGTGCCCAAACTGGACGCAGTACTCAAGATGAGGCCTAACCAGTGCCGAGTAAAGGGGAATTATCACTTCCCGCGATTTGGAAGCTATAATTCTATTAATACAGCCAAAATTGCATTTGCCTTCTTTGCAGCCACATCGCATTGCTGGCTCATATTCAGTTTGTGATCTACCACAATTCCAAGATCCTTCTCACTTGTAGTATTGTTGAGCCAAGTGTCCCCCATTCTGTAACTCTGCATTTGGTTTCCTCTCCCTAGGTGCAGCACTTGGCATTTATCCCTATTAAATTTCATTCTGTTGTTTTCGGCCCAGCGCTCCAGCCTATCGAGGTCACTTTGAATTTTGTTTCTGTCTTCCAGAGTATTAGCTGTTCCACCCAACTTTGTGTCATCTGCAAATTTGATAAGCATTCCCTGTACCTCCTCATCCAAGTCATTAATAAAAATGTTGAAGAGCACCGGGCCCAGGACCGAGCCCTGTGGTACCCCGCTCGTTACCTCTCCCCAGTTTGAGAAGGAACCATTGATAAGCACTCTTTGAGTCCGATTCTTTAGCCAATTGTGGATCCACCTGATAGTTGTTCCATCTAGCCCACTCTTAGCTAGCTTACTAATCAGGATATCATGAGGCACTTTGTCGAAAGCTTTGCTGAAGTCCAGGTATATAATGTCCACAGCATTCCCACAGTCCACAAGGGAGGTTACCCGATCAAAAAATGAGATCAGATTAGTCTGACAGGATTTGTTCTTGACAAATCCATGCTGGCTTCTAGTAATCACTGCATTGTTTTCAAGGTGCTTGCAGACTGACTTCTTTATAATCTGCTCAAAAATCTTCCCGGGGATTGATGTCAGACTGACTGGCCTATAGTTCCCAGGTTCCTCCTTCTTGCCCTTTTTGAAGATGGGAACAACATTTGCCCTCCTCCAGTCGTCTGGCACTTCACCTGTCCTCCATGATTTCTCAAAGATAATAGACAGTGGTTCTGAGAGTTCTTCTGCCAGTTCCTTTATTACTCTAGGATGCAGCTCATCAGGCCCTGGAGATTTAAACTCGTTCAGAGTAATCAGGTGCTCCTTGACCATTTGCCTATCAATCTCAAGCTGCAATTCTGCCCCTTCAGTCTGCACTTCAGGTTTGCCAGGGGGGTCATAGACCCTCTTTTGGGAGAAGACCGAGCCGAAGTAGGAATTGAACACTTCTGCCTTTTCTTTGTCTTCTGTTATCAATTTGCCATCCTCATTGCGTAGTTGAACCACCAGTTCTTTCTTCTGTCTTTTACTGTGCATGTATCTGAAGAAAGCTTTTTTGTTGGTTTTAGCATTCCTCGCTAACCTTAGCTCATTCTCAGCTTTAGCCTTCCTGACACTATTCCTGCAGTTCTGTGCTACCTGCCTGTACTCTTCCCCTGTAGCCTGTCCTTCCTTCCACTTCCTATACGTGTCCTTTTTTGTTTTCAGGTCATCTTTGAGTTTATTGTGAAGCCACATTGGCTTTTTCTGTTGCCCTCTGCCTTTTTTCCTTGTGGGAATTGTTTGCAATTGTGCCTTTAAAATTTCCTTCTTTAAAAACTCCCACCCCTCCTGGGCTCCCTTTCTCGTGAGAGTCACTTGCCATGGGATCTTACTAATCATTGTTCTGAGTTTGTTAAAATTGGCTTTCCTAAAATCCAGGGTACGTGTTTGGCTACACTCAGCTTTTGCTTCTGTTAGAATCAAGAACTCTAGTTCTTGATTAGCTGAGTAGTAGCTGTCCTCAGAGATAGCCAGAGTTAGACTGTTCTGGAAGGGGGCTTACCTTTCTCTTCCCCCCTCCCAAAGGAATATGCAAATTGTGTCTGGTCTGGAGCGAGAACAATAGAAGTGACCCAAGTCTGTAAGTATTGTAGGAAGTCAGTCTGCGCTGGAACTGACTGGATCTCAAAAAGAGGCAGTCTTGCTTTCTGCAGGAAATCTTATGGGACTGTGGCTTCCCCTGGAGATATCTGATGGGGAACAGGAGTCTGTTGGAGGGTTAATGCTGTGGACTCCCATCTTGTGCTCAGCTGTATACATGCGTGTAAATAAAACTTATATCATAGAAACACCATACGTCTCCAGTGACCTCTTCTAAGGAAACACAACCCTGAGTAAGTGCTGAAACTCCTGAAACTTCTTACCCCTCGACAATATTAAAGATGCACTAAAAATTAGAATAGTGAATTAAAGAGAACTGCCCTATCGAGAAGCCCACAGTACACAGAAAGGCGTGCATGGTTCATGATAAATGGGGGTGGTGGTTTGCATGTTCATTTGTGATCCAGGGTTAACGGAACATTTCGTTCTGAATCACAGACTTCCTGAGCTGTTTTTCTCTGACAGTGACTTTCGCTGAATCAGTTTGCTGTAGCCTTGGGTTATGCCTTCTGTGGAACACATTTTATACGGCAAAGGCCCACAACAAGTTCTCACTTGCTTTTGACAGGATTTGCAAGGCTTTTTAACAAAGTATTTTAAGTTTACTGCTGTCATTTACTCTTCACAAAATGAAGAAAGTGAATTGGATGCTGACAACATATGGTGGCCACGTGTCCTACTTTACAGAGCACAGTGCTCTAGTTTGGAGAACTACAGAAGACAGTCCTCTATCTGAAGGTGTCCTCTATTTGATGAGCTGTCGAGTCCAAGTTTGGTTTAAAGTCAAACAACCATCAGAAGGGAGAGCAGAGGCCTTGAAGTTTTCCATCAACAGTTTGCATCTGGGGCTGGGCAGCAGATTGAAAAAGCAGGCACACAGGTTACCTAGTCAGTTTGTTCTACTATGGTGAGTTCTACTGCACCATAGAACTACTATGGTGCAGTAGTTTCTACTTAAACTATAGTTATTATAAACTTGCACGTGCAACTCTTATGGAAAATGGTGTCCCCCTTTTTAGTAATGCTTAAGTGGCCAGCCTGAGCCAATGTATGGTTCTCAAAAGCCACAGACGAGATCTTAAACCTGTTTTCTGGGTTGCAGCACTCCATAGAATGCAGGTGGGGGCTTCCTTGAATGCTCTTCCATACAAAACAACATTCCTTGCATGTAGAAATCTAGCACCTCAGGGAGGTTAGGGCAGAGAAGCCCTCCTCCCTGATATCTAGTCTTAAATAACCTGTCCCCACCAGCTATGTGTTGAAACACCTTGACAGCCAGTGTGGCCTAGTGGTTAGAGTGTTGGACTGGGACTCAGGAGACCCAGGTTCTAGTCCCCATGTGGCCATGAAGCTCACTGGGTGACTTTGGGCCAATCACTGACTCTTAGCCTAACCTACCTCACAGGACTGTTGTGAGAATAAAATGGAGAGGAGAAGGATTATGTAAGTTACCTTGGGTTCCTTGGAGGAAAAAAGGTGGGATGTAAATATAATAAATAAATAAGTCTGAATAGCTTTGCAGGGAAAAATGAAGTGAGGCACTCTGAATGTACTTCCAGTGTAATCTGTGGGCAGGAGCTTGCGAGGGTGAGATGTGTTGACTCCAGATGTGAAACCCGCTTGCAGAAGTCACCCCTGAACATTCCTTTTTGTCAGGGTCGGCCCACCCACGAAACAGGGTGAGGCACCCACATCAGCCAGCAGAGCGGGAGGAGCGGCAAATTGTGCTGCTCTGCTCCACTCCTCCTTCCCCTGCCAGGAGGGCTTGCCACTGCAGCCTCCAGTGGGCGCTCTAGAAAGCACCGCCAGCCGCTCTCCCACTGCGGCATTTGCCACCGTGAAAGAGCAGTTGGGAAGGGCTCTCTAGGGCAGCCGCCTGCCCTCTTCTTCCCTCATCGCACACAGCTGGAAGAAGCGGCCGAGGAGCGCTTGCGAGAGCCATGCAAATTCCTGCAAGAGCCCCGTGGCCACTTCTTCCAGCTGCACGGCTCTCCATAAATCTAACCCGGTGGCGGCAAAGATAAAGGGATGGGGGCGGCGGCACATTCCTCTCTCACCTCAGGTGGTGAGAGACCTTGCTCTGGGCCTGCTTTTTGTATGTTGTGCTGGAAGCACCAAAAGAAGAATGCAAGACTTGAGCTTCCCCTCTGCACGCTTAGTTGTAACATGCCAAGCCCGCTTCAAGGTTCAGTTATTTCCCTGTTTTGTATGATGAAGCATATTTGAAAACTTGCATATCCTTACACTAGCTGTTGCCCGTGGCTGCGCTCGTTTGGATTTTAGGATTTGGTACAATGGAAAAGATAGTGTCTCTCTGACTGAAAGTGCAACGTTTAGGCTGGGTGCTGGCAGCAGAAATCTTTTCTGACAGAAATATCCAGTGCTTTTTTTCTGGAGAAAAAGGTACCGGAACTCTTGGATTACATTTCCTCGGGAGTAGATGGCGATTAAATTGTAATGCAATTAATAGAAGAAAAGGTGCTGGAACTCAGTTCCGGTGAGTTCCACCAGAAAAAAAGCCCTGGAAATATCTGATCTTAAAGAAAAATCAGGTTAATCCTGGGAGTCTACAGGTGATGAAGAGTGACTGTGCCAAGTTTGGGGTAGATCTGTCAAAACGTGATGGAGCCTATGCGACGATGCCCCCCCCCACAACAGTCATTCAGTCATTTAAAAAGTTTTCCTCCCTTTTCACCCCCTCAGAGAACATTCTAAATGGCCTAGGGGAGATTTGCATACACACCCCTATTGGCTTGGCCCCTGCAGAAATTCATACGAACATTCTAAGTGTCGTATGGGCTATTTGCATAACTGCTCCTATTGGCTCCTGCAGCAATTATGAGGTGAGGCCGATTTGCATAACTGCTCCCCTGTTGTTTTGCTCATAGGAGATATGAAGTTGGGGCGATTTTGCCCCCTTTTTTCACCCCCTTAGGGACAGAATTTCCAAAAATCCTTCCTTAGTGGGTGTCTACATCATAAAAACTATGTTCCTTCAAAATTTCACTTTCCTAGATTAAATGGTTTGAGCTGGGTGTTGATTAGTCAGTCAATCAGTCAGGACTTCTTCTTTTATATATATAGATCACCAGGGGGTGGCCACGTAGGCATTGCCAAAAAAAGAGGACAAAAGAGGACTCAAAACTGCGCAAACACACACACACACACACACACACACACACACACAAATAATGAGTATAATGTAAAAAGACTACATCTGAGCATCGTGGGGAAGACTGACCAGTTGACCCCTGTGCATACTCAAGTCTGCTGTTGTTTGGGCGCTAACTCTCAATGGGCAACTTCAAGGCCTCTGCTCTGCTCTCCCTCCTTATAGTTCTTTATCTTATAACAAGCTTTGGCCTAGAAAGCCCTTCAAATAGAAGATATCTTCATACAGAGGACAGTCCTCTGTGAAGTAGGACACGTGGCCACCCTACGCCAGATGCTTTGAATAAAATCACTTTATCTGGATTTGGCCCCTGGGCCTGAGAATAACAAGTGATAGGACAGTGGCAAAGAGGCCAAGCCCCAGCACGTAGGCCAACATGGGATGCTGGGGCCCACTGGGGCTCATGCCAGTCACTGTACCATCCTTTCTTCTTATTTTAAAAACATTCTATAGTCAGTTGGCAGCCTGGCGGGCAGAGGTGGTGTTAGGGGGAGGCCCGCTAAGGCTGGAGCCCCAAATCTTTCATTTGGAGCCCCGAATCTCTGGGAGGCCATCTGCCCCACCACCCTGCTGTCCAGGGGCACTTGCTGAAAGAAAGGTACAGGGGCCCTGATGATCTCCTTTGCATCTGATCCCCTTGGATTAGCAAGGCTTTTCGCCCACATGTACTTCATCTCCTCCTGAATCTTTCTGCCTGAGTTTTTTTCCCTGAAATCAAATGCCCTCCTCTCCCCTGTCCATACATCCCTTTTTACACATAGGGGTGTTTAAAGACACACACAGAGAGAGACTTTAAAGCGTATGTAAATTAGCATATGCAGATCTGTGCATTTTTTTCGTCCTGTGGGCCTGTGCCCTGGATCTTTTCAGCACCTAGCACCGCCTCTGCTGGTGAGCATGTACATGGTTACAGACACCCATTTTATTATTTCTATTTTTAAAATATATTCTACTTTTCTATGACAAATGGTGTTTATTCCCATGTAAACGTGTTTAGCATCGAGGCAGCAGAAGTAAACTCCATTTGATTCCTGTAGTCATGATGGTGCTATGAGCGACGAAAATTAAAAATGGGAAACGGCACATGCTCAGAGTATTTCTTCCTTTCTTTTTGAAAATCAGGGTTGGCAAGCAGTTTTGGTTTGCTTTCTTGTTTTTGCTCTAAGGTATCAGGAAGGCATGCAGAAGAAGTTGTAGAGCCTGGAACAGGGGGCTGGGGAAATGTTAATTTTACAACCCCCATTCTTTACAACCCTGGCCATCTAAAGGAGGATCCCTGTAAGAATATTAAGTCCAAGATCTAAAATTATCTAGCCTCCTTATATTGAATCATACGGTAATTGATCTGGTTCTGATACCACCAACTGTTCTCAAATCCTGCTGTCACTGTTCTTTTCTGCTCTCCTATTTGATTTTTAAAAACAAAAAACAAAAAAACAGGGCATCTAGGACAGACCACTGACCCATGGCATAAATAATCCTATGCATCTGCATCATGCTGTAGACCGGGGTGGGCAACATGCAGCCCACGGACCACAAATGGGCCCCCGCTGCCACTGCGCTGCCAAATGCGCTGCAAAAATTTGGCAGCAGCAAAAATAGCCGTGATTTCGCTGTTAAACTAGGTGTGCAGGAAAATTGGCCCCCAGACCATCGGATGTTGCCCACCACTGCTTTAGACTAGGCGTGCATCAGAATTGGTCCCCAGACTATCGGACATTGCCCACACCTGCTTCATACACAATCATCCTTATAACAACGCTGTAAGGTAGGTTGGTATTATTATGCACATCTTTGCAGATGGAGTAAGAAATTACTGACTTGCATAAGGCGACCTAATCAGTTCTTGGCTGAGGTAAGATTTGAAACGGGGACTTCTTGGTGTACCATTCTACCTCTTACACACTATGCAACATCAACTCTCAACATTGTCTGAAAAGTCTAAAGTACTGCCTTTATTATACTTCCTTCCTTCCCTCGAGCAGGTTCACCTTTGGAAAGCACAAGCAGGGGATAAATTTTTACAGTTTGATTTTTTACAGCACAAAGTAAAATCTACGCGAGTTAAACTCACAGAACACTTCCCTAGGCGATGGGCAGTTTTCAACACTTTATCTTGGAAGCAATCTGATATCTGCACACATGGAAACTTTTAACATGTGCTGTTCAGATAGATTTAGAGCTGTAAAAACACGCTTTCCTTACCTTCCCTGCAGTCGCCATGTGTGTCAGAATTCCTGCTTTGAGTCTATCCAAACTCCTCTGCAAAGGACTTTTGCTCTTGTCGATTACTTTGGCTCTGGCAGCAACATAGAGATACACAAGCAACTTTTGCCTCCTTCCTGTACAACGCAGACAATGTTTTATCTGCGATAGGTCAGCTGAGGAAGGGGAGGACCCATTTGTAGCTGCGATATGAAGTTCTTTAGTGCCAAGTATTGAGCTCAAGTTACCGGTAATCTCCCCCTGGAGCAGCCATCCAAAGTCAAGTACTATCAAGAACTAGAAGCAGGATCAGAAGAAAAGAAGAAAAAAAATACAGGGTTCAGTTACAGATTTTCTAATTAGGGACTTGTACATACTAAACAGAATCACTTTGATCCATGCTCACTTGCTCAAATAATTTATGTAAAACAGAGCATAATCCCACACAGTGCATTGACACCAGTGCTAGAGGGCATAGAGGTTTTCTGAGGCATAAAGCAGGGTGTAGAGAATCAAGTCAAAATTGGGAGAGTGAAATTCCATTGAAGAATAGATGTTGGGTGTCCCTCACTTTTTATGCAGGAATCATGTTTGCCATGGAACATGTACTACAACAGTGGCTTCCTACAGTAAACATGTAAAGGGCAGGCCAAACCCAACTATGGGTTTGACAGGGCCCTCGACAGAGCTGTCTCTGGTGGGCCCCTAGCCATGGGCATACCTGAAGGCAGCACTGGGTGGCTACAAGCCCCCATTTTAAATGTCCCACAATGCCCTGCAGCAATGCTATGCTGGCGGCATTGTGGGACATTTAAAATGACTGTCCCCAGACACTTGATGTGGGAAGTCTAAGGCAGACACCAGTGGGCTCTGTTGGGGACCTGAGCCAGTTGTTCAAAGGTGCTGAGTGTTGATGCCTGGCTAGGAGCAGGCTTATTCCTAAACACTCCAGAAGACCTGTTGGGAATGCCCTGTTTGACTGGGCCCCTCCATTACATGTCCATTGTCCGCTGCCCATCCCAGCAATTTATTAAGATTCTGTTGTTGTTACTGGCAATCGGTGAACAAAAGGGCTGCGTATGCAGGAATAGCAGCAACTGCAAAGTGATACAGAATGACCTCAGTGAGGGGTGGGTCACGGCTGATACTTTAACTTATGACGAAAACAGTATGGAGGAGAAATGTCTTGTGAACATAAAAATAACATGCTCCATTTTTAAAATAAAGGATAACATTTCAAATGAAAAAAATGTTTGAAGAAAATTGTGGATTCTAATTCTTTTTCACCAGTAGGATACTATTGTTTTTTTAAAAAAATCATGTATGCTTTTCCCGCTGTGGGTGGGAAATACTGATGAACTCAAAACAGTTGATAAACAGTTTACCCAGCAGTTGTGGGACCTTGTCCTAGCACTGAGGGAGCATCAAGGTCTGGCACCAATTCTGACTCAGGGGAAGAGGTGGTAGATTCGGGCCCAGCTGTGAGGAATTGGAGACGTGACAGTTTGGCTCTGCCGGGCCTCTCACTGCCCGGTGAGGAGGGGGAGGTGGAGGTGCTGGAAGCTGAGACAGCTCACTCTCCTCAGCTGGAAGGCTCGGCCTTGGAGGGAGCTTCTCCTTATCAGTCAGGGACAGCAGGATGCGGGTGTTTCTGGGATGGGCTCTTTGGTAAGGCGTCAGCAGAAGAGGGCAGGACAGAAACACCCAGTCAGACGCAGCCATCGGTTGAGGGACCAGTTTCCCTGCCAGAACCCTATCTCCGACAGTGATTCCTAGTAGTAACCACTCACTGTATATAAACTCTGGTAGCTCCCCATCTCCCTTGTAGGAGACAATGCTTCAGCATCCTGAACTGCTTCCCACCTCCTTGGATTTCAGTGCACGATTGATGGTTTGTGGGCGAGCTGAATCTGTAAGCCCGAGACGTATGGGCTTTCCGTGTTTGCTGGACGTTGCCGCTGGAAGAGCTGTTCGCTCGTTAAGGGAATTGTGGCAATGAGAGACTAGTGTGCCGTAGTGGTGAGAGTGCTGGACTGGGACTCGGGAGATCGGGGTTCTATTCCCCGCTCTGCCATGAAACTCACTGGGTGACTTTGGGCCAGTCACTGACTCTCAGCCTAACCTACCTCACAGGGCTGTTGTGAGGATAAAATGGAGAGGAGGAGGAGGATTATGTAAGCCGCCTTGGGTTCCTTGCAGGAAAAAAAGCAGGGTATAAATATAATAAATAAATAAATAAATAAGACTAATGATTATTGCCTTGTCTTTGGGAGGCCAGGCAGGACACTGTGTAGCATTCTGTTCCTCCTGCCTATTGCACTTTAACCTTACTTCACTGACCCAATTCTGACACAGACATTTGCTGCTGTCACATTTCCTTTGGTCCTGAATTAGAAGATGGGGGTGCTGTGTTGGCCCCACAGGATAGGAGATAACAATGTTGACAACATGGCATAGCAAGCCATATGGCACTGCTTCCTCCATGCAACGCTGTAGACCAAACTTCCCCAATATGGTGCCCTCCAGATATTTTGTTCTACAGCTCACATCATCTGTGACCATTAGCCATGCTGGCTGGTGCTGATGGGGGAGTGGCAGTCCAAAACATCTGGAGGGTCCAGATGCTGTGTCGGGGAAGGCTGCTGTAGGCAATACTGGACAGACAAGGTCTGCAGTGCAGACTTGCCAGGTTATGCACTGCACAAAGCATGCAGTCACAGCTCACGACATGACAGTGGCTTCTTGTAAGGTGTCTCTCTGTGTGCACATTTGTCTTAGGAACATTGGAAGCTGCTTTAGACTGGCTGGGTTCAAACAACACAATAACCCACAATCAAGGGTTGAGTATGGGTTGAGTGTGGGTTGTCACTAAACTGTAGGTTATTGTGTTGTCCGAAGCCAGCTGCACTAAGAAGCCACGAACCCATGGTTTGTTGTTAGGTTATGAACCGCAGGTTGTTCACCATGGTTTGGTATTTCGGCTGGGTTCAGAAAACATGATAACCCACGGTTCAACAACAACCCACACTCGACACTGGAGTGTGGGTTATCGTGTTGTCTGAACCCAGGCACTGAGTCAGGCCCTTGGTCCATCTAGCCCAGTATTGTTAGCACTGACTGGCAGCAGATCTCCAAGGTTTCAGGAAAGGATTTTTCAAGCCCTACCTGGAGATGCCAGGGGTCAAATCTGGGACTCTCTGCATTGAAAACATGTGCTCTACCACTGAGCCATGGTCTCTCCCACAGTCTTCAACAAGGGCTACTAGCAGCCAGGTGCCAGTATTACAGCTCACCTCTTCCATCTCAGTGCCAGTGGTCAGTACACCAAATGAGTCATCCTTTACATTCCTTGATCATGCCCTTCTTTCCTTGTCTATCATATTCTGCTCATGTGCTAATCTCCAATTGGTTGGCTGTTATCCAACCGATTACAGCAGCAAATCTCTTCAGTGCCTGCAAATCCACCTAACTCAGTATGCTTTTCCTCATCTTGATTGCAACTTCTTTGTTTTATCTACCATGTGTCTACTACGGCACCTCTCAGTGAATGATTGGATAGATGATCAACCAATCCCATCATTTGAATGTTTGCCTTATCTCATCAAAATAAAACTGGGGCACAGAAGCTCAGTCCTGGGGGTCAAATCCATCCATTTGGGGTCCTGAACTGGCCCTCTGGAGTTCCACAAATGGCCACGCCCCCTTCCCCAGGTGCCACCTCCTTTCACACGACCAATTCTTTCCTCCATTCTAAAAGGGTGAAAATGCCTCTCCCGTGGCTTACGCACCGGCAGTCAGAACTTTAAGCGAAATCATGTGGTATTTCTGGCATTTTGGACCCCATCCCGCCTGGGCAGGTGGCCCCCGACAGTGTCTCCAAAATGGAATTTGGCAGCTTGACGCCTTTTTGTGTACACCTTGGGATTTTAAAATCTGCATTCGAGTCACATCAATCCTCTTTTCCTGATGTTTTTCTGTCCATCTTCTCACCTGCTGTATTGCAGACCGCAAAACCATTATGGCAGGGTGCAGTACCGCAGACCCAGGTCCCTGCCTGGGGTCCCAATCCAAATAATCTCTAGCACTGAGAGTAAGGTAACCCATTTTTACAGTTGCAGTGTTTAAAGTACAGTGACTGATTGCCGAGACACTTGTTCTAGGATTCCTTCGTTCCCTTTAATGTCTGGAATCAATAGATGAAGTTGTCGTTGTTGTTTTTTAAAGCTTAAAACTTCAGCAATAGGAATGGAAAATATGACAGAGGGTGAATGTTGTTTCTTTGGACCAACAGTGGCTCCTTTGCTTAGATTACTACCTCTTAAAGAATATTTGTAAAGCATCAGGCTATAGATAAAATCATGTTCCAGGGCTGAATATATCAGGATATATTTACAGTATAGCCGTAGGCTGATGATACAAACTAAAAAACACACACACCACACTCTTCCGACTGGCTCAAAGCAGGCCAAGTTCAGGTTTCAGGTTTGAACTTGCTGAGGCACCTGGCTACTAGCTAAATATACATATACACAGCTAAAGGAGATGTCAGAAATGGAGGGGGGTGGGTGTCATTAGGATATATATTGACACAGTTAAATGTGTCTTTGTCTTAGCAAAGAAAATCCTTGAGTCAATCCTCAAAAGTCTCTATACTACTCTTGCTGCTGCTGCTGCTGCTGCTACAACTCATCATTCTCAAAAAAGTGCATCACACAATTAGCAGATAAGAGCTGCCATCTGCAAAGAAGTAATTTACATGAAGGGCAGGACAGCAGGTCAAGGAAACAGATGCCCTCCAGATGCAAAAAATCTGCCAGGTTGCTTCAACTCTTGAAAAGTCAAGCTACTATTCAGTTTCAACAGGCACACCAATTTATTTATTTATTTATTATATTTGTTAATCGCCCATCTGGCCGGCCACCCGGCCACCCTGGGCGATGTACAATCAAAACAACACAGCAAAACATAATTAAAACAGTATAAAAATATTTTAAAATCCTAACCCACCCCATATTCCCGCCTGAAATACCATGTTTTTAATGCACGACAGAAGCTCATCATGGAGGGGGCATGGCGAAGCTCACTAGGGAGGGAGTTTCATAACTTGGCGGCTGCCACAGAGAAGGCCCTCTTCCTAGTCCACACCAGCCTGGCTGCTCTGGCTGATGGGATAAGGATAAGACCGTCCGTGGCAGATCTTGTTGAGTGGCCTACTTGATGCTGCTGGAGGCGCTCCTTGAGATAAACTGGGCCGGAGCCGTGTAGGGTTTTAAAGGTCAAAACCAACACCCTGAATTTGGCTCAGCAAGCAACTGGTAGCCAGTGCAATTCCTTAAGCACTGGCGTGATGTGATCCCGCTGGTGGCTGCCCTTAATCAGGCGAGCCGTCACGTTCTGTACCAGCTGTAGCTTCCGAACCGTCTTCCAGGGTAACCCCACGTAGAGCGCATTACAGTAGTCTAGGTGAGAGGAGAGCAAGGCATGAACCACTGATGGGAGCAGGTGATTAGGAAGGTAGGGGCGCAGCTGCCGTATCAAATGGAGTTGATACAGCGCCGCCCGGCTCACAGCTGACACCTGAGCCTCCATGGACAGCTGGGAGTCTAGAATGACCCCCAAGCTGTGGACCTGGTCCTTCAGGGGAAGATGTACCCCATTCAGCACCAGGTCAATATCCCCTAACCTCCCCTTGTCTCCCACCAGAAGAACCTCAGTCTTGTCAGGGTTGTTTCAACATGTTCCTTCCCATCCAGCCACCCACTGCCTCCAGGCACTGGCAGCTGCTTTAGACTGGCTGGGTTCAAACAACACAATAACCCACAATGAAGGGTTGAGTATGGGTTGAGTGTGGGTTGTCACTAAACTGTAGGTTATTGTGTTGTCCGAAGCCAGCTGCACTAAGAAGCCACGAACAACCCATGGTTTGTTGTTAGGTTATGAACCGCAGGTTGTTCACCATGGTTTGGTATTTCGGCTGGGTTCAGAAAACATGATAACCCATGGTTCAACAACAACCCACACTCAACACTGGAGTGTGGGTTATCGTGCTGTCTGAACCCAGGCACTGAGTCAGGCCCTTGGTCCATCTAGCCCAGTATTGTTAGGTACATGTTCCTTCCCATCCAGCCACCCACTGCCTCCAGGCAGTGGCAGCTGCTTTAGACTGGCTGGGTTCAAACAACACAATAACCCACAATCAAGGGTTGAGTATGGGTTGAGTGTGGGTTGTCACTAAACTGTAGGTTATTGTGTTGTCCGAAGCCAGCTGCACTAAGAAGCCACGAACAACCCATGGTTTGTTGTTAGGTTATGAACCGCAGGTTGTTCACCATGGTTTGGTATTTCGGCTGGGTTCAGGTACAGGGTCTCAACGGCTAACCTTGGTGAGGACTTGAAGAAGAGGTAGAGCTGCGTGTCATCCGCATATTGATGACATCGCACCCCAAACCTCCTTATGATAGCCCCCAGTGGCTTTAGGTAGATGTTGAATAGCATCGGGGAGAGGATGGAACCCTGTGGCACCCCACAAGTGAGTGGCCGAGAGTCCGAAACCTCCTCCCCAAGAACTACCCTCTGGTACCTTCCAGAGAGGCAGGACCGGAACCGCTGTAATACAGTGCCTCCGATACCCAAGCCCTCCAGGCGGTCCAGGAGGATACTGTGGTTCACGGTATCAAAAGCCGCTGAGAGATCGAGGAGGACTAGGAAGGAGCATTCACCCCTATCCAAGGCCCTCCTCATATCATCCACCAAGGCGACCAAGGCCATTTCCGTCCCATGTCCAAGCCTGAAGCCCGACTGGCATGGATCTAAATAATCGGCTTCATCCAAATGTGCCTTCAACTGAGCCCCCACCACTCGCTCAATCACCTTGCCCAGAAATGGCAAATTGGAGATGATCAACCAATCCCATCATTTGAATGTTTGCCTTATCTCATCAAAACAGAGCTGGGGCACAGTGTCTTCGAAGTGCTGATCATTTGTAAAGGAGGTATGGGGGTGATTGCAAACGCAGAAGCAGCTGATATATTTCTCCAAGGAGGGCTTATTTTTGGATTTGGAATCTGGCTAGGAGAACAGGGCAGGCAACTTTTTTAGGCTTCTGGGCACATTTGGCAATTCCAGAAACTGTTGCAGGCACCACCACAAAACAGCTGCCATGGGAGCTTGCCCCAAAGACTGAGCATAAGGATGAGGTGGGGTCTGAGTCCTAACACACTAAGGGCGCAATCCTATGCAAGTTTAGACAGAAAAAAGGCCTACAACTCCCAGTATGTCCCTGCCAACTGTGCTGGCTGGGGCATGCTGGGAGTGGTAGGCCTTTTTTCTGTCTAAACTTGCATAGGATTGCACCCTAAACAACTCCTTTCAACCTACACTTTTCAGCACCAACAGAATTAATTTAATCTGTTAATTAAAAAAAAAAGTGGGAGGGATAAGGCACCTTGGTGGACACCACGAAAGGTGTCAGGGGACATATTGGTGCCCATGGCACCGTGTTGCCTACCCCTGGACTAGGAGAATAGGAGTGGGTTTGTGGGGAGGCAAAGGGCAGGCAGAGGAAGCGCTGAGCGCTGCCTCTCTCCCAGGGGTGGGCAGAAGGTAGATCTGGATCTACTGGTAGATCTCTGGGCAATTTGCAATAGATGAGCAAGGATTTTTGACTACCAGTTATTTAACAATTGGTGATACGTGACAATCCAAATTTGAGGACCGAGATCGGCTGCCATTATGCCTAGTTCTACCCTCTGCTGAGAGACAAGAGCTGACCTGGAAGAGGCCAATGGGAATCCAGAGGCCAATGGGCCATGAGCTGAATCCAGGTGAGAAAACACAGCCTAGTCCTGATCAGGGCCAGTGCAAGGCAGTTTGGTGCCCTAGGCAAGATCAGATATTTAGCGCCCCCCCCCATCCCACTTGAGCCCTCTCTCCCTATTTCTGATGCCCCCTTTAGCCCTGCGCCCTAGGCAGCTGCCTAGTTGGCCTAATGGTAGCACCGGCCCTGGTCCTGATGCCTTCTAAAGATGGAACAGCTCTCTGCAGCAGGGGAGGGTGAGCAGCTGGGGTTGGCAAGGTTCTTAGTTTGAGACCAGCTGGTCCTAAGAGTGCCTTAAAAACATCCCACCCCCACCCCAGTCTTTATGAGTTACAACTTATACATAGGAATCAAATGTTTGCTCCACGCTGGCTTGCCAACCCTTATTGGTTGTAAACCTTGGCAGTTTCGATACAGATAAAGGTTAGCATTAGTTGAAATTCTGTTGAATTTGGTCAGATATGCAAATGATCTGCAGCTGGGTTAAAACAACAAGACGGTGCGAATGCTGAAAGAAAGAGGAGAAAGATTAACGTGTTTCCAAAAACATCCCTAACAACGTCTAATATGCATCAACAGAGATCAGCGCCTCTATTTACAGCCTTCTATCTGTAACTAGATATGTTCCAAACAGGTAAGTTGCCAGGTGGGACATTTTAGATGGGTTTGGTCAAAACCCAGTCCTCACGTTGCCAAAGCATGTGAAGGAAAAATGAACATGTTCACCTTAGGAACATAAGAACATCAGAAGAGCCATGGCGGATTCAACCAAGGGCCTATCAATTCCAGCATCCTGTTTCCACATTGGCTTGTCAGTTTACTTATTTATTACATGTATATCCCACCTTTCTTCCATCATGGAACTCAAGGTGGCTACATGCGGCCCCCAGATGGACTCCCCTCCAAGCACTGCCCAGACCCAGACCTGCTTAGCTTCAGCAAGGCGGCTGCCTCATGTGCTCTCAGACCAAGCCTAGCTAGGGATGGGGGAGACAGCTGCTTGATCTGCATGTTAATGTGAACAACTTACCTAATCCGCATTTCCCAAAACATTATGAAAACCGAAACACAGTTAGACTTTGATATCTGCACTTTTCTGATTTTTGTGAAGCAGGTTTCCAATTTTAAAAAATCGTATATTTGAGGAAAGTGCACACGAATGTGCATATGAGTAAAAACAAAAAACAAAATGCATTATATTAAGGGGAATTGCTTGCAAAAATGCGTGTATTACGAGAAAGGCATGGAACAGTGCATATGAACATTCGTGCAGACCTTTTAAAAATCGCAAACTGATGCAGAAACAAGACGAAACAGACTTAACATTAGAAAAATGAGAACTGAGCAAAACCAAAATTGACAGGTTCGCCCACTCCTAGGGTGGTCCCTATCTCCCAGCCTAACCTACCACACAGGGTTGTTGTGAGGATAAAAATACACAATTCTGAGCTCTTTGGAAGGAGAGCAGGAATAAAAGTATTAAAAAATGCAAACCTTACCTTTTACCAGAGTATAGAAGCTCAAAGCCTTCACCAATTTTCTCAAAAGGCAATACATGAGTTATTAACGCATCCGTATTAAATTTATTTTTCATGTAATCAGAAACCAGTTTAGGGAGAGCATCTTTTAACTTCCAACCTAGGTGGGGGTGTGAACAAAAGAATATTGGGTCAGCCAGCATGCATCACTTTATTTATTTTTAAGGAGTGAAAATGTGGGGGTGTCTGACCTTCACAAAACATATTAGAAGATGGAGATAACACTCATTTTTATCAGTCAAGTACCCAACCATAGTATAGCTAAATGTGGTGGAAAGGCAGGACAGGAAATGCTTTTTAAATAAATATATCTGGATTTTACTCCAAACTTTTTAATGAGCGATCCATGGTGCTGAACCCTAGCCCCAAAATAACTTCCAGATGTTGCATTGTGATGTTACCATGTAAATATGCCCAGGAAGGTTTCTCCCACGGTAGATCTACACATATGTTCATGCAGTGACATCACAACACATGTTGTGGACTTGGATCCTCCAAACCCTCTGCTGATATTAACTTGTTGCACACCGATAAGGATAGATGGCGCTAAGAGTCTAGGGGCCTAGAATGGGGGCTAGGAAGCAAAGAGTCTTCCTTGGTTTCCGCCCTTTAGTGTTCATTCTGATGTTATTTCGCAAGGAACGTCTAGCTAAAAGCAATGCTTGTGATGTCAGGGAATTGGTACCAGGGCCATGGGCATCTACACCTGAATCCATGCCCTCCAACATTTCACAGATGAAATTAGGGACATATGTGAATTTGTAAGAGGTATGGTTAAGCAACATGAAGCTGTGATCAAGAGTTTGTGGCCAGGCAACATGAGGGCGTGGCCAAGGGTATGGCCATGCAACTAAGGAAGATGGTCAGTACAAAAGTTATTAGAGGAAACACACAAAATCTTATATATTATCATTATTACATTATTATATTATATATTATTTGACAATATTTTATAAGTGGCTTTTGTAATTTTTTTAACCTTACTTAAACCCGTAATTGTTGATAGCTGGTGTTTTTCATGGGGGGTGGGGTGTCAGTGTTTGCAGGGCAATCTCTTTTTGTTTTAAAATTGTCAGAATTGGCACAAATTTAACAGCTGAAGCTTACCCACCCACCCCACACCCCCAAACATGGAGCTTCAGAGAGAAGGAGAAGTTTCTTGCATTTCCTTCTGACACTGTAAACTCACCTATTAGAGGCACAGAGTCACCTCTGTTCAGAAATAAAATCTTTGGCAATATAAAGATAGGAATCATGTGATAAATTCCCTCATTCACCTCTCCCTCCCTCTGTCCAGGGCACCAGGTGCAGCCTCCTTTTCAGCAGGTACCGTGTGTGTGCATGCGCATACACAACCTCCCAGCGTCTGTCTCTCCATGGAGCTGTTCGAGACTAAAACTATCTAATGTCCATGGCATGGCCCCTTTAAGGAAAGTTTAAAAAGTTTAAATTCGGGACTCTGCATGACAAAGTGAGAAGCTGGGACGGGTTTTTTGTGACTGTCCTGGAATTTTCAGGGCAGTTGGAGACTATGAGAATTCAGACACAGGATGGATATTTTCGAACCAGGGTCCCTGCTGCCTAGTACTAGCAGTGGAGCAGGGAGCTGGTTTGGAGGGTGAAAATGAGCAGGCAGAATATACTCTTCTACTGAGTAGGGGAAGGAAGGAAGCCAGTCGTCTATATTTATATTAAGCCTGATCAATTTGAAGCTGCACATCCTATTTCAGTAAATTCATCACCCGCGTGTATGTGAAGTCATGGTCTTATGAATCACTTTAACTGATCCACACCTCCAATCAAACACCCAATCAGCTTCCTCCCTGGAAGGAGAAGAGTAGGACTGAAGGAGAGCTGGGATCCTGCAGGAGGCTCCCCAACCAGCACACAGACTCCGTGACCCAAGTGGCAGGATGTGAGGGCAGAGACCTGTTGACACACAGAAAGGCAAGCTAAGAAACTGAAACGATCAAGGAGTAGAATTCTGGACCAGATAGGCTTGTAGTCTGATCCAGCAGGGTTCTCCTTATGTTCCTATGAGCCAGCCTCTCAAGTCTCCCACTTTTACATACTCCTCAAGAATTCACTGCTGATAAAAGGAAAGAACATGGAGGACAGTCATGAACCTTAGGACTGGGCAGATCTGCAAAACTTAATGCATGTGATGCTACAGCTTGAAAGAAGGGGTTGGAGACAGACAGTAGTTATTCAGAGAGCTGAAGGTGGTATGACAGAGTGCCTTGTTGCATTCAGGGCTGGCATCAGGAGTTGGCACCATTGGGCAGCTTCCAAGGCAACCAATACCTCAGAAGGGTCCAGTGACGCCAATCCCTGACCAGCAGTGGCACTGAGAAGCAGCATAGGCCTACGGGAGGTCTAGCCCCATTGTGTGGTTTAGCTCCCCCTCACGGCTAGAAGAGGGCACCTCCTTCTCCCCACCTCCTCCCACTCCCACCCAGAGCATTACTCATCCCCAGTCAAGTGAGTGGCAGCTGCACAAAACAACAGCTAATTTACTCCACTCACTTGCCTTCCCACTCCCTCAGAGCAGAACAGTGGTGGGGCCTGGGCCTAGTGCATAGGTGAGAAGGAGTGGGGTGAGAAAGAGGGTGTGTGGAGTCACTAAGGGCATGTTACCAAGGGCCCCACAGAACCTCAAGCTGGCCGTTATTTCACACATACTTCCATGAAGAGGCCAAAGTGATAACTTATGTATGAGTGCGCTGGAGACACATCTAAAACTTGCATATTTTTTTTAGCGGAGGGGGAAAGAATGCAGACATCACCATCAGTGGTGACGGTGTTTTTGAGGGCCCTTGGCAAGACACCCTCAATAGATCCCCACCCTCAGTGAGTCTACCTTCTCACCACCATTGTCACCAGCCGCTATTGTTCCTCCTCCTCTTTCTCATCATTGCTTGCTTGACAGGCAGAGAACCAGTGTGCAAGGAGGCAGTGGCATCTCCTGCTCCTCCTCTTTACCACCACCGTTGCCTGGGCTGGAGCAGGAGGCAGGCGAACAAGCAGGCTGCAATGGTGAAGAGGAGCAGCTCCAGGGGGCTCTTCTCAGTGGGCCCCTGCTGGGGTGTGGGCCCTTGGCAGGTGCCTGACCATGCCTACCCATGTCACCATCCCAGGTCATCATTGCAGACATTACCCAGAAGTGTGGGCAAGGCACTTGTGTATCTTCTTTTCAAAGAATCTGCGTAACATCTGCCTTCAACTACAGAATGGAAAACTGAGTCTAAAAAACTATAGTCAAGAAGGCAGATCACATACCTCGGTGTCAATGCGTCCAATCACTTCAAATGCATAGTCCACGCCAAGACCAGTCATCTCCACGAGCACCTCATTAATGGGCTTCTTGAAGTCTTGAGGAGCGATGCACTCAGTGGCTCCTAACTCTTTGGCCTTCGCAAACTTATCCTTGTTGACGTCAATCCCAATAATTCTGGATGCCCCAGATGCTTTGCAGCCCATGACAACTGACAGACCGACACCTCCCAAGCCAAAGACAGCACAGGTAGAACCAGGCTCAACCTGCAAATCCATATAAACAAGGATCATGTGTTGGGGATTTGCCGTGACTTAAGTGATGTAGCAGGAGCAGGGGCCAGAGGATCTCCACTCCTCTTTTAAAACGACTGTTGTATGGATGGACCCAGTGAGAACAGGGAAGTTCAAAGCATGCATCAGGAGGAGGAGCAACTCCGGGGGGCTCTTTTTGGTGGGTCCCTGCTGGGGTATGAGCCCTCAGCAGGTGCCTGACCATGCCTACCCACAGGGAATTTCAGGATGAACCATTTCTGAAAGCACCCCATCTCTAGCAAGGAAGAACCAAACTTTTATTTCACCTGTACTTGAGAAGTAGACATGTGAATTGATTCTTACCTTGGCACAATTGATAGCAGCACCATATCCAGTAGAAAACCCACAGCCAAAGAGGCAGACTTTATCCAGAGGAGCATCACTGTCGATTCTTACAATAGCATCTTCAGGCATAACCGTGAATTCGGAGAAGGTGCTTGTCCACAGGAAGTGGTGAATCTGTTTCCCTTTGCAGGTGAACCTGCTGGTCTTGTCTGGCATCAGGTTTTGAAGAGGTTTACAGAGGCTGTTTGAGGAGATTCAGACCGGTCGGCATAATACATTGGGTAAAACATGCTAATTGTCAATATTACGGGGAAACAAAGAATTGGATGATAAGAGATGTCAAACTTACTGGGACTTGACGCAACAGTTAGCTTTAGGACTCAAACAGCAGCCACATTCCCCACACTGGGGAACGCAAAGAGGAATGACTTTGTCACCTTGTGAGGGAAAACAACAACACAGTGAAATATTCCTTATGTTAAAATGGTTTGTGAACAAATGGCAGGAGCTGCTAAGAAAAGTTCAAAGAGTAAAAATATTATTTTAAATAGAACAATCTTTTATATACTATAAATGTCAATAAAACATGAAAATTCCCTTTTGATGAATTTTTATTTCGGCTAATGCTGTGCTGAAAATGCCACCCTACTTTCATGGCAGAAGTGAGGCCGCGTTTTTGGCTAAGTTCCTGGGGTCAGGAGGATAAATTCTTAAAACCTTCAACCTCTGGAGGGGGCTTACCGAGACAAGAGGTGGTGACACTGCAAGTTTGTTCTTTAACAAATTGTTCCACCCTCACTTGCAGTGACTGAGCCGCAAATCAGTGTCTCAGCCGGCTGTCATGGAAGGCCTATGGAAGGCCACTACAGATGGACGTAGCATACTTCAGATGCTGCACTGTGTGTGTGCAGGGAAAGACGGCAGCCTGACTCCGCAGGCCAGAGAAGCGGCAGGTGCGTGGGGAAAGGATGAAACACTCTCCTCGTCCTCCTCCCTAAGACATCTCCACTCTGTTCGCTATTTATTTATTTATTTATACTCCCTGGACTTACAGAACTGAGAATAAAATACAGTGCAATATTTAAAACGCAATACAGCAAAATGCAGTGGAAGAAATATCCTTTCTTTAGTAGCAGAAAAATAAGAACAGGCTTTTAAAGGTTTTTAATAAAACATCAACCCAACACACAAACACACCCAAAAAATCCCCACACAAGTTGTTTTAAGAGATCTGGACTGCACTGGAAGGACAATAAAGAATGCATCCATCAATTGACCCTCTCTTTGCTTATAAAAACCCAAAAAGCTCGGCCATGAAACTCACTGGGTGACTTTGGGCCAGTCACTGACTCTCAGCCTCACCTACCTCACAGGGTGGTTGTGAGGATAAAATGGAGAGGAGGATGAGGATTATGTAAGCCGCCTTGGGTTCCTTGCAGGAAAAAAGGCGGGGTATAAATATAATAAATAAATAATTTTTATTATAAATAAGGAGTCCAGGAACTATTTAATGCCGGGGTCTCCAATGTGGTGCCCATGGGCTACAACATGCCCATGGATACCTCCCTTGATGCCTGTCAGGCTCCCTGCCTCTCCTGATTTTTATCTTATTTCTTAAGATTTTTTTAAATTAAGAAAATATACTGGATAGATGGCATGCTGCAAAGTGAAGGGCTTCCCTCCAGCAACATCTTTATTGGGATTCAAAAGACTGGCTTTGTGGTTTGGGAGCTCAGACCCCGCTGTGCCTTGTACTTAGTTTCTTGGTCAAGTTGGTTTTCTTTTAGTCTCACCAGTTTGCCTTCTGGGAAATGGAAGTTTTGTGACTGACTATGCCCACCATGGCAGCCATTTTATGAACATGCAAGCCCCCCCATGACAGCCATTCCAAATGTGCCCACTGACCCTATAGTTTGGGGACCCCCGTTAATGCAATAGAGAGCTTTCCATCAGCTTCCCCCAACTTAGTGCAATCCAGATGTTTTGGACTATAACTCCCAGTATTCCTGACCACTGGCCATGCTGGCTGGGGCTGCTGGGAGTAGTACTCCAAAACATCTGGAGGGCACCTGGTTGGGGATGGCTGCTTTACATAATGACCAAAAATCCTAGCATTGACCAATGCAAAGGCACTTGTGAATTCCTCCTCTGCCTCATCCTTACCTGGTTTTACACAAGTGACTCCAGGTCCAACACTTTCAACAATCCCAGATCCTTCATGGCCAGCAATAACCGGGTAGTCTATGTTAGGAAAAACACCTTTCAGTACATAATCATCCGTCCGACAGATCCCAGTGGCCACGATCTGTGTGGAAAATGCAATGTGTCATTTCAGTATTTGCACTGCGCTTAGACCCAGTTCTTACCTTCTCTTAAGTAGGTAAGAAGAGCCGCGCTGGATCAGACCAAAGGCCTGTCTTGGTCCAGCATTCTGTTCCCACAGCAGCCAACCAGAGGCTCATAGGAAGTCCACAAGCAGGACATGAGTGCAATAACACCCTCCCAGTTATGTTCCCCAGCAACTGGTATACAGAGGCATTCACCAGGATTGATGCACCAGTATAGGTCTCCCAGTGAACAGGAAATCATGTAGATGCCCTATTCGTATAATTTCACCCCCTTGAAGGGGAGAGATCGAGCAAACAGAGCCTCCGCACAGTCAGATGTTCACATAGGATGTTCACGTAGATGTTCTTGTAAGTTACTTGTAAGAATGCTACCCACGTGAAGTAGTCCAAATCTGGCTAATTATGATATGAAAGACCCGCCAGCGACACACATTCAGAGGTTCTCTTTCCAGTGAAGGCTTACTTTTTCTTTTTATATTCCCCATGGTGGTGGGAGGAAATATTTGGGGAGGGGGGAAGTGATTGGGTAGGAAGGTTTAAACTTCTCCTGCCCATGCGCAGTGGTCCCAATCCAGATTGGGCCCCATGCTCTTACATTAAGGCAAACAAAATGGTGAGGATCACCTGCCTGCTATGTATTTAAGGTAGCATGTAGTTTAGCCCTAGTAGCCTCTGATTTAGTAAAGAGCTCTGGGATGGAGAGCGAGAGTCACAGGAGGGTGTGTGTGGTTGAGTTAGGGCAAGGTGCAGACCCTCAGCCCCAGGGGACAAATCTGGCTCTCCCGGGGTTCTCCAGAAAGCCTTCCCTTCTTCCCCAGGCCCAACTACCGATTTCCTGGCTTTTGTGCAGTTTCCCTCATCATAAAAGGTTGAAATGTCTCCCCTAAGGCTTTGTTACTGGCACTAAGACCTTTAAGCTGAAATATGCTGATATTTTGGGTATAGTTGACCCTGTTGCTTTTGCCTTTAACCCTGCCTATTTCCGCCCCCCCCCCCCCGTGCCCCGCAAGCTTCTCCAAAATGGAATTTGACCCTCGGGCTGAAAGAGGTTCTGCACCTCTGAGTTAGGGTCAGTCTGCACATATAATATGGTATAATTGTGGTGTGGTTATACCACTTCAGACTGCAGCTGGGGGAAGACTCTGGGTCTTCAGTAAAACTATGTTACTGAACTATGTTGGATTGCACTTAGAAATTTTGAGTGTGACTAGCTTCAGACAACGCTCAAGGATTCAGTGTGGCTTATTGTTGAACTGTGGGTTATTGTGTTGTCTGAACCCAGCTGAGATAACAAGCCATGCCTTGTTAACCACGAACAACCCATGAGAGAACCCATGGTTTGTTGTTGAGTTATGAACTGTGGGTTGTTCACCATGGTTTGTCATCTCAGCTGGGTTCAGACAACACGATAACCCACAGTTCAACAACCCACACTCAACCCTTGAGTGTGGGTTATCATGTTGTCTGAAACCAGTCTATATATTGCTTCTTCTTGCTGTGCAAATTTCAGCTACAACCTCACAAACACTAGTTCTAAAATGAAGCACAAATCCGAATGAGTTGCATGTGTTATCCTGGATGCAGAATTTTGGGTTCCTTGATGCAGAATCTGGTGGGTTTTTGTTTTCATTTTTTGCATGGAGTACACGCTGATCTGGCTATCACCACCTTGTCATCAGACATTACTAGGTATCACATACTATTAGTGATTCCAATTCTCTAAGTGCCGGATCTTTCATAGCCAAAAAGGCACCATCCATGTACAAGAGGGAGGTATCAGCAGGCTTCAGAGAACCTTACAGTTTGTAAGAACAAAATATATCTAGGGGAGAAAAACCCCTAAACCCCTTCCCCCCCACAAAACAGCCCAATGGGGACTGAGTATGTCCAGTGGGCATTAAACAGTGATTGACTGTTGGGGTGGTGGTGGAAAGGAGTAACCTGGAAGTGGGCAGGACTCCAGTCAGCCATGAACAGGAACACTCCAAACTGCAACATTTTGTTGCAGCTGCCACTTGTCATTTCAGTTTTCCAAAACCATCGCCCCTAAACTCACTGCTCCCCACTCCAAATATTCATTGCTTAGATACAAGGTTCCTCATGCACTGCAACAGCCTTCCCCATCATGGCACTCTCCAGATGTGTTGGACTACAACTCCCAGCATCTCCCAGCCAAGGGGAAGCGGGAAGTTGTAGTTGAATACATCTGGAGGGCACCGGGTTGGGGAAGGCTGCACTACAGTAATAATTCACTCACACAGCACGGAGCGGGGACTTCCCCGTTGGAGTCCCATCTTTTACCTTCACTCGAATTTCATGACTTCGTGGTGGCGCCACTTCCACCTCCTCAACAGAAATTGCTTTGCCAGCTTCCCAGATGATCGCAGCTTTGCATTTAATCACCTGTGAACACGTATGCCATCAAAATAGGTCAGAGAGGAATTTAGAAGTGCCCTTCTAATGGTTTAAATGAGTCTCCCAGCAACCAGAGTGGTGATATAAACGCTGAACCAAAAGTGAAGGTAGGGGTACTTCCCTTCTGCAAGCTCCGTTGACCTGCCCCATTTCAGAAATGAGACTTTCAGCTCGTTTCCATTGGCTTCAGGATCCACTAGCTTAGGCAGCAATATATATGGGGGTACCACTTTTTGGTACCCCAGTCACACGCACAAATTTACTTCTGTACTACCTACTTTCTGAAGGGCGTTGTTTTTCCCCAGTGAGCCAGGCTTGCTTCCCTCGCAGCGATGTGGTCCTCCTCGTCAGAGCTCCTGATTTCGAGCAAGCAACCAGTGCAGAGCGGGAGGAGTGGTGGAGGTGATCTCCGCCTCCCTGCTCCTCCCGCTCTACAATACAGCTAGGCAGGATCGGAAGGAGGCTGGAGCACCATCAGTCTCCTCTCCCTCCTGTCCCCATTACCCCCTCTCTGAGGTCGATTTTTCCACCTCAGAGAAGCAGCTGGTGAAGTTCTTTCTGTGCCGGCTGTGAGGGGAGGGGGATCAGAGCACGGATTCCCAGCTCTGAGGTCGGAGCTCTGTTTCCAGCCTTGGATCTGGGAATCTGAAGTATCCTATGGCCCCCTAGATGCTGCCTAGGGGGCCACAGGATCATTCTCTTGGTCATTTGTGCTCAGTTTTTTCATTAAAATTTGGATTTATATTTGCCACTAGTTTTATGCAACTTATATCTTTTACCATAATGGCTCAGAAGAGTCAGGATGGGACTATCTTCCTCACTCTGTGCTATTGCAAATGCAGCAGTGCTCTACTGTTATCTTTCCTTTCTCTTTATCATCTGCTGGGCAGTTTGTTTTTCCCTTTTAGCATTGATGTCTTCCCCAGAGTGCAAACATGGTGTCAAAGGTAAAGAGGCCCTGACCTGATTTCCTCCACTTCCATGCCCTTCTTTGTTGCTGACACTTAATAAAGTACCTACCCTTGAGTACTCAGGTACAGCAATTTCCTTTGTCTCAACCTCCGTCCCCTCTTTGCTTTTTTTTTTTTTTTTTTTTTAAACAGGGCATTTAGGACAGACCATTGACCCATGGCATAAATAATCCTACTCATCTGCATCATGCTGTATACCGGGGTGGGCAACATGCAGCCCACGGAGTACAAATGGGTCCCTGCTGCACTGCCAAATACGCTGCCAAAGTTTGGCAGCAGCAAAAAAGCTGTTATTTTACTGTTAAACTAGGATGCAGGAAAATTGGCCCCCAGACCATCAGATATTGCCCACCCTTGCTTCATACACAATCATCCTTATAACAACCCTGTAAGGTAGGTCAGAATTATTATTATTATCTTTGCAGATGGAGGAAATAATGAAAATAATTTTGATTGTGAATGTTAGGAAAGCACCAGGTCCAGATGGGTTTCCAATTGAGTGGTGCAAAACATTTTCTAGCCTTTTGGCCCCAGAACTTCATCATCTTTATAATTATATTTTTTAATCTGGTTCTCTTTTGGCATCATTAAATGACGTTTAAATCACTGTGATTCCTAAGCCTGGAAAAGACCATATATATTGCACTATCAACCTATTTCGTTAATTAATTTTGACATTAAAATATTAAAAGCAATTTTGGGTGATAGATTTCAACAAGTTATTACAACACTTGTTCGATCTGATCAGGTAGGATTCATTAGAAATCGACAGGGAGTTGATAATCTTAGAATAGTAGTTGATCTGATTGCTTTAAATACAAATAGAACAGACTCAGCTGCTATAATTTCTTTGGATGCTGAAAAGGTCTTTGACAAAATTCATTGGAAATTTATTTTTGCTACATTGAGAAACTTTGGCTTTCCCATGGAATTTTTAAATTGGGTTAAAATTTTATATTCAACCCCAAGAGCAAAAGTTAGGACCAATGGGTTTTTCTCAGACTATTTTATACTTGGGAGAGGTACTAGTCAGGGATGTCCACTTTCTCTAGTGATATCTGTCTTATGTTTGGAACCCCTGGCATGTTCTATTAAACAGAATAGTAGTATTCATTGATTTTTACATGATTGTT
Source organism: Shinisaurus crocodilurus (assembly GCA_021292165.1). NCBI lineage: Eukaryota > Metazoa > Chordata > Lepidosauria > Squamata > Shinisauridae > Shinisaurus > Shinisaurus crocodilurus. The sequence continues at coordinate 30,751,342 of CM037876.1, forward strand.
TAGAATTTAAAATTATTATCTATGCTGATGATCTTTTATTTTGAAACTCCAGTCACTGGTTCCTGCTTTGGTGAAGGTGATTAAGAACTTAGGTGATTTGTCTGGCTATTTAATATCTCAGAGTGTATTAACTCAGTGCCCAGATTTTATTACTTACTTGGGAATACTTATCCCTAGAGACAAATCCCAAATGATTAAACTTAATTTGAGTAAGTTGATTAATGAGATCTCATGGGATTTAGACATATGGGCATCTCTTAAGTTGACTTTGTGGGGTAAGGTTAATACACTTAAGATGAATATTATACCTAGGATTGTATATGTTTTATGTGGGATTCCTCTATTTATACCTGGCAATTATTTTATTTATTTATTTATTTATTATATTTATGAATCGCCCATCTGGCCAGACATCCGGCCACTCTGAGCGATGTACGATGCAATAAAATACAGGGGGGACACACACACACACACACAGTATAAAAAACTTAATGCTTTGTTTCGCAAATTTTTCTGGGGTTCCTTGCCTCCACTAATCTCTTTGAAAAGGATGCAACTTGCAACTAAAGAAGGTGGGTTTGGTTTTCCAGATCTTGCCTTATATCATAGGGCTTATTTGTTGACTAGTTCTAAATTCTGGTCTTTTCCACTTAGATTAGATTATCCTCCTTGGTCAGTTTTGGAATCCTTATGACTGGATCCTCTCTCCAAATGGATGGCATTAGGGTCTCGCTACACTAAAACAGATAGGGTGCCTCCTACAATCATGGCAGTTAGAGAGGTATGGCGTATTATATCCCGCCAATTACAGTTTGACCCATTTTCTCATGCTAAACATGCAAAAACACAAGAAACAGAGGATAATTTTTTACAGTTTGATCCTTTACAGCACAAAGTAAAATCTACACGAGTTAAACTCATAGAACGCTTCCCTAGGTGATGGGCAGTTTTCAGCACTTAGTTCTTTTTATCTTGGAAGCAATCTGATATCTGCAGTGCACACATGGAAACTTTTAACATGTGCTGTTCAGATAGATTTAGAGCTGTAAACACGCTTTCGTTACCTTCCCTGCAGTCGCCATGTGTGTCAGAATTCCTGCTTTGAGTCTATCCAAACTCCTCTGCAAAGGACTTTTCCTCTTGCTGATCAATTTGGCTCTAGCAGCAACATAGAGATACACAAGCAAGGCAACTTTTGCCTGTACAACGCAGACAATGTTTTATCTATGATAGGTCAGCTGAGGAAGGGGAGGATCCATTTGTAGCTGCGATATGAAGTTCTTTAGTGCCAAGTATTGAGCTCAAGGTAATCTCCCTTGGAGCACCCATCCAAAGTCAAGTACTATCAAGAACTAGAAGCAGGATCAGAAGAAAAGAAGAAGAAAAAAAATACAGGGTTCAGTTACAGATTTTCTAATTAGGGACTTGTACATGCTAAAAAGAATCACTTTGATCCATGCTTACTTGCTCAAATAATTTACATAAAACAGAGCATAATCCCACACAGTGCATTGACACCAATGCTAGAGGGCATAGAGATTTTCTGAGGCATAAAGCAGGGTGTAGAGAATCCTTTCAAGTCAGAATTGGGAGAGTGAAATTCCATTACATGTTCTTGAAGAATAGCTGTTGGGTGTCCCTCACTTTTTATGCAGGAATCGCGTTTGCCATGGCAACGGTGCTTTCTTACAGTAAACATGTAAAGGGCAGGCCAAATCCAGCTATAGGTTTGACAGGGCCCACGACAGAGCTCCCTCTGATCGGCCCCCAGCCGTGGGCATACCTGAAGGCAGCACTGGATGGCTACAAGCCCTCATTTTAAATGTCCCACAATGCCCTGCAGCAATGCTATGCTGGCAGGCATTGTGGGACATTTAAAATGACTGTCCCCAGACACTTGATGTGGGAAGTCTATGGCAGACGCCAGTGGGCCCTGTTGGGGACCTGAGCCAGTTGTTCAAAGGTGCTGAGTGTTGATGCCTGGCTAGGAGCAGGCTTATTCCTAAACACTCCAGAAGACCTGTTGGGAATGCCCTGTTTGACTGGGCCCCTCCATTACATGTCCATTGTCCGCTGCCCATCCCAGCAATTTATTAAGATTCTGTTGTTGTTACTGGCAATCGGTGAACAAAAGGGCTGCGTATGCAGGAATAGCAGCAACTGCAAAGTGATACAGAATGACCTCAGTGAGGGGTGGGTCACGGCTGATACTTTAACTTATGACAAAAACAATATGGAGGAGAAATGTCTTGTGAACATAAAAATAACATGCTCCATTTTTAAAATAAAGGATAACATTTCAAATGAAAAAAATGTTTGAAGAAAATTGTGGATTCTAATTCTTTTTCACCAGTAGGATACTATTGTATTTTATATCATATTTTTCCCACTGTGGGTGGAAATACTGATGAACTCAAAACAGTTGATAAACAGTTTATCCAGCCGTTAACTGTTAACTCTGTGCTAGGACCTTGCCCTAGCACTGAGGGAGCGTCAAGGTCTGGCACCGATTCTGACTCAGGGGAAGAGGTGGTAGATTCGGGCCCAGCTGTGGGGAATCAGAGACGTGGCAATTCGGCTCTGCCAGGCCTCCCACCGCCCAGTGATCAGGGTCCAGATGCTGTGTCAGGGAAGGCTGCTGTAGGCAATACTGGACAGACAAGGTCTGCAGTGCAGACTTGCTAGGTTATGCACTGCACGAAGCATGCAGTCACAGCTCACGACATGACGGTGGCTTCTTGTAAGGTGTCTGTGTATGCACATTTGTCTTAGGAACATTGGAAGCTGCTTTAGGCTGGCTGGGTTCAAACAACACGATAACCCACAATCAAGGGTTGAGTATGGTGTGTCGGAGTGACAGGCAGAAGCCCAGGGAGGGGCCAACCTAAACATTCCAGAGGCTCTGATTGGTTGAAGCAGAGAGCATAGAAGCCCAGGGAGTTGGCAGTTAAGGGTTGTTGGTTGTCAGTTGGGGAAGAGAGTGGGTTGGAGTGAGAGAGGGAGTGGAAGGTTAATAGCGTAGGCAGGGAAAGGTTGTACTGAAGAGTTCAGACAGGAAATCTAGTAACTAAGTTGTGAGAAAGCAAACGTGAAGGTGTTAGTGTAGAACAATTCACAGGAGTCTCCACTTAGGGAGTGAAGGGCTTTCTGTCTGAAGAAGAAGGTGAAACTCTGGACTAGTGTGAGGGACAGTTAAGTTCCCTGGTCTGATACTGTAACTTTCAAGTAACCAAGCCAAAGAGCACTGTATAACATCTGCCTGCCTTTAACCTGAATCTAAGCAAAGAACAAGTTTGAATTAACTGTTGAAAATCCAAGTTATCTGTGCCTGAGTTGAATATCAGTTTTGAGACTTTCTTAGAACAATAAATCCATCTCTTTATTCAAAGTTCTAATTCTCCAGAGTCTGACTGGTGACAGGTAAGTAAGAAGTGAATTAACGGAGGGGCACCCTGCTTCAAGTAATCAAATAAAACAAACTGCTCTTAATAAAGACAAACAAACGTGGGTGAACAGCTACATATAAGACCTAAGACACATAATCGGCTAACGCAGTTTAAGAAGACAGCTTCAAGTCTGAAGTGACCCATACAAGGGGGCACTTGGTGAGAGCGAAGTACACATTGAGGGTGTGGGCTTTGGAGTAAGGGGTCCCGTCCGCTACAGCTGCCACTAGAATCTATTTTTCTTTTTTAAACTCCCATGTGGGGGTGGGGAAAAGGCTTAAACCTCCCCTACATACACATGGCAGTTGGAATCTGGATTGGGGCTCCATGCACTTACTCAAGAGTAAAAAACCAAGGGTCAGCTGCAAGCTATGTATTTGACTTATCCTGCAGTTTGCCCCTTAAAGTCATCTGACCTCTACATGGTGGGGGGATGCGGAAATATGGCTCAAGTCTTTTGTGATACCCAAGTGGTAGGGCAGGGCTGGGCAACGTGTGCCCCCCCGGTCACTGGTGGGGCCCCCAAATCCCCCACCACTGCGCCACCAAAATTGGTGTTAAAAAAAAACAACCCAGAAAGAAGTGAGCCTTTTCCTGCTGAATTTCAGTGGCAAACCACTACGGAGGCAAAGTGACACATTTACTGGTAGCTTGAATACAAGCTGAAATTGTCCCTTCTAACCCTCTGTAGTGGTTTGCCAGGAGTGCGGCCGTGGAAGAGTCTGGGGTGGGGGCAGGGAAGCAGGCCCGTAGTCTGCCTAAAAGTTCGGGGGGGGGGCTAGGGGGGCAGTTTACCTAGTTTGCAGGCCTTTTAAAGACAAAATTGTAAACTGTTTTTTATTTGTTTGTAAAAAAAATTTAGTGGAGGCAGAGAAAATGGGGGGGGTGGCAGGCCTCCCCAGCCTAGCCCTGGCTACAGGCCTGGGGGGGAAGTGGACCCTGGACCCCACAAAGTTGCCCACCCCACCTTTAGGGCAAGCACACTTTCTATGTTCTATGCCAGGGGTAGGGAACTTGGGGAAGACGAGGGAGGGGAACTGAAGCGGACTGAACTGCTGCCTGGAGGAACAGTCCACAAGGCCCTTGCAGTTGCTCCTGTCCCCTCCCTTCTCAGAGGGGGAGGAACTTCAGGGAGAGGCCTTTCCTGAGGCCCTGTGGCCTGGATGGGACAGTCTAAAATCTCCCTGCTGGCCAGAGGTTACTCATTCCTATCCAATGTGGATGTCATAACAGACCGTCCTATCCAATGTGGATGTCATAACAGACCGTCTTGAGATCCAGCACTCTCTCTCAAAGGAATGAATGCTTTGGGTTGTTTGAAATGTAGAGAGGCTTATGTTAAATCCTGAGGAGGCAGGGAGGCATGAGGGTTTGATCCTTTACTTACCATGTACCACAAAGGTGTAATGCAATCAACCAAACATGTCTGATTCTACCACTGTTAGGCTAAACAAATGCACTTCAGGATTCCTCCAGGACAGCCCAGTCTCTTTATGCAATCACAGCTTTCTGTTGACTGGGTTTACTCAGTTTTGGGAACTCAAAAAACTTGTATTGTGTGCTCTCTCTGCATGACTTAGAAGAACTGAGAGTGTGACTTTGAATTTCTAAACGTCTGGAGCCAAGTAAATCTAGCGTTCCATATCGTAAACCATGCTGTTTATACAATTTTCTTTTTTAAAAAAAGTATGAAAAAATCAAGTCTTTTGCCAGCACGGTTTATACTGTGTATTAAAAAAAAAAAAAACAGCCAAGGAAGAGAGCATTCTTTATGAGTTCCAGGCTGATGGCATCTGAGTTGCTCCATCAACTCAGCAACTTAAAACATCAAGACAATACGAATGCTGAAAGAGAAAAAGGAAAAAGAAAAACAAGTTGTTTTGCAGAAGCAGCCATGAATCAGTTTTTGGCACCCCCATAACATGACATTCTAGTTCAAGATACTCTTGACGGATGTAGCTGGCAACCTTGGAATTGTGGGGAGGGAGATTTCTAGTTGGGAAACATGACTGTTCTTTGGACTTGTTTTCGCAGAGGGGTCTTCAGGGCTTTTACCACCCAACCAGGATTTCAGTGATGCGGTAAAGCTCATATCACTTGATGGCTGGATGCCATGGAAGGACTAGCACCCTACATGACTGCAATACTGGTGCCAATCCCTTAATCTCTTGGCAAAGCCCTTTCATCTCAGTCAAACACTTGCTTTGTCAAAGCATTAAAAACTGTTCTGCTGTGTATTGATGAACAAGATTCTGTGCTGAAGCTGCCATTATTAAAAGCAAGTCCCAACAAGTTGCACATCCTACCTCTTTCCAGCATGAAGCAAATCAAACCCTTCGCTGATCTGGCTGAATGGCAAAGTGTGGGTTATTAAAGCATCTGGTTTAAATTTCCCCTCCATGTAACTGGATACCAGTTGAGGGATAGAATCTTTCATCTTCCAGCCTGGGAAAACAAGCACACCAACCACCACAACTTACACAATGTAGTTGTCTATTCCCCAGGAGCATTTTTCCATGTCGCAATACTGTCCCCCACACAAGGCTTGTGGGATTTATTAAGTCGTGTGTCTTGTAGGACCATAGGTAGGGTAAGGCGAACAGCTGGGAAGTATGTGGGTTACTAAACACATACACTTCTCATTGGGCAGGTTCAGATGACACGATAAACTACACTGTGGAACAAGCCATGTAGTGTACGTTGATCGCTCAAGGGCCCACAATGTGCCTGACAATCAGGCACATTGTGGGTCCATGCTCACCTCCTTCCCCCTCCTCAGTCCTCCCGCAGGTATCCCAGGGGACACATCTGGAGGAATGAGTCTTTCCCCCGTTCCCCGCCACCACCCTGAAAGGGCTCACAGCGGCGGCGGGGAGCAGCGATCTCTTCAGCTGGCTATGTAGCCAGCTGGAGTGATCTCCCTCTGCCACCACCCCAAAATGGCTGGCGGCAGCGGTGAGAGAGAGATCACTGCAGCCAGCTGTACAGCAGACTGAAGTGACTTCTGCTCTCCGTTGAGGCTGCAAGTCCAGCAGGGCTCACCATGCCAGCAGGGAGTGTGGGAAGTTTTTGACAGCTGCCCCACATGCTGCTTGGGCACTTTGGGGGCGGCTGTCAGCGGTGTTTGCCCACTAGATGCATGGCCAGAGCGGCAACTGGATTTCGCTGCTCTTGCAAAGCAGCTCACTTGTAGTTGGGCTTGACCCATGATGGGTTGTATTGTCTGGGTTTGGACGACATGCCAACTCATCTTGGGTCAAACAAACCCAACAACAAGTCATGATGATAATAATAATAACAACAACAACAACAACAACAACAACAACAACAACAACAACAACAACATCAGCCATGGGTTGTCAGGGTAGCTTATAAGCCAAAAATAAGTCACCCTGACAAACCCATCCTGGGTTTGCACGACACAACAACCCACAGTGGCTTATAAGCCATGGTGGGTTGTTGTGCAAACCCAGTCATCCTTTCTTAAGTGTTGCTTTGTAGCTATAGAGCAGGGGTGTTGAACCTCTTTCAGGCCAAGGGCCGAATTCCATTTCAGAACAGCTTTCAGGGTCTGCATTCCAGTGGTGGGCAGGGCCAAAGGCAAAAGGGATGGAGCCAAAGGGCAGGGCCAAAAAGCCAAAAGTGCCAGCATGTTTTAGCTTAAAGTTCTTACTGCCGGTAACTAAGCCTTAGGAGAGGCATTTAAACCTTTTAGAATGGAGAAAAACTGCACAAAAGCTGGGAAACCACGATATAATTGGGGGAAAGGGGGCATGGCCTTCTGGGGAAATGCAGAAGACTGGATTGTGACCCCAGACCTGAGGTTCTGCACCCCCAATATCGGACAACCATGTAGAGCCTTTGGGGAAAAAAATGTTTGGCAATTTGGTTCTGGCAGCTCCATAACCTGAACACCCCACTTCATATGCAGGAAGTTCTTATTAAATTCCTGCATATTTTACTTTAAGTAAATTTACTTTAGTAAATTCTTACTAAAGATGGCCACATATAGAGACCTGCAGAAGCTTTCCCATTCATTTCAATGCAGGCAGCAGTTTGGGATATGTTCTCTCTTTTAAGATGAAATAGGATAGACTAGGCATGCAAGTGATGCATGTGTGCATCAGAGTGTACATGGATGCCTTGGGTCAAGGACAGAGAGTCGACTGAAGTAAGGGAAGGGCTGTGGCTCAGTGGGAGAACACATGGTCGGCATGCAGAAGGTCCCAGGTTCAATCCCCGGCATCTCCAGGTAGGGCTGGAAAAACTCCTGCTTGAAACCCTGGGGAGCCCCTGCCAGTCAGTGTCGACAATACTGGGCTAGATGGACCCATGGTCTGACTCCATACAAGGCAGTTTCCTATGTTCCTAAGCCTGAAAATATTCCCATGCTAAGGGCCAAACTAGATGTGACGTGCAACAAGTCAAAGAAATCGGGCAAGGTTCACGACCAAAGTGTCTACTTAATCTTTGGCACGTCACCATACCTCCGATGAAACTCCCTTTCAAGGTGCGTCCGGTAAAAAGCAGCATAGGATCGAAGGAGAGTTGAGAGCCTAAAGGAGGCACGCCAACCATCACGCAGACTCCACAGCCTATGTGGCAAGATGCCAGGGCAGCTGTCTAATTGAAGTAGGAAATCATACTTTAAACAGGTTGCTATCACACAAAGGAGCAGTGACATTTTATTTCACTAAGGATGCGTAGCGCTACAGTTCTGAAGAGTAACAAAAGTGCGTCCACTGCACATCCAGAGATCTGCAGTGTGCCTGCAGCCGTAACATCCTCCCACACTGGCTCACCATTGTCCTAGTCCAGGCTATGCAGTCTGAGCTGCAGAAATTGAGCTACAAGCATCCACTGAACAATTCCTACTTTTTCGGTGTCCCCATTTGGCATCCTCCACTTTTGGTTCAGCTTGCAAGCATCACCCAAAGCATGCAGGAAGCTTCTGTCTGAACATACCGCAAGGTTGACACAGGCTGAAGCACATTTATTTTGAAAGAAGTTGGTTTGGAAATGTTATGACTTGTTGCCAAATAAATGAAATAAATGAAATCAACAAATATTTACATGGCAATCCTTGGAGAATACTATCTGATTTTAAGCCAGTTTCAAGAGCCGGGGTGGCGTAGTGGTGAGAGTGTTGGACTGGGACTCAGGAGATCCGGGTTCTAGTCCCTGCTCGGCCATGAAACTCACTGGGTGACTTTGGGTCAGTCACTGACTCTCAGCCTAACCTACCTCACAGGGTTGTTGTGAGGATAAAATGGAGAGGAGGAGGATTATGTAAGCCGCCTTGGGTTCCTTGCAGGAAAAAAGGCGGGGTATAAATATAATAAATAAATAAAATAAATAAGAATCACCAAGAGAAATGGATTGTAAGTTGGAAGACAGTTGCTAAACAATATTATATATTTGACTGTGAAGCTCATAGTCCGGCATTGGGTAAGTCACTGTTACTCAAGCTCAGCGCCGGCTTCAGATTTCTGAGAGGCCTTGGGCACCCTCAATGGGCACCCTCCCTCAGTGAGTCTACCTTTTCACCACCATTGTCACCAGCTGCTATTGCTCCTCCTTCTCTTTCATTACTTGCCTGGCAGACAGGCAGGGAGGCAGTGAGCAAGTCGGCAGTGGCATCTGCTGCTCCTCCTTCTTACCGCCACCGTTGTCTGGGCCAGAGTGAGAGGCAGGTGAACAAGCAGGTGACAATGGTGAAGAGGAGGAGCAAATCCAAGGGGCTCTGGTCAGTGGGCCCATGTGCGGGCGTAGGCCCTCGGCAGGTGCCCAACCATGCCTACCCTTGATGCCTACCCAGCCCTGCTTAATCTAGTCTACCCCACATACCAGCCTTACCCAACCTGGTGCTCTCCAGATGCTTTGGACTACAACTCCCCACACTCCTGACCATTGACTGTGTGGGCTGGGTTGATGAGAGTTGAATTCCAAAACATTTGATGATGACCAGGTTGGGGAAAACTGCCACAGACTGTTGTTTAGAGCAAGGATGGGCAGAAGGCAGATCTGTGAGTAATTTCAGTAGCTCAGCCAGGTTTCCTGACTTCTGTTTAACAACTGCAACAACAAAATGACCCCCACCCTCCTTCATTATACTGCTGAAATGGAGAGCTTGGGTAACCAGGAGTGGACTTTTGCGCAGAAGAGTTGTGAGCTCCATTCAGTTCTGGTACCCAAAATAAATTCCCAGGCCTGGAATGCTTTAATTCGAAATGTATGTCTTTTGCACTAGGCTCCACCTTGGGGTTCTAGTGAAAAACAAAGGTAGATCCCAGAGGCCTGAAGTCTGCCCACCCCTGACTTAGAGGAAGGGCGCAATACAAAGGCAGCAATAAAATAATTTGAGAGCCACGCAAACCTCGACTCCTGGAAACCACTGCTATTCTTGCCCTCCCCTCCTCTTCCTTGCTTTGCCTGCAAAACAAACTGAAAACAGGTTCAAACCACTGTTTCCAGTCCTGGTTTGCAGGGCAAGCAAAAACCATGGTTTGCCATCATTTGGAAGAAACCGCAAACTAGGATCTGTGACAAACCAGGGAGGGGTGGGAACCGGAACATGCACGGGAGGTTGAAGGGGGAGCGGGAGCACACAAGCCTGGGGGTACCGAGGCTCCTTCACGTAGCACTAAACCATGGCTCAGCATTCTATCCAAAGCAGTCCACAATGTTCCAAGGATCTCTGGCATTCCTGGAGAGTTCATCAGCTATTCGTTAAGAACAGCCTTTCTCAACCTGGTGCCCTCTAGTAGTTTTGCACTACAACTCCCTGTCCATTGGCCATTCTGGCTGGGGCTGATGGGAGTTGAAGTCCAAAACATTGGGAGGGCACCAGGCTGGAGAATTCGGGTCAATAAGAAGGGCCAAACTAGCAGGCTAAGATCTCTGAACTACACGTTGCCCACCGCTACCGATTCTCCCTTGCAACGTGCAGGCTCCGTTCTTGCAGAGCACATTGGGCCTCACCAGTGCCCTGACGGAGCTGTGTGTGAATCCTGAACTGTGTGTGTGAACTCCGCCAAGATGCAGGGGTTCCTGAAGGCCAAATGGGCTCTGGCCAAGCACGTCCATGGCCAGGCCACGTGCCAGCAGTGGGTGGGGTCACTTCACAGCTAGCATGTGGTCCAGACCCCATTGACACACACACCCATCCATTTTAGCACAGAACACACAAACAGCACGTACACCCTTCCGAAAATCCCCCAGAAGCCTAAAGGCAACACAGGAAGGGGGTGCAACAGGAAAAATCCCTCATCTCTGATCAAAGCTCTTATCTCCAGGCAACTGCTGTTGGAAGATTATGGTAACAGATTTTCCCTGACTGGGGAAGAGAGGCTGGGGCCTGGGCAAGAAGCTGGCAGGCCACATAAAGAACCCCTGTGGGCTGGAAGTTCCCCATGCATGATGTAGGGGTTACAGTACTTAGCAGTCCAGTCGCTGGGGGAAAGGGTTGCCTAAAAGGCAGGAAACTTAAAAGATCACTGCTCTACAGCGTCTTGTTTTTCAAGAAAATATACCTTCAGTCTGGTATCAAATCACAGGGCACAGTCAGAAATTACTGACTAAATACAGCACATACCAACGTATCCAAACATCCAACGACCTCAAACGCATAGTCGACACCGTGGCCAGTCTTTTCGACCAGGACCTCTTGAATGGGCTTCTTGTAATCCTGAGGGGCGAGGCATTCTGTGGCTCCCAGTTCTTTTGCCTTTACAAATTTCTCTTGTTAACATCAACCCCAATGATTTGGGAAGCCCCGGCCAGTTTTGCATCCCATGACCACGGAGAGACCGACTCCTCCCAAACCAAAGACGGCACAGGTGGAACCGGGCAGGACCTACAGAGCCGGGGAGAAAGGGGCAGGATAAATCCCAGCTACAGAATGTGTGACATTGTAGGTTGGAGAAGTTCTCAAGCTATGCAGCTAAGGGCACAATCCTATGGCCCTCCAACCTTGTCTGGGGGGCCATAGGATGGGGCATAGAAGCCACTGCGACCTCGGAAATCTCTTCCGAGGTCACAGCGACGTGGAGCGCCCACCCGTCCACCTTGTAGCTGGCATGGTTCCGCACCAGCAGTGAACCCAACACGTATTAGCTAGGAATTCGGGCCTGCTTTTGCTTGCTTTTAGTTCATGTGTATGATTCCTCCAATAAAAGCTACATGCAAGGTGTTTTAACTATACATGTTCATGTTAGTATATCATAGTCCCCAATAAGGTCCGCACCAATTGAGTAACATCTAAATGAGCTAAAGGTTGTACGTAACAATGCCCAGGGGCAGAGCTAATGGTGCACATGACATCAGGGGTGAGGCTACTTGGCATGACGACTCCATCACTGCTCGCTTGGTACGTTTACCCTTTTTAACAACCACCTGAATAGGGCTGCTGTGTATGTCTTTTATACCGGACTCTAGTTGGTGGATCTCAGGGTTCTAGTAAAAAAACAAAGTAGATCCTGAAAGCCTGAAATCTGCCCACCATTGCACTGATAGCGTACGTGATTCCTCACCTGGGCTGTATTGAGGGCAGCCCCATAACCAGTGGAAAATCCACAGCCAAAAAGGCAGACTTTATCCAGGGGGGCAGCAGCATCAATTTTAACAACGGTAGAGTCAGGCATGACTGTATATTCTGAGAAAGTGCTGATCCAAAGGAAGTGGTGAACTTGCTTCCCCTTGCAGGTGAATCGGCTGGTTTTGTCCGGCATCAGGTTTTGTGGTTCACAGAGGCTATTTCAGAGAGATCCAGGCTTGTCAATAACAAAAAAACAAATAAAACAGGACTGCACAATGCCAATAGTCAAGAGAAATACAAGAAAAAATTCCAAACTCACTGGGTTTTCAGGCAACAGTTCGTGTTAGATTTTAAACATGAACTGCATTCTCCACACTGAGGAAGACAAAGAGGGATGACTTTGTCTCCTAGAAATAAAAGTAAAACCAAAATAAAACAATAGAAATGTGATCTTTTTAAAATAAGGCAAAGTTAACACAAATGGGCATTTCCCTGGTGGTTTTAGAATGGTGAAAGAGCCTTCTGGCTAAACCTACAAAAATTAAGACCGCAACTCATTGAGTCTTAGGAGAAAAAGTCAGTAAAGTCAAGCAGAAAGCTGTGCTCACAAGATGGGTCCCTCAATCACTGTAAGATTCTTTCACTGACTGGGTTCAGACAACACGATAACCCACACTCAAGGGTTGAGTATGGGTTGAGTGTGAGTTCTCATTGAACCGTGGGTTGTTGTTGAAATGTGGATTATTGTGTTGTATGAACCCAGCCAAGGTAACAAACCCACAGTTCACAACCTAACAACAAACCATGGGTTCTCTTCATGGGTTGCTCATGTTTAACAAGCCATGGCTTGTTACCGCAGCTGGGTTCAGACAATACAATAATCCATGTTTCAACAACAACCCACAGTTCAATGACAACCCACACTCAACTCATACTTAACCCTTGAGTGTGGGTTATCATGTTGTCTGAACCCAGTCACTACAACAAAAGTCCCCCAGGGGGAAAAAAATCCTACCGGGAACCCTGGAGTATAAATATAGAAAACATACACAAATATTTTGTCACATAGAAATATGGCTGAAAAGGTGCAAATAGTCCTGTCTGCTGTCCACCTCAACACAGCAAACAAAGAGGCTGTTTGTTATGCACTCCTCAGAATAATGTGGTAGAATCTTTTCAAGGCTGTATAGCTTCAGGCTGCAGGTGGAGGCTTTACATCAGGGGTGTGGAACTTTAGGCCCGTGGGCCAAATCCAACCCACCTGGGTTCTCAATCCAGCCCTCTGGGGCTCCTCGAATGGCCATGCTCCTTCCCCCAGCCCCACACCTTTCCACCAATCACCCTTTATTTTGTGGTTTCCCAGCTTTCGTGCAGTTTTTTCTCCATTCTAAAAGGTTGAAATGCCTCTCCTAAGGCTTGGTTCCCGCCAGTAAGCGCTTTAAACTCAAATATGGTGGTATTTTGGTCCTGCCTCTTTTGCTCCACCCATCATTGCAATGCGGCCGCCGAGAGCTTTTCCCAAATAGAATTCAGCCCTTGGGCTGAAAGAGATTCAACCCCCCTGGTTTACATGTTTGAATCCCTCTTCATCTAAAAATAAACATACTACTGTGCACCAAAAACAAACATGTCAAGGAGATGAGTTCAGCCCAAACTTCTCCTGGACATGCTGTTTCTCTGTGCTTATCCTTCATGGTAGAGCGTTCTTCTCCGCGTAGAAAACTTCCTACATATAGAAAAATAGAATTTTGTAGAGTTGGGTACTAGACTAGCAGGTTCCTTTAGACCAGCCTCCCCAACCTCTTGCCCTCCAGATGGTTTTGGACTACAGAACCCATCATCCCTGGCCATGTGCCATGCTGGCAGGGATGATGGGAGTTGTCTTCCAAAACATCTGGAGGGCACCAGGTTAGGGAAGGCAGCTTTAAACTGACATTGCACTTATCCACACATTCGCTCGCTCTCTCTCTCTCTCTCTCTCTCACACACACACACACACAAAATTACTCAATAATATTTAAAATGTGTGTGCATCTAAAGATGCCACAATCCAGAGAAGATTAAGTGACTATGTTTTCAGGAAGATTCAAATCTTAGTACTAGGTTCATCAGGGATAAACTGAAATGCAACAACAGGTGCTGGGGTAGAAATACTCCTATACAAGCACAAACATACCATAATTGTGCACTGTCATCGTCTTCTTCTTCTTCTTCTTCTTCTTCTTCTTTATTAGATTTATATACCACTTACCATATTTAAAAAAGTAACTAAGCGGTTTACAAAAATTCATTAAAATAGAACATTTATGAAAACATTAAAACCAATTTTATTATTTAATAAATAATACAATTATTGTCCAACTATGCTGAATACCCATGATGCTTTTGAACGTATTAAAACACATCCTACCCTCCACGTACCTGGTTTCACGCAAGTCACTCCCTCACCAACGCTCTCTACAATTCCAGCTCCTTCATGGCCAGGAATAACAGGATATTCCACTTTAGGGAAAGAACCTGTCAGAACATGGTCATCTGTCCCACATATCCCCGTGGCTATTATCTATGAGAGACAACAAAAGGTTACATCAGCACCACGGGGAAAGCTGTAGGCACACATATTATAAGCGTATATGTCTACCTTCACGCGAACTTCACGAGACTTTGGTGGAGCCACTTCTACCTCTTCAATGGAAAGTGGTTTGCCTGCTTCCCAGGCAACAGCTGCCTTGCATTTTATAATCTGCAAAAACAAATGAACAATGAGATGTTCAATTCAATCCTATCAGGTCTGCTGTGCAGGGCAAAGAGTGGATAATAAGATCAGATGCAAGGACTGTTGCACCCATGTAAAGTTGCAAGTTGTAGCATACCTGGATTCTTACTCACAACACAAGCAGCAAACGAAAGGGAAAACAGATACGGTAATTCTTTATTTCATAAAGAATTACATTTCCTCTGAGAGAGAGCTCTGCAGCAAAAATATGCATTTCTTTGCCACATGAGGAAGAAACATAGGAAGGTGCTTCATACCACCAGACCACTGATCCATCTAGCTCAGTTTCGTCTACTGACCCACAGTGACTCTCCAGGGTTTCACATAGGAGTCTTTCTGAGCCTTACCGGGAGATGCCGGGGATCGGGCCTAAGATGTTCTGCATGTAATGCATGTGCTGTACCACTGTACCATGACTCTAGCAGTGCAACAGGCTGCAACAGAGCTGCCCCATTCTCCTTGGACATTTACAGCCTAAGAACATTGACCTTCGTAAAGTCATTTCCAATCTGACTATAAACGAATTAACTTCAAGGGAGTTGAACGGGTGACTCATAGTGCAAAACTACACATTACTCAGAAGTAAGCCCCACTGAGTTCACTGGGACTTAGTCCCAGGTAAGTATGTATATAGCAGGGGTGCAGGACCTCTCTCAGCCTGAGGGCTGCTGCATCCCATTCTGGTGGGATGGGGGCTGCCTTCCCGTGGTAGGTAGGGCCTAGGGCAAAAGGGGTGAGGCCAAAATACAAAAAAAATGCAAGCATATTGCAGCTTACAGCTCTTACTGCCAGTAACTAAGCCTTAGGAGAGGCATTTCCCCCTTTTAAAATGGAGAAAATTGGCACAAAAACTGGGAAACCACCAGCCGGGGGGAAAGGGAGCATGGCCATCTGAGGAAACCAAGAGGGCTGGATTGCAACCCTGGGCCTTAGGTTGTGCGCTCCTGGTGTATGGGATTGCAGCCTTAATTCCAAGTTAATGTGCTTTGGATTGCAGTGCAACCACACAGTCCCTTACACTTTAGGACCAGGCGCACAAACTCTTCTCAGGCTAAGCACCAACACTTAAAAACCTGAGGGGAGGGTCAAATGAAACCTTTCCCCTACCAATGAGGGAAAAGATTAATACACGTCATTAAGGATCTATTTTAAGTTTATGATACTGTGGGTACAAAGGTGTGTGTGTGTGTGTGTGTGTGTAGATTTAACAGTAATGCAGGTTAATAACGCCAAGCTGACACATAGGATTTGGGTAGCAAACAAAATAAAAATAAGTTTATTTTAATTCTCAAAATCTTAGTTCCAGAAAATAACTTTAAACCTGCCTACACACCAAAACACTTTGTAATTAACCTAAGTCCCTATAACACTAAATACTTTCACTCCTCATACAAGCACTGATTTCTCTCAAAACTCCTGACAGACAAGACATGAATAATCCAACTAACCTAACTCCCAACTCTCCCCACACTCCAAACACACTACTCCACACTCCCATAACGCCCCCCCACACAGGGATGGGGACTCAGACTCGAGGACTCGACTCGTGAGTCGGACTGAGTCCCCCCTCTGACTCGACTCGGACTCGAGTCCCAATATTTTTAATGGGACTCGAGACTCGACTCGAGACTCGAGACCAAGGACTCTTCAACATCCCTGGGCTGTGCCAGAAGGAGTGGAGAGGAGTGTGATTGCCAGCAAAGAGCGCATGGAAGCGAGGTGTGCCGCTGCTCGGCCACTATGGACGGCTACCAGGAGTGCAGCCCCAACAGTGTGTCAAGATTCATTTTGATTGATGTGTTGCGTACTTGGGAGAGGCAGAAGAAGGACCTGAGATTACTCTGTGTGGCTGCTCTGAGTGTGAAGTAGCCTTATTTTGTTGGGAAAAAACCCCATTGATTTTAATAGGGACTCGTGGAGTCAGCTTTGGGAGTGACTCGTGACTCGTGACTCATGAGTCACCGTTTTGGACCAAGGACTCGGACTCGAGACTCGGGTCCAAAGACTCGTGACTCGACTTGTGACTCGAGACCAAGGACTCTTCAACATCCCTGCCCACACATCACTCAAACACTCCTTATATACTCCTCCCCCCACCCTTTCCAAGACATCACAAACCACACCCACTCAGTTCAACATTCTATACTCACTAAACATACTAATGCAGACATACACCAGGGAGCTGAATTGTGGGGTTACACCACATGCAGTCTAGCTGCAATTTATGAACATAATCCCACATTAATAGGAGTGTAGCTACATGGTTTATAGACTGCAGCGCAGCCTATGATCGCTGTTCCGAAACATCCAAGTGCAACTTCTATCAAGGAAGAGGTTTCTGTGTACAGCATCCCAAGCACCGACACTGCAGAGAAACTGAGGCTGCGATTGGAATTACAGTTACCTGGAAATAAACCCCACGGGACACTTGTGAGTAAACTTGTATAGGATTACACTATGAGGGTCTCAGAAATGTAACAGTTTCAACGTGGATCAATCCGGCACAATTTGTGAACTGCAGAAGCAAACAAGACTCACCAGCCTTGTATCATGGCATCATTCCACTCGGTGGGTGACAAATTGTGCAGGCCTAATAAGAATAAATTGTTTAAACCTAATAATAATTGTCCAGGCATCATCATCATGATCAATAAACAAATTGTGTAGAATAATTAATAATATCATTCAAAGGAAATAATGATTCCAGATAACCCTTTCAACATGTGTTCTGTAATAAGATTACTTTGCAATCAGCCAGCCTCTGTTTCCCTACATACATTCCCAGCCCAGTGCCAGACTCCGTCAGTTGTGTTCTTGAGGCTGCAATCCTATACCAGGTAGTATAGTACAGCCACTTACCTGGGATAAAGCCCCACAGAATTCGGACTGGACAAATTCCTGGAGAAGGCTATCAATGGCTACTAGTCCTGATAGCTATATGCTACCTCCAGGATCAGAGGCAGTATGCCTATGTACACCAGTTGCTGGGGAACATGGGCAAGAGGGTGCTGTTGTGCTCGTGTCCTGCTTGTGGGTTCCAGTGGGCAGCTAGTTGGCCCCTGTGTGAACAGGATGCTGGACCAGCTGGACCCTCGGCCTGATCCATGATGGCTCTTCTCATGTTCTTAATGGAACTTCTCAATGGACACGAATAGGATTGGCAGCCTTAACCCTTATATTCGCAATTCCACATATATGTAAAGGCAGCTGGCTCAAAGCAAACTATTTTATCATGCAACGCTTAAAGCAGCTATTCTTTCCTCCCCGCACGACAACCAGAGTTGGGGAGCCAGCTGAGCTCCAAATGCTTGCATGACCAGCAACCGCGTAGCGCAAGCCTAAGCATGTTTAGTCAGCAGTAAGTCCCACTGAGTTTAATGGCACTTACTCCTCAGTAAGCGTGCAGCAGCGGGGGCCGGGGGGCAGCCTTAAAGGACCCGCGTTTAGGCTACTTCGTTTATATGAAAGATGAACTGTTTTCTTCTTACTTTCCCAGAAGAGTCCATGGTTGCAAACTAGAGAATTCCGCGTCCTCTTTCGGAGATCTACTTCGATTCCTGCTTTGGGAAATTGAAACAATGACAGCCGCCAACCTCCGGATTCCTACGTAGCTGAATGGGGCTACTTTGCTAAACCTGGACTCTTGGCCCGCCGTAGACGTGCCGCGGGGGACGCTGGGGGATGTAGTCAATCGTTTGGCTATGCGGGCGCTAGCTCCCCCCCCCCCCCCCAGCTACTTGCTAACGTGGCGTGCAACTTTCCCGAAAAGTATGAAAAGGTAGTGCAAGAGTCTGTGGGTGACAGATAGAGACGGGAAGATAAATCCTTTGTGCAGGTTTGCACTGCAGGGTTTTGCTTTGCCGGACATATTTTACTTTAACCCATATGGAACTTTCTAGGAATATTCTCAAGAATAATAATAAAAAACCCAAGAGTTAAAGGAGTTTAGCACACACATTATATTTTGGCCGGAGATAGTCTCTAGAAGAGGTGCAATGCTATGCATATTTAGACAGAAAAAAGTCCTACAGCATGGCTGGCTGGGGCATGCTGGGAGTTGTAAGACTTTTTTCTATCTAAACAAGCATAGGATTGCGCCCTAAGCAAGCTATACGGTTTTGTGTTTTTTTTTAAAAAAAATCATTATTCAAATTTAATGGTGAGGTGTTTCTTTTTGAAGTTGCACATGCAGCTTAATTAATCCAGAATACCTATTAGCTATATATTCACAATAACTAATGTGGACTGGAATCTCTAAATATGCATTTGAAATTGTAAGGGGGGGGGGGGCGGAATCACTATTAGAATTAGCTACCTTGTAGTGCAATCCTATGCATGCTTACTCAGAAATAATTCCCACTGTTTCCAGTGGGGCTTACTCACTGGCAAGTGCACATAGGATTGCAGCTGTAGTTGTGAATGCAAAGGATGCTTAAACCCTGTTACGCTGCAACCCTATCAGGCCTACTCAGAATTCAATGGGACTTACTCCCATGTAAGTGGATGTAGGATTGCAGCCTTAACCTTTTAAAAGGAAGCTTAATCCTGCTGCTGCTGATCCACATATAAATGAATATATGGGAGGAGAGCGCACAAGACAAGATGCAGCAAAAGTCAGAGGGCGGCAGCATGGCAGATAGAGACAGGAAGGTAAATCCTTTATACAGATTTGCCTTGCTTTGGCAGACATGTTTCCCTTTAACCTTTGTGGGGTTTTACTAGTCTTTACTATCCCTGACCCTCTGGTGCTTCCAGGCGGAGGGCTCCTAGTGCTACCAATCAAAAGGCATTGTGGAGCTCTTCCGTCTTTCCCTCCTTTATAGGTTGCAAATAGAAGATGGTATCTGAACCCCCTGTAAAATTCCCATGAATGAGGCAGGGCGAATTGCACAATAAAAGCCTTGCCTGGAAGCACCCCTCTCTCCACACGTTTGAGGGTCCTGTCTGCACAGACTGTATATTCAGTGGCGTATCGTGGGTTGTCAGGCAAACGGGGCAAGAAGTTAATTGCGCCCACTAACCCGTGGTTTAGCACTCGAGTCTCTTCCACTAGATTAGTTAAAGAAACCCTTACCCCTAAGCACATGTATTGTTTGTTTGAAAATATATGAATTAAAGTAAAAATGCATCTAAATAACAAGTTTATTTCCAACACTTTATGAGTGCGAACATGCATTACACATTCTCCACATTTCAAACCATCTCTGAGCCGGCTACGGAGGGACGCTCTTTCTGCGTGTCAAGAGGCCGAGAGCAGCCCCAGCGCTGGTCCCTCCAGCCCAGTGTCTTGCTCTCAAGAGGATCCCCGGGAAGCTCCCAAGCTACGGGGTGGGGGGGGGAGGCACGTCCTCCCCCTCCGGCTGGGGGTAAAGCCGAGAAGGTGTAAAAGCCCACCTCCCCCGCTGGATACTGACAGCCCGCCCCTCCCGGCCAAAAGTTTGGGATCTCGCCTGTTGCAGTGGGGCGGGGGCAGGCAGCTTCTCCCTTCGGGCGGCTGCCTCCCCTCCTCCGCTCCCATCTTGATGACCACCCCACTGGCCGGAAGATATTCTCCGCCTGGCGGGGGTCCATGCTCCAGGGGAGATGGATGCCGGAGCGGGGGGGGCGTTCTTTACCTCCAGGGCGCTTTGGCCGACTCACGGGGCGGGGGGGGGCAACACAAGCCCCTCCGCAGCCCCCCGCCCCCTCCGTCCGTTCGGCGCTTGGGATCGCGGACGGCTCCTCCGGGCCCCTTCCCGGGCGCAAAGGGCAGCCTGGGGAACGGCGACCCTCACCCAGCTTCTCTGGACGGCGGCGGCGAGGAACCTCTGCCCAGGATCTGGCGGCTTCCCGCAGGGGTCCGGGGATGCCGGCCGGCTGGCCGGCCGGGCCGAGGGAGGGCGACGCGGGCGGCTCGCTCGGAGCTTGCCGGCATCGCGGGCGGCTCGCAGCCCCAGGCGCGCGAGCCTTCCCCGGGCGGCGGCGGCGGCTCCTCCCTTCTCTCCTTCCCTCCCAGCAAAGCCCCTGACTGAGGGCGCGGGTCCCCCCTGCGGCCCCAGCAGCGGCAGCCGCGCTCGCGGGTCGGGAGCTTCCGACGCGCCCGGCTGACACGTGTCCTCCCGTGAGCCCTCCCTGCTCACCTGGCCCGCGAGCGCCCCCCCCAGATGTTGCGCCCGGTGCGGCCGGCCCCCCCTGCACCCCCCACGCTACGCCTCTGTGTATATTTGTTATATTTATATCCCGCCTTTTTTCCTGCAAGGAACCCAAGGCGGCTTACATAATCCTCCTCTCCATTTTATCCTCACAACAGCCCTGTGAGGTAGGTTAGGCTGAGAGTCCGTGACTTGCCCAAAGTCACCCAGTGAGTTCCATGGCTGAGCGGGGACTAGAACCCAGATCTCCCGAGTCCCAGGCCAACACTCTCACCACCACACTGGCTCTCACTGCATACACCTGAATGAATACAGGCCTCTATACATGTCATTCCCTACCCTCCATATGTCTGTGGAAAGTATATGATTTCTATGATTTCTATAATATATGAACATATATTTTGTAACAAATATTTACTATTATTATTCTGCTTGAATGTAATCCTATGACTTACATATGTTAAGTTCCTGTTCTGACTCTGTATGCAGGAAGTTCTATCCCACATGCAGGAATGTAAGGTCTGTAAGGGCCTCTTGACTTCTTATGACCTGTTGGAATTAAACCTGCTGAAATAATTGACTGGCTAAAAGTTAATTGTGTTGAGATAAGGTAAAGTTACTTCAAGGACACTAAGGCAATTAACAAGAGGTGTGAACCATCTTTCCTCAGTCTCTATTCCACTCCCCATTACTCCCTATTACACATATGTCAATTAGTTGTTATTTACTGCTGGGAAGAGAAACCAGATAGTGTAAAAGCATAAATCTGTCACAATAGAAACAATTAAGACACATCAAAGAATTTGTTAACACGCATGCGTGAAAGCAAGCCGCTTGTCAGAAAAGTATAAGAATGGATGTATTTTCTGTTCAGGGTCCTACTCTCCTCTTCTTTTTGAGTGGTACCATACAGCGCTGTATTCTAAATAAAGGAATTCTTTTTTTTACCCGCTCTGGCTGGTTTATTGACTACAAGTCAGCTGGAAAACGAACTTGGGAAGTGGTTTGAACTTCCTTACCACATGTCCAAGGTATGGACCATGCATACCAAAGCCTACATGCGCTCAGCGGTATGCACATAGGTTCTGGGAATACTAGGCCTTTGAATGCAAGGAGGTTGGGGGTGACCAATCCATGTGTTTATTTCTTCTACACACATGAACATGTCAATATGGCTATTAAATGCTCTTGCTTGTGTACCCTAAGATTATTAGGGAACAGCTATGGTTGGGTTAGGAGACTGGTCTTTTCTAGAGGCTGGAAATTAAATAGACACTATGACCTGGTCCACACATAACCAACCGTGGGTTAATTAAGGGTGCAATTCTGTGTCTGCGAGACAGTGTCTAGATGGCCATAGGAAAGGTTGGAGTCCCGGAATTTGGAATTCATTTGATCAAGGGGATGGAAGTATATTAATTGGTCCTTTGGAGGGTGGGGTGGGGGTGCACTTAATGATTTATTGTATGCTGTTTGTTATATTTTTGTGTTATTCTTGTATTTTGTTATATTTTGTTTTGAAAAGTAAATTATATATATATATATATATATATATATATATATATATTAAAAAGGAAAGGTTGGAGTCCCAGGTCTGACCTCAGAAACTCGCTCCGCCCTCACAGCTAGCATGGAAAGAACCGTTCTAGTGGGAGACTAATTTTATGGGGCAAAGTAGCCCTTTTCAGGTGTTCACTTCTGAACAAGCAAAGAAGTCTCCAGAATCAGGTGCGATAGCTCCGCCTCCCTTGGTGACACTACACATGCCGGTAACGCTCCTGAGTTGACGTGTAATTGGCTGAGTCTGAAGGGGGCCACCTTCATTGCCTGTAGGGTTTCCAACATGGGGATGGAGAACCCTGGCCAATAAGGGTTTGGAAGTGAACCCCTGAATAAGGCTATTGAATGGGTTGCAATTGGGGCACAGTTGAGATTGTGTGTAGCCTTTTTCTCATGATTGACACTGCTCAAAGGCAGTTATTTAGAAGATAATTATATTCTTCCCATAATAGTTATTATGAGGAAGAATCTGATTAAAAAATTGAACAGCATTGTGGGTACACTGAAAGAGCTACATTTTCTTATAGGCTAACTAATGAAACACATTTCATGTAGGCCTCACAGAAGTTGTTTCTGGCCTTTTAATAATCAATCATATTTTTTTTCTTTTTATTTAAATGTTCACAGTTGCAGGGAGAAACACAAAATGTAAGTGGTGTCAGGCCACTGAGAACACTTTTATTTTTAACCACTACCAACATTTCATATCAAAATATACAAAGCTGATTCTCAAAATTACAGCTGTTTTATTAATGAGTGTTCAGGAAATCTTTATAATTCATACAGTACATCCCCAAGAAAACTTAATATCTTATTTTTGTTTGACACCATTTCCCCCCTGTAGAGTGATTTCAACATACTGTATAGCAAGGAGCCGTATGCAACCTAATGCCCTCCAGATGGAAAGGACTACATCTCCCATCATCCACACCAGCATGGCCAATGCCCTCCAATGTGTTTGACTACAATTCCCATTGTCCCCCAGCCAGCATGCTATATAGGATTGAGGCCTAACGCCCCACCCCCCCGCCCAGTGTTTCAATTTTGAAATACATCATCATCATCATTCTTGTTGCCTCAACTGATCTCTGCCAATACTGAAAGCTTCAGTCACAAGACAAGGTGTGTTCTGTATTTACAGTTTCTTCTTCTATTACACATGGCGAAAAATGTAATTGTCTTGGAATCAACCCATGATATGATAAATCAGCATTGCCACTGGCAACACAGCAGAATTCAAACATTTCTACAGATGAATTATTATGCAATGTTTAGTGGTTTACTCTGGTGGAACTCAGCTGGCAAAATCTCGTTGTCTTGTATTTTTCCTCACCACCACGGACTTTAGAATAACAGGACAGTGCGAATGCTGAAACAGAAGAACATTTAAATTTAAGGGTGATGAACTCTGTTCTGCTTACCAAAGTTAATGGGTTGGATCCGGACTTAGTCATACTTCAAGTGGACAACTGATTCAAGTCCCACCGATTTCAATGGGTCTACTTGAAGTGTGACTAAGTCTGGATCTGATCCAATTTTTTTTATCAATAGGTTAATTTTTCAGAAGATTTTAAGCCTCACATTAATTATGGCTGGGATTAGGGCTGTCAATGGATGGATGGTTTGAATTGATTAATTCAGGGGTGGGCAACACACGGACTGCTGGCCATGTGCGGCCCCTGGAGACTACCTGTGTGGCTCTTTGTGGGTGCCCTGCTCCTAATCCCCCACGGCACATGCTGCAGCCCCTGCTACATAGGGGGCCGGTTCATATGACCTGGCGGCGAGTGGGGGAGGCCCCCGCGAGACGGCTGCCCACTGTCCGCATGGCAGGGTGGCCACATGCAGTAGGGGCTTACCCCTCTACCACCCATGGTGACTTTCTGTGCTTTTCGCACGTGGCCGTCCCATGGGGGCACCCCTTGCCGGCGCTCGCACAACACAGGAACCGTGGGGGGCTTCCACTCCCCCATGGTTCCCATGTCGTGTGAACCGCCCCAGGATGTGTTTGGTGGGCTAGCTGGAGCCCAGTTCTGCTGGGAAATGGGTGCACTAGGAGGACTCTCCCCAAGCGCCTGTTTCCTAGCTGAACTGGTCATGCTGGAAAACGGGCTGCGTGGGAAAGCCTCTCCCCGCACACCCTGTTCGGAAGCAGAATCACAGACCCCCAGCCTGCTAAACAGCTATTTGGCAGGCTGGTGGGGGCACATTTTGCTGGGAAATGGATGTACAAGGAGAATAATCTCTGCGCAGCTATTCCCCAGCACAATCGGCTGATCAAAGATAAATGCATTAATTGACTAATTAATCATGTATTCATCGATTAATGTAGTCACATATCTTTGAGGATCCTGAAGAAAGGGGCCATTTCTCTGAATAAATCATTCACTGCTACAAGGAAAGTGATTCAATGTTTATTTGAGCAATCAATTAACTTATGCATCTAAAGTTTACATGGTCATTGTCTGCGCTGAAAGCAAATAACTGTAGCAATGTAAGACTAGCATACTTAGTGAGTAGTTTATAGAGGGAAAGAATGGGATACCTGATCCTTTATAGAACGATGCAACCTGGTGATAAGCTTATAAAGCTGATTTTTTTTCTTTTTTTAAAAAAAGTATAATGAAAAGCAAGTTCAGGTCTGTTCATACATTATGCAATTGCAGGAAGCTGAATGCATGTGTTACAAACACAAAAATCAAGGGAACAGTTTGTGTTACAAACACAAAAATCAAGGGAACAGTTCATGAACGTAATATTCATTGCTCTGTCCAAAATGGATTTATAAAGAAATTGTTGCTCTGTCTAATGGGGTGGTGATAAAACACCATTTTGACAAAAAGCCTTTTTCTTGGCCTTCCATATTTGCTTAATACACATATTAGTACATTGCATTTCTTCCTAAATGTGGTCTAGTTATCCCCTTTTTTATGTTAATCTCTTTGGGGTGCCTATTCTTTCCCTTTGCTCTCTATTTTTCTGTATATGAATGCATCATACAAGATTCAATATTAGAACATAGCCATGCTAATTTGATTTTGGCCCCAGATTTTTGTAGCTACAAAAAATAGACCTACTGTTAAGTCCATGTTTTATAGATGAAAGAGCTAAGTTATTCCCCTTGCATTACGGACTTCAGTTGGTTTTATACCGGCTTAACTGTCTCCTGCACAGAGTCCTGGAAATTGTAGTTTGGTGAGGGCGCTGAGAATTATCCTGTAAGAATTCTGCAGAGCCCACGCCCCACCAATCTAAACCTGAAACTCCAGTTCCTAGGATTCCGTAAAGAGAAGCCATGATGGTTAACTCAGTTTTAATTCTCCATAGATCATAGAGTTGGAAGGGGCCTACAAGGCCATTGAGTCCAACCCCCTGCTCAGTGCAGGGAACTAGAGGAGGGGTCTCCCATCCAAGTAATAACCAGGCTTGCTTAGCTTTCCATGCTCAGACAAGCTGAGCCAGCGTAAGCCACTGCACACTCCTAGTCCAATTCATTATCTTCTGCACCACACTTAGGGTCAAACTACACATTATGTTAATTATGTAGTGTGTAGCAGATGGCCTTATCTTTCTTTTTTACTCTAGAGTAGGTGTGTGCAGCCCCAATTTGGATCGGGACCACCACACTCCTGAGGAGAGGATTAAACTTTCTCGCCCCCAGCTGCATACTCGTGATGCACCTACTCTGGAGTAAAAAAAGATAAGGCTCAGCGACACCATGTGTAGTTAACATAATGTGTAGCTTGACCCATAGTCACTTTTAGCTGGGATAGGATAGCTATTCCGAAAGAGAAAAGGTTTACCTTTTGCCTGACTGGAGCAGCTGAAAGCCGTCATTAATTTTATCGAAAGGCAACATGTGAGTAATTAACGGATCTAGAGTGAACTTTTTCTCCAAGAAATCGGAAACCAACCTAGGGACAGAATCTTTGCTTTTCCAGCCTGTTAAAGAAGAAAGAGCACAGTTAGGAGAGTGTGGCACTCAGATCAGATTACAATGCCATAAAAAACTGGGAAAAGGTTGGTCAAAGGTCTAGCTGTCCCACAGATTTTCTAGGCTGGTTCCCTAGATGTTTATGGCCTACAACTCCCAGCATGCCCCAGCCAGCGTAGCTGGCTGGGGCATACTGGGAGTTGTAGGCCTAAAACGTCTGGGGACCCAAGGTTGGAGAACACTATACTGTTGGGCTGGATATGGGGAGTGATCCATGGGTCCTGGAAGGAGAGAGCTGGGGTGCAGTGTGTATGGGGGTACTACCTTACATTACTATACTAGTTACAGGCTTTTTCTATATACCAGTGTGGCATAGTGGTTCAAGTGTTGGACTGGGACTTGGGAGATCCGGGTTCTAGTCTCCACTCGGCCATGAAGCTCACTGGGTGACTTTGGGCCAGTCACGGACTCTCAGCCTAACCTACCTCACAGGGTTGTTGTGAGGATAAAATGGAGAGGAGGAGGATTATTATGTAGGCCTCCTTGGGTTCCTTACAGGAAAAAAGGCGGAATATAAATCTAATAAATAAAACAAATAAAATAAACATACCAGCACTGGGAAACCTCTGGCCAGCCAGACCCAGCCCACCAGGGCCCTGGATGGGGCCCCTCCCTGAAGCCCCAGGCCTCAAAGGGCAAGGGGGAGAGGGAAGTTCGCTTCTTCGTGGGCCTCTGCCTCAAGGTGCCTGGTGGACTTTGAAGCAGCGGTTCCCAAAGGCTTCCCTCGCTTTTCGAGATGGGAAAGGCAAGTGGTGAGAGAAGCCTGGTCTGTCAGGTTCCTCTCCGTACACTGGAAAAAGGGTTAGGGACCCATCCTGCCTGTTCTGCATCAAGCACTATGTACATGGATACATGTACATAGATGGTACATCTATGTACATGGATGGTGCCATATAGATACACACCTTCCAGGTCCGACTGAACACGTGATGTGAAGGACAAGATGCAGCAGTGGAGACTGGTGGCTCCAATGTCAGTGGGGTGGTGTATCCACTCCGGGTTTCAGCCTGAACTTTAATGGAGCTACCCATGGTGCTGAACCTAGTTTGAGGATAGGGTTCAGCACCATGGATAGCTCCTTAAAAGTTCAGCCACAGCCCGCAGTAGATACCCCACCCCACTGACACTGAAGCCACCAGTCTCCACTGACAAGATGGCGCCCCCTCCCATTTCACATAAAAAGGCTGATGGGGCAGGCACGTGAATCTTTCTAAAATGGGACAGTGTTCACCACCACAGCTGAAAGCAGCAGGCTAGCTTAGGGGGTGCAAGGCAGGCCAGGTAACCCACAACTTTCTCTTCTAACACCTTGCTGCCACCTCCCAGCATCTGCTGCCTGGAGCGACTGCCTCACTATGCCTCAAGTTAGGGCAGGCCCTGATACATGCATAAATAGTAGTGGTAGTAATAATGGCCCACATGGAGAGGTTACACAGACACCAACTCTGATTCCATTCATTATCAGCCCTGCCCCAGCTAATACAATTTGCATTTGTGCCATGTGGGAGATCTATGACTGCATCTCCCAACTTAATTTTTTTTAAAGCAGCTACAAGAGAAGGGACTGGGTTGTTTTCCCGATCCACATTTCTCCCCAGTACTGGTATTAGCCCCATATTCAAGGGAGGCTGGAGACTCCTATGTCAGTGGCGGGCCCTTATTCATTGCAACTTTCATTCTGAGCTTTTTAGGAGCTATCTATGATGTTCCACGGTGGTGAACCTATTTTGGGGATGAAGTTCAGCACCATGGATAGCTCCCATAAAGCTCAAAATGAAAGCTGCAATGGATAAAGAGCCCCACTGATACAGGAGTCACCAGCCTCCCCTGCCCATGGTGTGTGTGCTTGGGAGACTACATAGGCCCCTGCGTCCCCCCCCCCGCTCCTGCAAGGCTAATAGCAGCTTGGGGGAGCGGCCTTAATCAGAACACAGGGAGCCGTGGCTCAGTGGCAGATGCTTTGCATGCAGAAGGTCCCAGGTTCAATCCCCGCCATCTCCAGGTAGGGCTGGAAAAACTCCTGCCTGAAACCCTGGAGAGCCATTGCTGCCAGTCAGTGCCGACAATACTGGGCTAGATGGACCGCTGGTCTGATTCAGTACAAGGCAGTTTCCTATGTTCCTAGAAAAACAGGACAGGAGAAAGGTTTAACCCCGCCTTCCCTAACCTGGTGCCCTCCACATGTGTTGAACTGCACATCTGGTCATGCTGGCTAGGAATGATGGGAGTTGTAGTTCAACACATGTGCCAGGTTGGGAAACGCTGGGTTAAAGATTTCTTCCTGCAGTGCAGCTATCTCGATCCACTTTTCCTGCCTCCCGGCTGCAGCTGCTCTTAAGGTTAAAAAAAAATGTCAGAGGAATTCGATCATTACTGTCTCCCACATCACGTCTGTGTTGACTTTTTGTTTCTAACAAACTGACATTTTAACAACTTATTCCAATGGGAACAATACTCTACCAGCCACCTGCAACAGTCAATTTGATTGCAGTGGTGCATACTGGGCTTCTTGTAAGCAAAACCTAAATAAATGAATAAGTGCATTGAGCAGCTGCTCACTATAAAGCTTGTAGGGCTGTACCTCCAAATATAGATCCTTTCCAACTGCGGCCCGTGAAGAGAAGTGCCGGGGCGAAGGTAATCTGAGATGCAGAAGGAGGCACTCCCACAATCACGCTGGTTCCATAGTTCATCTGGCAGGAAGCTAAGGCAGCATTCTGAAGTAAATCCAAAATTTATTTATTATATTTTTTTATTTATTAGGAGAATATTTGCCATGCCCACCATGACACCCTTTTCTTTGAAGAGTCATAAAACCTCTTGCGGTTTTACTGTAGAAAGTATTTTGATAGCAAAAACAAAACAAACAAACAAAAACACCCCAAATCCTACAGCAGGTGGTAGGCAACCTTTTTGGGCCGTGGGCACATTTGGCAATTTGAAAAACTCTCCTGTGCGCCACCACAAAATGGCTGCCATGGGAGGCATAGCAGAAGACAAGTATCCTTTCCAAAAGACTGAGTACAAGGCAGAGGTGGGGCCTGAGCCCCAAATCACTGAACAACCCACAGTTTCCAGCAACAACAGAAACCTATTTCACAGCGATCCCAGTTGCTGGTAAGAAAATGTGTTAATTAAAATTAAAAAGTGGGAGGGGTAGGGCACCTTAGGGGCCGCCAAGAAGGGTGTCGTGTGTGTGTGTGTTGCCTACCCCTGACCTATAGTAACAATAGGCCTGAATCCTAAGATAATTTAAGAAAATTCACGTCCTGGCCCTTTTTCTTCCTGCAGCTACTTGTGCCCCTCACTCACCCCATCTCTCCGGATGGTGAGAGGGCCCTCCGGAACAATGTAGGACGGGCTGCTGGAAGAGGGAAGAATCACCCCCAAGGATCGCCTCTCCCAGCATCTCCTGTGTCCCACCCCACATTGTCCAGCCCTTGCCCCCCTGACTCTCAAGAAAGTCTTTTCGGTGGGTGCAGGTGGCTACAGCGAGGAGGAGGAGCTGGGAAACTTTCCTTCCATGAACCTCCTTAAGTTAACTTATCTTATGATCTGAGCCACCGCCTTGACTAATGGGTGGAGGAAGAAAAAAATATGGGTGCAATTTGTGGAGGGAGGGAGGGGGAGTTGCCCTAGCTCCCGGCAGTGCAGGCAGGGGCAAACGATTACTCAGGTAGGCCGCCACCCCCCCTTACGTCCACCTCCGCCTAAGCCGAGGGGACTCCCGGGCATTACAGGACACACCCCTAGGGCTTCGAAATAAGGGCCCAAGCCAGCACCCACTCTTTCAAGCCTTAAGCCTGAAACTTTAAACAGTAGCAATAGCCAAAGAGAAAGCTCTGGATTGAGTACCAAGACTTGGGAAGGAGGCACACACAACTCTTGAGGTAGGTGCAAAGTTCATTTACAGGGCGTAAGGGGGAAAGGGAATCAAAAGTCATACAAGAACCAGAGTAACATTTGGAAGCCACTGTTCAGGCAAAAAAATAACAAAAGTTACCTAAACCTGCCCTTTATGTTACCTTAGCACGGGCTGTCAAATCAAACAGGGCCCAGTAGTCTGTGATCCCGAGAGACACAAGCCCAAACAAAGGCAAGCTGAAGCATGAAGACGAAGGCAAGAATGAAGACAAAAGGCAGCAGTAGCCCCCCTGACTTTATACTCAAAAGCCTTTGACAAATGTGAGGTGAACCTCCTTAGCCAATCACTAGCTGGCTGAATAGTTTCCCCTGGCTTTTGGAGTGTGAGTGAGGGTGGGGGTGGGGAGTCCTCCTCACAGGAGCCCAGCTGAAATCATTCAGTCTAATTCGGCAAAAGTCCTGCTCCAGCCTTGAAGCCAGAACAGCACAAGATAACGCACACAAGTGGTTTAATGAGTGCACACATTTTATTTATTTATTTATTATATTTATTATATTTATACCCCGCCTTTTTTCCTGCAAGGAACCCAAGGCGGCTTACATAATCCTCCTCCTCCTCTCCATTTTATCCTCACAACAACAACCCTGTGAGGTAGGTTAGGCTGAAAGTCAGGGACTGGCCCAAAGTCACCCAGTGAGCCACATGGCCGAGCGGGGACTGGAACCCGGATCTCCCGAGTCCCAGTCCAACACTCTCACCACTACGCCACACTGGCTCCCACATCTTCATAAAATGAAGTTTTTACAAGCAGCTGCCAGCTGGATCCCGAAAAGAAAATTGATTTCTTGACAGAATTGCAGGAAGGGGATCTATGTTCCCACAGAACCCTTCTGAGCCCACTTGCTAGGTGTAAAGTTCTCTTCTGGCAGGTTTGGCAGCCTGAAGGCAGGCAAGGTGGTAGTCAACAGAGGTTCACACAGGGATCCAGGCAGCCTGTGAGCAACATCTTAGCACTAAGAGATGACTTTTGTGTTTTTAATTAATTAATTTTTTATGCTATGCTTTAATTAAGATTTTGTTTTAATTCAGATTGTATGGTTAGCTGCCTTGAGCGCCATTCTTTGGCAGAAAGGCGAGATATAAATTAATTAACTGAATAAATAATAAAATAAATAAATAAATAAGATGAAGGAGCCAGGCAACAAAGCCAGCAGCTATAGAAAGTGAGATGGGAACCTGTTGCTTCCTCAGATCAAATGACCTCCTGGTAGGCTTGATGGCTTTTTAGCAGAGAAGGCGGTACATGCTAATAATAAAACAAACAGATAGGTTAAAATTTACGGCGCACCCTCTGGCCATCTGTACTGGAGGGATTACGGTGCAGCACAGATGAGGCCAGTAATTTCCTCTGCTTGCAAACTGCCCTGGTGGCACAGGGAATAAAGTGGCCACCCCCTATACTAGAGTCTCCAGTTTAAAACTCTTGGCACCTTCTGCTATCATCAAATACCCCAAAGCCCCTGCTGCAACAGATTATTGGAGCAGAACCTGGAGAAAAGCAGGAACCGGAGAAGGACTGGCTCATCTTCAGTAATGGAGATTTTATTCCCCCCCCCCCACACACACACCTTTTTTCAGGTCTGCCACAACAATGCTATCTTCATGCACATACCATGGTATCTGTGCACCCAATCAATCGCTCCTGTGTAAAACAGCCTCTCACCAGCCCTCTGAGAGATACTGCTGCCTTGCTGGGCCCATAGTGGCCACAGGGGAAATAGTTCCTATCCCTTGATATATATTACCAAACAGCAGCCTTGAGTAAACCTTTCTTCATTTCATGTGTGGCTCACACTGGCTCAGCTTGTCTGAGCGTGGAAAGCTAAGCAGGGCCAGGCCTGGCTATTACTTGGATGGGAGACCCCTCCTCTAGTTTCCTGCATTGAGCAGGGGGTTGGACTCAATAGCCTTGTAGGCTCCTTCCAACTCTGTGATCTATGAAATCTATGAAATCCTCTCTGGCTGGAGGGGCACCTCAAACCCTACGTCAGCCGTCCACCATTGGACTATAGCTCCCAAATGGCTGAATTATTCATTATGCATAGCTTGGCTCTTTTAATTCTGCCTTATCTGCACTATTTGGTAGGACAATTTCCAGAGCCACGTACCATGGTATCCGTGCGCCCAATCACTTCGAACGAATAGTCTACGCCTTCACCATCTGTCAAGTCAAAGAGTACTTCGTTGATGGGCTTCTTGAAATCCAGAGGGTTGACACACTCAGTGGCTCCCAGCTCTCTAGCCTTGGTGAATTTATCCTTGTTGATGTCGACCCCGATGATTCGGGAAGCTCCAGCCACTTTACAGCCCATGATCACCGAGAGGCCGACTCCTCCCAAGCCAAAGACGGCACAGGTAGAACCAGGTTCCACCTACATCAACATAAAAATAATAAAAATTGATTTGGAGAATCTTAGCAATGTACAATGACTCCACTGCAAAATAACTATCCATCTTTCCAATTTAACCAGCTATTGATGTCTCTGACTAATTTATCTGGGTTTTGTACTGACGGTTTTATGCTATCAGTTGAACCTTTGGAAATTCTTGTGATTTGGAGGCAGGATATAAACATGTACGGTAACTAAGGGTGCAATCCTCTGCATGTTTAGACAGAAAAAAGGCCTACAACTCCCAATGCCATGCGGTGCATAATATACCCGTAAACTGTACAAGTGTGTGTGTGTGTGTGCGTGTGTGCGTGCGCGCGCGCGTGTGCGCTACAGACTATAAACTGTCCATTGTAAAGCAGTTATGGAAATCAAACAAGACATTATGGAACTCAAACAATCCTGAGCAAATGTTTATCAATATGGTTTCATAAGTGGTAGGTCTTAGTCACAAAATATGGACATCCCACAAATCCCCAAGGCTGCAGGTCAGCTACCTATGCTCTAATCCTTACCTTTGCAGAATTGATGGCAGCGCCGTAGCCAGTCGAAAATCCACAGCCAATCAGGCACACTTTCTCAGGAGGAGCTGCAGGATCAATTTTGGCCACTGAAATCTCGTGGACCACGGTATATTCCGTGAATGTGCTGGTGCCGGCAAAATTGTGAATTGGCTTTCCTTTGTAAGTGAACCTGGAGGTGCCATCGTGCATCAATCCAGTAGGCATGCCAAGGCTTAAAAAAATGGAAGGGGAAATCAGACCCTTGTTTGTGGGCTTCACCGAGGACAAGAAAAATGACAATATGAGTCCCTTTTAATGCTGCCCCAAAGAAGAACAGAAACTCACTCGCTCTTTTTGCACAGGTTGCCTTTGGGATGTAAACAAGTGCTGCACTCCCCACACTGTGGTGCAAAGAGTGGAATGACTTTGTCTCCTGGGAATTACAAAAAAGATGATCGTCAGCCTGTCTGAAAGTTCCAAGAGGCTAGCAGCATGCGAGTGGGCACTAGTAAATGCAAAGTCTTCTACAACGATGACCACTCCAGTTGAAGTAAGTCCTAGTGTTAATTCAGCCTTCCCCCACCGGGCACCCTCCAGATGTGTTGGACTACAATTCTCATCATCCCCAGCCACCTCGCCTAATGTCCTCCGCTGGCTGGAGGTGCTGGGAGCTGTAATCCCAACACATCTGCAGGGCATCCGGTTGAACAAGCCTGCAGTCACTCAGTGGTTTCTTTCTGTTGTGATGGAGTCAACCTGAACAGAATTCACCGCTTTGATGGGATACCCATTCACGGATCTCCACTATATTGTCTAGTTCGGCCCTTGGGTTGGATAATGAAGAGTGATACTGGTTGTTTGCTTCTCTTCATTGCCCCAAACTACATTCCATATACTATTCCTGTTCGTAACAGATGCATACATGGCTTGGGACCTCAGTACCTAATGGAGCATCTCTTCCCATATGTACCTATTGTGCCTTAAGATCTTCAGCAGGGGTCCTTTCCTGGGTATCCTGCACAGTCTGAAATCTGGAAAGTGGCTATGAGGGAGGAGGCCTTTTTGGCAGTTCTCTGTTTATGGAATGCTCTCCCAAGAGAGGCTCACCTGGTGCCTCCCTTAATGTTCTTTCAGCACCAGGCAAATACATTCTTAATTCCCCCCCCATGACTTTTAAAACATTATGTTATCATCCTTTTACTATCAGATTCTGCTTCTGATTATTTCTATCTTTAGTCAGTAGGTTTTAGCACTTTTATGAGATTGATTGGCTTTTACTGGTGCTGATATGTGCTTTATCCCCCCCCCCCTTTTTGGCTGGATTTGGATATTATTGTTAATTGTTGCATTTTTATTGTTTTACTTTTATTTTGTATGTCACTTGCAGTGCAATCCTATATATGTTTACTCAGAAGTAAGCCCCATTGAGTTCAATGGGGCTTACTCCCAGGTAAGAGGGGATAAGATTGCAGCCTTAGAGAACTGAATTTTATAAAGCAACTAATAAATATAACAAATAAATAATCACTGGAAAAAATAGGACTCAGAAATATCATGAAAATTTCAATTCTCCAGACTTCACAGTATCTCAGGGCTGGAATTAAAACCACCTTGTTGTGGTTTTTGCAATTCTGCAAAGGTAAGGATAAAATGATCTAAGATGGGAAAGGTTATGCAAAAGATATAATCTGCTTTTAGATTTTTGTATGCCCAGGCTTTTCTTGTGAGAAAAAACTTATAAACAACTTCCTGTGTTGTTGGGTGCTGCAGGATATGCTTTGTACATAGAAAGCACCAGGTTTAATCCCTGCTGCTAGCTGCTGGTTAAAAGGTCTCAGAAAGATTTCTGTCTGAAATCCGAAGTCAATCTATATCCATGATTTGGCAAGAGGGGCTGCTTGACCGACACAATGGGCCAATTCCAAGGTTGAAAAGAGGTGCAAGTGATTTGTGCTGCTGTTTTAACATGCAAATTGCGGGGCATGAATCTCACCTGCAAAATATTCTATTCGGACTATTCCATTCTAATTTAGGGTTGCCAATTTCACATTTCAAAGATTCTGGCACCTGGCAGTGCCAAGGGGTGAAACCATGGACAGATGTGCAGATGGTGCTTAGCAAACTCCAGCAGCAGTGGAACCAATAGTGAAAATGTCCTGTGGCTGATGCTGGAAGGAACACGGACCTCCGCATTATCATGAGGGGGGTTTGATTTGAAGGAGCTGTGCAGACACTGAGAAACCAATCCCCAGAGCATGGTAGCTATTACATTGTTCTGCTGTCAACCCTTCTGCCTTTGCTCAGTGGGGCAGTTATGGAGGAACACTTTCACAAATGCTGTGGCCTCTTATGCAGTGAGCACAGGCTAAATTCAACCACCTGCCTCCTTAGGGCAGAATCTGATGTCACACGAGAGCAGAAGACTGCTCATGCAACAGGATCTCTCTCTCTCTCTCTCTCTCTCCTCCCTCCTGCAGTCCACCCACCCCAAAATCTGCTCTGAAGGGTCTCCCAACCCACTGTAGCAGATTTTGAGGGTGTGCAGGGGGCTGTAGCAAGGAGGGGAATCCCCCCCCCCCACTGTTTCGTTGACAGAGGTCCTTCTGTCAGTGGAAAAATCTTCATTGGATTTCACCCTTAGTGTGCATGTGTGGGATACACAGTTTGCATAGGTGCATTAAGTGAAAAGTGGTGGTGCTGTCTCTTACTCAAAAAATTCTGGCTTCACTTAAACATTTCTAGCAACCAGTCCTACATTCTGGCATTTACATCATTCTAGTGACAGGGACAGAGCTGCTGCTGCCACCACAGAAAAAGAACCTGGTTAAGTCATTCACTCTACTCCACCCTGCCAGTTCGCTATCCTAGTTTCATTTTATCATTATTGACAAAAGTTGTGTCTGATGTTCTCTTGTTGTACTCTGTGCTTTGCCATACCTGGTTTCACACTGGTAACTCCTTCCCCAACACTCTCCACGACACCGGCTGCTTCATGACCAAGAATAATGGGGAAATTGGTCTGCAGTGCACCACTCAGTACATGGTCATCTGAGCGACAGATTCCTGAAGCCAAAATCTGGAATGAGTGTGAAAGATGTCTCACTACGGACAACTGATTCAGGTTTATAAGTCTGATGCAATTGTGTCCTTTATTAAGGAATTTCCTCCGTACTACTGTTCAACATCAGTTTGCAGGTGGACTTAGAAATAAAATTATCAAAAACAACAACATATACAAAAATGCAATCAGAACATTAAAAAGAAACAGTTAAAAGCACAATAAAAACCAGATCTAAAAGTCCTTGAAAAGTCCATTTACAAAGCAGGGGAGAATAAAAAGGTCTTTGCCTGGTGTTGCACAGGTGACAGCGTAAGTGCCCAGGTGAATCTCTCTGGGGAAAAGATTTCCAGAGATGAGGCAACACGACTGAAAAATGCCCTCTCCCCAGTCACCATCCATCTCTCACCTCAGACAACAGGGGAACTTGGAAGAGGGTATCAGCAAGTGACTGCAACAGGGGCAGGCTGATGTGGTGGTGGCGGGTGTTACTTCGAGTACCTGGGGCCCAAATCATGTAGGGATTTGCGGGTAAGCGGAGCTCAGAAATGACGCAGAAGCAAGTTGAGTTATTTCAATACCAGTGAGACACGTTCCCGATGACTGGTCTCCATCCATACTCTAACTGCCAAGTCCTGCCGCCCTGCCTCCTCCCATCCCTGCTGCAGCTATCTCCGACACGAGATTGGAGATAACGGCGGGAATGGATTAACCATTCAGCAATATAAGCACATGCTTAGGGCACCAAGGGAAGGGGGGCACCCCAGAATACCACAATTTTTTGCATTTGCACTTTTTCCTCTTATAACAGTTTTATTAAAAGAAATGCATCAAACAGTGGTGAAAATTTGTGTTTCTTTCTGTTGCCCTAGTTATAAGTAAGTAATTGGCTTATATTGCTTGCTGCTATTCAGTGTCAAATAAATATAATTTTAAAAAACCAGTTTATATTTAATATAGTTGTGTGTTCTGGCGTGAGGGATGGCCTTGAGGAAAACTGAGTTTTTAACGTCTTATTTCACCTTCAGCACTTATTGCAGTGTTTGGCTGGGGCATGGTGGGAGTTGTAGGCCAAAAACATCTGGGGACCCAAGGTTGGAGAACACTGACTTATTGAGTCTTAATCTCTTGCCAGCTAAGCAATGGAAGGGCCGAGGGGACACCATCATTGGGCTGTCCTTAGGACATCAGCTGGCCTTAATCCGGCCCTGCGGGGGGGGGGGGCGTTCAGGGACAGCCTGACTCTGCTTTCGCTGAGTCCCCTTCACTCGTCTGTCGGAGAGGCGAAGAGGATCCGACTGTTTCTGCTTCACCCACTCGGCGTCCTTCCCCCATCGCAGGAGGGAGGTGGGGAGCGTGAAGATGGGGCAGAGCCATCCCAGTCCCCTGCAGTTGGGACAGAGAGCAAATGATGTCAACTGCATTATCTCCCACCGCCGCCGAGGCGACTTGAGGGCCTTTCCTGAGACGTGGGGTGCGTGTCTCTCTCCTCTTACCCTCCACACACACACACACACACAGTCAAGTGGCGCAGCTGTGCACTGCGCTTGGGTGGAGGTCTTTCCCCCCTACCACAACTAACTGGCTGACTGCTGCTGCATTCTCCTCTCCCCACTCCCACCACTTTACATCTTAGGGGTGGCTGCTGGTTCCCCGGCTCCCCACCCCGAAGCCTTCTCCGGTAGCCCAGATCACAGCAGCCAGCTCAATCACTGCTAAAGCAAGCAACCAAGAAGGCAAAGCTAGGGAGCCTCTGCTAAGAGTGAGCAGGTACTGCAAAGAGAACGAGAGAGGCGGAGAGCCGCATTTGCCGTGATTGGAAGCCGCCAGTGGGCCTCGGGCCTCGCAGTGAAGGACACCGTAATAAGCTATGGGTGTGGGCCCCGCACCAGAGGGGTGGGACCCGTTGAGGCCAGCGTGCCCAGGGCCTCCGAAAGCTTGGAACCAGGAATATTTATTTATTTACTAACAGCATTTTAACCCCGCTCTTCAGCCAAAACAGGCTCCCACAGTGGCTTACAATGATTAATATTAGGCGGTCCTTGCCCGCAGGCTTGCAATCTAAAAGACAGACACGACACAAAAGGAAAAGGGATTGGGAGGGAGGAGGAAGAAAGCAAAACTCAGGCACCAGTTCCTAGAACCGCTCCCAACCCCACTCACCGCTGAAAGTACAAGTTTTAAGAGTTCCCTGGAGAGAGAGAACAATTGTGAAACCATTTCAAGTCTGTAGTGTGCAGATATGCCCTAAAAACGCACACACAACAGTTATCCCAGTGAATGAGGACTGTGGAGTGTGGAATTCCATATGCATATTATATTTGATATCTAAGACCTAGCCTTTCCCCCTGAATTTGGCTGCCCCCTAAATCTGACCTAAAAGCTAGTACCAACCTTTTTGGAAAGGCTTTCATGGTGCTGCAGACAGTTAAGAGTTTCTATGAAGAACAAAAGGTTAAGAGTTGGCCCTACAGCCAGGGTGGGGCAAATGGGTCCACCGCCCCCACCTAGAGCTGTGTTTCACACACACACACACACACACACACACACACAGAGGATTTTTTTGGGGGGGGGGAATTAATTTGTGACATGACAGACAATGACAGCCTCCTTTTAAAGAATGACAGCTTGTTTTAAGAACAAATTAAATTCACAGAACAGATTGTCCTCTGAAAAATTCAGTGAGCAAGGCAGGGCAAGGGCACAACAAAAAGCCTCATCTGGAAGAGCCCCACCAAAGTCTGCTCACTCAAGATTTTCCCTGAGTGCCGGTGGATTTTTTCATGATCACAACAATCACCCCATAATTACTTAAGTGATCCTGAAAAAAACGAGCCTGCCTAGTAATATGATCCTTGAAGAGTTAAATATTAGGACTTTGTGTTATGGTTTAGCGTTAAACTCCACCCCTTGGACTTTCCTTTGCTCTGCTTGTCAGTTTCAGTCCTGTTCTCTACACCACCGAGCCATAAAGAAGCATGTTTGCTTGCCTGTGATGGGTAAGAGTTTGTTTATTCTGCAGTTATGATGATGAGTGGAGCAGGATTGCTAATGCTAATGGATGAAATAAAGAGATAAAGTGATCTGAAAAAACATCTACCCTAAGTTACCCTTTACTCCTTTAGGCAGTGTTCTCCAACCTTGGGTCCCCAGATGTTTTTGGCCTACAACTCCCAGCGTGCCCCAGCCAGCTATGCTGGGAGTTGTAGGCCAAAAACATCTGGGGACCCAAGGTTGGAGAACACTGC
Source organism: Shinisaurus crocodilurus (assembly GCA_021292165.1). NCBI lineage: Eukaryota > Metazoa > Chordata > Lepidosauria > Squamata > Shinisauridae > Shinisaurus > Shinisaurus crocodilurus. The sequence goes on from CM037876.1 coordinate 30,790,909, forward strand.
TTTAGAGCACCCACTACACTCCCAATCACAGTGGCTATTTTTTCTTCTTTTTCTGGAGTGGTTGATGGGATGAAAACAGCCCGAGAGGAATAGAAACACTGCTGTGCGCAATTTGCTGACTGGCTGCCCAGCCACCTGGACTGTAACTCAGGCCCCATTTCTGATTGTCCTGTGTGCAGCTTAGCATGAGGTCTTTTCAGAGTTTCTGGGCAGAAAAATCAACCCAGCAACCAATAATAATAATAATAATAATAATAATAATAATAATAATATTCAATTGCTTTTCACAATTAGTTTCCAGTCACTTAGGGCTTCTCTACATGAGGTGCTTACCCTGCTGCTTTTCTGAGGCCGCTTCTTCCATTTTCTTTGCTGGAGTAAGACTGCCTCAGTTACACGTGGCTTTTTTCTTGGGGGGGTTTCTTTCTTTCTCTGCATTTCTATACATATTCTATTAACCAAGCACAAGGTGGCGCTGTGGTACAACTGCAGTATACTGGATTTTTGACTGTACACGAGGCCTTTGTTCTGACTTAAAATTTAATAGCTGGCTTTCCTTGCATTAAAAAAAAAGTCGTGAAAATGTCTGGAAAGCACGGGATGATGACATCGTGAAAAGGCCCCACAAACGTCCGTGAGGGTGGGATCACAAGTGCACAATAAATGCCTCGTGTAGGAAAATCCTTAATTAGTCATGTATATAGCAACCAGTTAAAAAGTTTTCCTTTGATTGTCCAATTGGAAGGAAAATCTAAATGTCAGGAACAAGACTAGAAGGAGGGAGGGACACTCAAGGAGGAGTTAACAAACAGACCCTAAAGTATTTATTTTCTCTCTGCCCTTCCCTGTGAGTCAATATTTTCGGTTCTAACTTGGGATCAATCAGCCTCAGAGACTTAAGGGTACAATCCTCTAGATGGCGGTAGGAAAGATCGGAGTCTCAGCTCCAACCTCAGAAACACGTTCTGAGGTCGGAGCTGGGACTCCAACCTTGGAGCACCCTCCCTACACCCTCACAGGCAGCACAGAAAGAACCGCGCCAGCTGCAGCTCCGAGATTGCAAGACCGCCCTCAGAACTGGAGGTTTGTGGGTGTTCCAGGAGGGCAGGGAGGGGAGGAGAGAGGCTCTGCCACAATACATAGCATCCTGATGGCACCTCAGCCTCTGGTCCTTGCATGCTGGGGGAAAAGGCTTAGATGGCCAAAATCAGCTGTCTAGGTCTTTTACAGAGCGGGAGGACTGCCGAGGTGACCTTCACCTCCACGCTCCTTCCACCCAGAGGCGTAGCGTGGGGGGTGCAGGGGGGGCCGGCCGCACCGGGCGCAACATCTGGGGGGGCGCGCTCGCAGCTCTCTGCCCCTGCCTGGCTCACGGTGCCATAGCGTTCCGCGACACGGAAAAGAATCGGACGCGGAGGGCTTACACAGAGGTGACTCCGCTCGCCGTCTTCAATCAGCCCGCAGCCCTGCTCAGAGGCCGCCCCCGCGTCGGCATTTGGCCCTCTGCTTCCGGGCGCCGTTGCTCCTGGAACGTCGGCGTGTGGGAACCGGCTCTATTGTGGAACGTCGGGACGCGGCTGCACCATTCCACCCACGCGCGCGCCCGCTCGCACGCTTCTCCCGAAAGCCGCAGCGCCGGCTCTCTCTCTCCCTTTTTCGCGCGCACACACAGCAAAGCGGCAGTCGGAGCTCTCCGGCTTTCAGTAGCTAGCGAAGGTCATATAAATTGTGAGTTAGTCACCATGCCTTCCAGAGGGTGGCATAAGTGGGGCTTCCAACACAAACAAGTGATACAAGTGATAATATCTGCTAACAAAAGTACATTTCTCTGTTTGTGTTATATGTAATACAATCTTTTAATCAATGTTCTCTCCCCCCCCTCCCCATTTATATACTCTTTGGTACTTTCTATTCTGGACATCTCAAATTGTGGAGTATATTTTACTCCACATCTCTATTACATATATTTAATCCAAAATTAAAAGCAAGTTATAAACTATACTCAACATGCAGCATTACATGCACGGAGCACAGACCCCAATAACATAAACACCAAACATGCACATTATTGTTTAAGGAGACAAGTCGATCCTTCATATTTTATCCTGCTTTTATCAATGAGCACTCTCTCAAAGTTATTGCAAACTCAAGTTGCAGCTGGTAGAGCTATCTAGTACACAATTCTTGTAGAATTATGCTAGGCCACTTCTCTCTCTGATTATACAGGATTGGTTAACTAAGGCTGCAATGCTATACTCACTTATCTGAGAGTAAGTCCAATTGAACTCAATCAGACTTACTTCTGAGCAGACATGCATAGGATTGTGCTATTAATGTCTAGTCAACTTGCTTCATTAACCAATACAAACTGCTACTACATTTTTTATAAACTCACAATTATAGTACAAACTTGTATTTAGGCTTAAAAGATACACTATACATTCATCCCATCAGGCTGGCCCTGTTTCTGTCAAACTTTTTTATCCAACATATGTCTTCTGTGGAATACTGAAATGCAGAAGAAAATCTGTCAGATTACGGTGGGTTTTGTTGTTATTCTTCTTTAGCCATGTGAGTGGAAAAAACATACCTCACTGTTATCCATGTAAGGAATTTTTTCATATACCTCTTATTTTTAATGGCATTTCAACTAAGTCTTCCAGCTGAGTTGCTGGGCAGACATTTGCATGTAAAAAACAACAACATTAGCATTTTTCAAGGATTTTATGTATACTTCCATTGCATTTGATCTTCCAGTCTGCCCGGGCTTTATGGTACCATTGAGAGAGACTTTAATGTAGATTTCAATTCCGTTGTTGAAAAATTTGCGCTAATTAAAAGCAGGCGAATTTAAATTAATCTGTATATTATATACAGATTGATATCTTGCACTTCTATTAAAGAATTACAATTAGAGGTACAGGATTGAGGAAGTTGGCTCCATCTAGCCCAGTCTTGGATCATCTCCAGGGTATGGTTCCATTTTGATGTTTAGTTTTTGTTCTTGATATTTTTTGTCGTTTACGATGGTTGTGAGACGACATATAATAGCATGGCCCATGCTAGGTTACTACATTTGTAGATTTGTATTCATAGACCTGCTGAAAATGTGGAGAATGTGTAATGCATGTTCGCACTCAATAAAGTGTTTGAAAATAAACTTGTATTTAGATGCATTTTACTTTAATTACATCAGTATTTTCATAACAAACAATACATGTGCTTAGGGGGTAAGGGTTTCTTTAACTAATCTAGTGGAAGAGACTCGAGTGCTAAAATCCACGGGTTAGGGGGCGCAAATTACTTGCCTTGCCCCGGGTGCTGACAACCCACGCTACACCACTGCTTCCACCCTCCATTGGATGCCCGTAATCCTCCGAGTTCAGAGGGCTACGGGCAGCCACATTGGATTGCCCTGCCCATGACTCACAAGCGTTTAGCAGATTTGCCTTTTCTTGCATTTGAAAAAGAAAGGACAACTAACCTGAATTTTGATAAATGTTTACATTACTTTAATTCTAGGAAAAACTGAAAGCTGCAACTGTTCTACAGTATGATTTTTAGGTGCTATGCATTTTCTCTCTCTCTGAAAAGTTGTACAGAGTTTCATAGATCATAGAGTTGGAAGGAGCCTACAAGGCTATCGAGTCCAACCGCCTGCTCAATGCAGGAAACTAGAGGAGGGGTCTCCCATCCAAGTAACAACCAGGCTTGACCCTGCTTAGCTTTCCACGCTCAGATAAGCTGAGCCAGCGTAAGCCACAGGCCTGTAGTTGTACCTTGGATTGCAAGTAACTTGGTTTGAGAGCGTTTTGCAAGACAAACAATTTTTTAAATATTTATTTTAAAAAATTTGACTTGATATACAAGCGACGTCTTGCAATACAAGTACTGTAGTACGGCTTAAATTAAAAATCTCTGTACAAATTTTTTTGGGGGAATTTCGTTTTGATATAAGAGTGTTTTGGATTACAAACACATTTCCGGAACGAATTATACTCTCAATCCAAGGCATGACTGTATTGTGAACCTACCATACAGAAACCTTTCTTGCATGTTTATCAAGCATTTTTATAACTTTACGGATGGAAGTCTATTATGCAGTAAATATTTTATAATGTTAACGTCTCAATCTCATTGACTTCAACAAGAAAGTTATGCCTATTGTTCTCAGCACCACTCTAGCTAAATGCTTTACTATGGTTGCATTGCAACGTGCTCTTACTCTGTTTCTAAACCTGTTGTTGTTGTATTGGTGTTGTCATGATACAAGATTAAAACTGAATTTTTGAGAAAACAAGCTCCACACTAGTTTTTAACTTCTTAGTTATAGCATAAACTATTTCGTTGGTTTTACACCTTTCGGAATCCCCTTGCTCATTGTATCCTTAACTTCCTTTTTTCTTATGAAACAAAAAAACCCATGCCAGTCATTTAATTCCTGGTGTTCATACTAATTTTTTTTTGTTAATGTGACCTTGACATAGCCCATTGTGTAACTTAAGTTAACAGAATCTCTGCATGGAAGAGGAGTCAGGGGCGAAGGTCACTGCCTTTCCCTTTCCCTGGCCAGGCCTTCACATCCTCTCCACCAGTGGTGCTATGTGCCTCCCCTCCAAAAATGCCCCACCTAACAAGGAAGGCTGGCTACACGGCTGTACAGAGTACACTTTAGCTGAGCATACTGTCGAGACACGTTTGATGGGATATTAGGGGGAATATACGGTAATACAGTAATACCTTGGATTGCAAGTAACTTGGTCTGAGAGCGTTTTGCAAGACAAGCAATTTTTTTAAAATAAATTTTGACTTGATAAACGAGCAAGGTCTTGCAAGACAAGTCATAGGGATGTAACCGCTCGCCTCGAGTGGGCGTAACAGGCCGAAATCGGCCCTGCTCACACCCGCCAGAGACTCGCTTTGATATAAGAGTGTTTTGGATTACAAACACGGTTCCGGAACGAACTATGCTTGCAATCCAAAGTATTACTGTAACAGGAAAAGTTCTTCTACCCCCTTCTTGTAGAAACATGGCCAAGTAATTCCAGTTTGGAATAAACTGTTCACCAGAAGGCAACGTGTTTCAGGCAGTCGCTGTTATCCAGAATTCAGTATGTGTTCTGATGCTAACAGAGAGAGCCTGAAGGACCCAGTTTACAAGGTAATTCTTGTGTGGCTCTCTTTCACCTTTCTCCAGTACCATGAATGGGGAAGCCATTCCAGGTGGGGAGCTTCACACACGCATCAGAGCTCTTGCTGCGATTGCTGGTTTGGGGGTGAATGTGGACAGCAGCTGCTAATCATCTACACTAGTACAGTTTTTGGTTTGTCTCTTTTACCTTAATGCGAACTCCATGTGCTTTTGGTGGGGCCACTTCTATTTCCACAATACTGAATGGTTTCTTAGGTTCCCAGATTACGGCTGCTTTGCATTTGATGACCTGTGGAAATAATAGACCACAAGATAGTATTTCTATAAGTAACTAACATGTCAGTGCTATTGGCTGCCAATAAGCTACCAGCCCGGGGCCAAATTTAAGGTGTTGTTGTTAACATATACAGCTCTAAACAACTTAGGACCAGCCCAGGTTACCTTAGGGACATCTCACTCCTTCTGTTCCTGCCGGATCTCTGTGATCGTTAGAGCACTTCTGAGGGTGCCACATGCTCCAGAGGTTTGCCTCAGGGGCACTTGTAGTCTAGCATTTAGTGTTGCGGAACCCATTCTGGGGAACATTTTACCAATTTATATTAAACAGGCCCCCACAGTTCTGGTGCTCAGAAGTCTTCTTAAAACTCATCTCTTTACAGTGGCTTTCCCTGAAGTGTGCCCAGCCAGCTATGTTTTGTAGCACACAGTAGTGTGTGCGGTTTTATTGCTGATTAATTGTACTATGTTGTTTTCATTGTTATATTTATGGTTGGTGTTTTTTTTTTAATGCCATTGTATTTTATGTTCACTGCTCTGATACTTCTGTGGAATGCGGTACGGTATATAAAATCTGAATAATAAATAAATAAGAATAGATGCTATGCATGTTTACTCTGAAGTATGATGTTTGTTCTTTCTCTCTCTTTCTCCCTCTTTCTTTCTTTCTCTCTTTCTTTTTTCTTCTCACACTCATTCTTTCACTTTCCTTCCTTCCTGGCATTTATATGCTGCCCCATAACCAAGTTCTCAGGGTGCCTTACAATGGGGCTTACTCCCTAATAAGGCTGTTTAGGATCACGACCAAAACAAGCTGCTGACAGATCTGCAGGTTTTCTACTTGTGAAGTATTTTTCACACCTGCAGTCTGCAGTGGTGCCATCTAAACCTCCACCGTGGGATTTACTCTTCCACCGCATTCCCACTACATTCTGCTGCGTGTTTAGCCCAGGCTGTAAGAAGCCAAAGCCAGAGGGTGCTCCCAGACAGAGGGGCTCCCATTTCTCACGGTCAAAAGGCATTGTGCAGCTCCTCTGCCTTTTCTTCCTTAATAGATCTTTTCTGGTAAGAAAAAGAAAAGATGCAAGAAGCAGTGGGAAAACATGGGAGGGCTACACATGGAAGAGACGACATCTGGATGTCAGAACCCGCCCGCCCCTAAAATTCTGTGAACGAGGCAGGGCAATTGTACAATCAGCCTCATCTGGAAGCGCTCTTGAGTCCTTCAGTGTTAGATTAGAAGAATTTCCACATTTTTGAATGGCAGTTCTGTTTGCTTGTTTTAATCCAAAGAGAAAGGCCAAGGTGCCAAAGAATCAGGCAACACATTCAGGATGCCTGGTGATAGGTGGAGGCTTTGGATGTGTGTTTTCTGGGTAGCAAGTCCAGCACGCCGCCCGTCCGTGCCACATTGCTTATGCTTTTTTGAACAACTGTGAGTTTCAAAGCCACCGACCCTCAAGCAATTCTTTGTTCCTCACTAAATGCAATAGTGCATAAATAAGTCTGTTTTTATTTTTAGTTGCCACTCATCTCTGGGATGAATAAGTAGTGTGGAAAGAAAAAGTATACTTACTTTCCCCGCAGTGCTCATGGTTCTAGACTTTGTAAGATATTCGGTTTTCAGTTGTGGTTTCAGTGCCTTTAGTCTTCCCTCCTAAATGTGCAAAGGTTCACCTTGAAAGACAATGTGCAAATATTTGACTTGTCTTCCAACCAAGTATAACGTGTCCAAAGTCCCAGCCCAAGAAACATGGCCACTCCTCTGTTGCCCCCTCTTTCCCTCCTATAGTTTAATTACACGGAATGATTAGAATTGGGTTACTTAGGCGTTTAGATGCAGTGTATCTTAGATAGCCCTGGGGAAAGTAAGTTGAGCTTGTGACATTAAAGAAACTACGCCCTTGCAGTAAAAGGTAGGAAGTGAATGTAGAGAGGCAATGAAATCCAGATTTCCCATATCAAGTAAAGAGAAGGGCAGTGTTTTTAGGATCCAGAGGCAATAAGCACACCAATGGCATACCCTCCAACATTTCACAGATGAAATTAGGGACACACATGTGAATTTGTAAGAGGTATGGTTAAGCAACATGAAGGTGTGATCAAGAGGGTGTGGCCAGGCAACATGAGGGCGTAGCCAAGGGTATGGCCAGGCAACCAAAGGGCATGGTCAAGTACAAAAGTTATTAGAGGAAACACACAAAATCTTATATATTATAATTATTACATTATTATATTATATATTATTTTATAATATTTTATAAGTGGCTTTTGTAGTATATATTTTTTACCTTACTTAAACCCTTACTTGTTGATATCTGATGTTTTTCATGGGGTGGTGGTCAGTGCTTGCAGGGAAATCTCTTTCTTTTTGTTTTAACATGGTCAGGATTGGCACAAATTCAACAGGTGAAGCTTACCCACCCACCCCACACTCCCAAACATGGAGCTTCAGAGAGAAGGGGAAGTTTCTTGCATTGCCTTCTGACACTGTAACCTCACCTGTTAGAGGCACAGAGTCAGCTCTGTTAGGAAATAAAATATTTGGCAATATAAAGATAGGAATCATGTAATAAATTCCCTCATTCACCTCTCCCTCTGCGCACACGCACACACACATCCTCATGTCTGTTCCTTCCCTGCTCTCTTTCTCTCCATGGGCAGCCGTTTTAGCCTAAGCAGCACTATCTTAAAGGGTCCATGGGCAAAATTGCAGCTAAGCTAAAACTGCAAGCTTAGCTGCAATTTTGCCCATGGACCCTTTAAGTAGCTTGCAGTTGCGGGAGGCAGGTATTTTCGGGGCATTTGGAGACTATGCAATGGGTGAAGGCGAAAAGAAATTTATTAAGAGCAGGCTAATAAAGCAATCAAGCCAAACAATACAGAATAATATTTATTTATTTATTTATTTTATTTTATTTCTATACCACCCAATAGCTGAAGCTCTATGGGTGATTCACAACCATTAAAACCATAAAATGCAACATAAGATACAATATAAAAGTTTAGGAGTTTAAACTACAGTATAAATAGAAGTAAAAACCAAAGTAAAACCTAGCAGCAATGCAAAGATTTAAAATTCAGAAACAGATATTTATTTATTTATAGTAATAAATATTTATTTAATAGTAGCAGCAAGAAGAGATCACAATGCAAGATTATTACAGCCCTCCACTGCTGGGATTCCCTTACAGCAGCAAGCGCACCCCAAGAATCGGCCTGGTTTTGACACAGCACTTTTGCGATCAGTTTGTTTCAAGATTCTGCCTTTCAAACCTGTCTCAGAGATCTATATAGTATTAAGTTCACAGTGGGCTTTCCTCACCACCAGCTCCAGGAATGTTCATACATTCCTACAAACTGGAAAAGAACAATTGGCAGGCAGCCAGGCTAGGCCAGATAATCGTACCAGATGGTAACAAACCTTTGGTCTCTCAGCTGAACAGAAACATTCGCTGCTTCCCAGGCACAGCCGGGCAAATAGCTCTGCTGGGAAAAGGACAAGAAGAAGAAGCATTACACGGAGAAGGCCTAGGCTTGACAGAGAATCCATGCACACAAGTGAACAGTTGTGATGCACCACCAGCTCCTCAAGATTATACTGGCCTTTCGCATTTCCACTACAGACAGTTGCTACCATACTTACACTTGAATTGGTTACTTTGAGATAGGACTAGCGTAATATGACCAAATTACAGTAGTATTTTTTCCCTCCAGCTCAATTGAAACACAGTATGTTTCTGGGGCCAATTTAAGCTGCTACTTCTTATTTCTAAACCCTCAATCAGGGATGGGAAACCACCAGCCCGTGGGCCTAATCGGGACCGCAGAAGCTTGGGCCCCCTCTGTGGGCCACACCCCTCATTTCCCTAAGCCCCTCACCTCCCGAGCCCTCGCTGCTCTGGATGCTAGCGGGGACTTGGGGAGGCTAGTGGGGAAAGGAATCCTCCCTCTGTTATCTCCAAGCAGTGATCAGAGATAACAGTCAGGTTTTTCCCCTTACTTAGCATGACACTCTCCCTCCCGATTGGGACTGGGAGTGGCACAGTGCTTCCCCGGCTGAGGCACTGGGTGCGGGAGCCATCCTCCAGCTGCCGCCTCAGCCAGGCTTCAGAGGGTGCGGGCTTTCCCAGACTTGGGAACACACATGCACGCTAAAGCCAGGAGTGAAGGGGACTGCTTCACTTGACCCAAGCTTTCCCCGGCTAAGGAGACCGGGCGGAGCAAAGCCCAGCTGGTTTAGTCCCCTTTGCCTTCCAACGGACGAGCAAAGGAGACTGAGCCGGCCCGCTTCACTTTACTTGCAGCACGTACTCCCCAATGGAGCCTAAATAGTTTCAGTCCTAAATGATTTGAGACCAGGATATCTGAAGGACCACCTTCCCATGCACACACACCTGTCCCCACATTAAGGTCTTTGGGAGAGGCCCTTTTGCATGTTCCTTCGTCTGGTGAAATGCAGCATTGTGTAGGGTTTGGGCCCACTGTGACTGCAAAAGAGCCTTCAAAGGATATGGGAACAGATTCTGATTCGGAGGAGGAGGAGGAGGAGGAGGAGGAGGAACTTGCAGCTGAAATGCCAAGGCCATAGAGTTGGAAGGGGCCTACAAGGCTATCGAGTCCAACCCCATGCGCAGTGCAGGAAACTAGAGGAGGGGTCTCCCATCCAAGTAATCACCAAGCCTGACCCTGCTTAGCTTTCCACAGTCAGACAAGCTGAGCCAGCAGGAGCCACAGGCCTGTTCTGTTGAACTAGAGATAAGCAGGGAGGGGGAAGAGAGTCAGCAAGTCTCAAACGCGGTGGTGGGAACCCAGAGCAAGTCTGTCAAGGATTGTTGTTTTTTATCATTTGAGTTTGGAAGGGAGGAGGGCCCCTCAGTCTGAGATCAACTTCTTTTCATGAGGCTGCATTTCCTTAATGTATTGATTATCTAGCATTCTAAGTAAGCTTGTTTCTTTTCTTATTGATCTCTGCAGTACACTTAATTTGTACAGTACTTTAAAGCCAGCCTTGCTGGTTGGCATTACCATAATAAAGCTAATAGTTAGAAGAGGGCTCTCCAACCTTGGGTCCCCAGATGTTGCTGGACTACAGCTCCCAGAATCCCTTGCCATTAGCCATGCTGGCTGGGTATGCTGGGAGCTAGAGGCCAGCAACATCTGGGGACCCAAGGTTGGAGAACACTGTTTTAAAGTATTGTACGTGCATGCATCGGTGGGCGGGTGAGCAGGTTCTTGGCCCTATTTGTACTGCAGGTGTGATTCACACATACAACTGTACTCATGTAGGCTCTTCTGCATGGTGGACAACTCTGAGAAAGCAAAGTTCCTGCTTACACCGAGAGACCCCCTACGTCCCTTCCACACAGTTGTAAGCAGGACAGGGGCTGCGTTCAGACCTTCATTGCTAGCCAGTCACTGCCATCCCATTCACCATCATGCCTGTCATTTGAATATAAGGAAAGTCCAATGCTCGCCACCCGAAGCTACGTGATCCTTTGTTCTAAAGAGCTTTAGACTCAGCCAGATTACAAACAACCTCGGTACTTCATCTCTTGTTAAAAGCCTGTGCTCTCTAAAGTAAGGAAAGAGCAACACCGGAGAAAGCCCTGATGTTTTCCCCACTTCTTGTGCATGTGATAGCATGTTGTGTGTGGAATGTTGTCAAAGAGCAGTCCTGGCCCAACCATAAAGTCGAACAAAGCAACTACCTGGGGTGCCAAAATTCCTGGAGCACCTAACTCAGTTATATAAAGGTGTTGGAGAGAGAGGGAGAGACTCCTACACTTTTGGAGGAGGTGCATAAAGACAGTTTCACAGTTTGTTGGTTAAGTAGTAACCTTGGCATTCTAGATTTTATTTATTTATTTACAGCAATTTCCCCCCACTCTTCTGTTGAAAAAGGTTCCCGGAGCAGCTTGCAAAGATTAATATTAAGACAGTCTGTGCCCTCAGGTTTACAATCTAAAAGACACAACACAAAAGGTAAAGGGATGGGGAGGGAGGAGGAAAAAGGCAAAACCCAGGCACTAGTTCTTAGTTCCAAAGTTCTTATAGGTGTTTTTTTTTTCCTGGCAGGGAAGGGTGAAAAAAGTTCTCTGCGGCTGTTCTTTCTCTGGCTGATGTATGGGGCTAGGTTGATCTCCCCCTTGATATGATGTTCTTTCCAGGAGGCAGGGCATAGGGTGGGAAATTAAGGGGAGAAAATGTGACAAAACCTTAAACATACAAATGAGAAAAAAGTACTGCAGTCAACTCATAACCATTTAAAGTGATATTAATATGCTGCTCAGCATACAGTAAGGTACAGGAGGGAACAGGGAAGCAATTTTTTAAATTTTCCAAGGGCAACCCCCCCCCCCCAAAAAAAAACTTGTGCTGGTCTGCATGTAAGTGCTATGCATGCATAGTCATTGTAGAAACTGTGGTCTCAGAAGTGCCCCATGCCATGGCCTATTTTGTGGAGGTTTAAGGCCCCAGGCTAGTTAACGCAACCGCAGCTCGCTGGTAGAGCACATGCTTTGTGTGCAAAAGGTCCCAGATTCAGTCTCTGGCACCTCCAAGTAGAACTGGGAACAAAACATGCCCAATACATTTTGCACTGTCATCCTGTTAACATAAAAGCAAGCTGTGGAGTCTTAGGCAAACATTAACCCAACACCCTTGACCAAATTCTAAAGCACGTTAACCTTAAAAGTAGATCCAGTGATTAGGTCAAGCATGTTGTTAAGCACAATCCAAATCCAATGTGCTTTTGGGGCATCCCCTTGCACGCATCCTCATTGTGCAGCGGAAGTGCACACTGCTACAGGAAGCAATGGGAGCTGACTGCAGAAGTTCTCACTCCTGCTGTGCTGTGCACAAGAGGCCGCGGGTAAAAATGCACTGCGGATTTTTCATTTTAGCCTTTAGGTTTGTGGAAGTGCCTAAGAATTGCCTCCTTTTTAAAAACCAAAATTAAGCAATCTAATATTTCATCTTGAATAATAATTCGTAACGGAAGATAAGATGTGCAGCCGCTTCAGCCATATGGCAACAACGTGTCAGCTTGTCAGAAGCTGCTTTTTTTTTTTTATTTCTACGGCAGTGTTCTCCAACCTTGCTGGCTGGGGCATGCTGGGAGTTGTAGGCCAAAAACATCTGGGGACCCAAGGTTGGAGAACACTGTCCTATGGACATGCACAAATGCTAAGTGAAGGCTTCCATGACCTATGAGAAGCAGCTAAGACTGTTCCCAGTTCTCATTGAGGTGGTAAAATCTGTTTCAGACTTCAGACTGCATCACGACTAACGGAATTAACTGGAGAGACTCAGGATCTCAAAGAAGAAACACTTGGGAAAGGAAACAGGAAGTGTTGGGACAGGAAGTCTGGGGGAGGAGCCTCTCCCTCACAGCAGTTTGCTAAAACCAGGCTTGTATGATCATGCCCACAACAAAATAAAGAACAAAACTCTCACCTTAAGCCAGCAGGTGCTTTATGTCGATGAGAAACTATCCCGGCAGCTCATTCATGTCCATTCAAGACTTACATGTAAATCAAATCTTCAGCTTTATTGGAAACACAACTTAAACAGCAAATAACTAATAAATGGAGAGGATCAATACGTAAATGTAATTTTTTAAATTGATATGTTATGCTGTATTTTATTACATCTGTATTTTTATTACTGTATCTTGTGTTTTATGAATCGTGAACCGCCTAGAGAGCTTGGGCAATTGGGTGGTATAGAGATGATGATGATGATGATGATGATGATGATGATGATGATGGAGGAGGAGGAATGGAAGTTGAATCAGTTGAAATAAAAGAAATAGTATGGGTGAGGTGAAAAGACCATGCAAGGCCAGGCCTTCCTGGCTGCAACTCAGGACAGCAGCAGAAAACCAAGCCAGCGGGAGACTTATTCCTATTGAACAAGAGGAATTTGAACTGGACTAAAGTTTCTCCCTAGGAACAACTCAATCCATGCATGATAGCAGACAATAAGGCCTGATCAGTTGCTGGCAGATTGATACAGGGAAAATTCGAGTTCTAAATGCAAAGACTAGGGGGGCAATATGACATATAAGATAATGCCCAGTTGGGGAAGAACAACTACCTCCACATTCAAACTAAGAAACAACCCTAGCATATCAAAGAGAACCAGCCTAGCCTTTTCTCTGACAGTTTTCTATGCGGACGGACATTTTTTGTACTAAGGAACATTCAATCATGTGAACGCCACTGTAATCTGAAGTAGTACATGCCAGAGACCTCAGGCCTTTGGTTGCGTGGTAAGGTAGCCACTTATACCCAGCGGAGCGCCATAGCTGAATACCAGTATTGATTGATTGCACACTGAGATATGCAAAAACACTCACAGGTGATGGTAGAAAAGAAAATAAGGAAAAATCATGGTAACTTCTACTACGCATAAGCTTGCATGGATGGTAATACAAGCTGGCACTAAAAACTTAGTTATTTTCCTCTATCTGTCCATGACTGATATCAGCTTTGGGAGTGGGAGAGATTTAAATAAGAGAATGAGGCAGAGTGCCGTAGTGCCACAGCCCTAACCCAAACTGGGGATCCCCTACAGCTTTCAGAGCAAGTAAAAGATCTTGGGAGATTCAGTCACAGATCTAAGGCATTGTGCATTGTTTGGACCTTACTTAAAAGGAAGTAAGCGGGGATTAGGAATCATAATAGAGTTGGAAGAGGCCTACAAAAAGGCCATCGAGTCCAACCCCCTGCTCAATGCAGGAAACTAGAGGAGGGGGTCTCCCATCCAAGTAATCACCAGGCCCGACCCTGTTTAGCTTTCTACGCTCAGACAAGCTGAGCCACAGGCAGTGCTGGCCCAATCAGCTTCTAGGAGCTGAAGCTATTTGTGATGTTAATTTTCACCCTAGCCAAGGATCACACGTCAGGTGACCAGGTCAGGTACAGTAATACCTTGGATTGCAAGTAACTTGGTTTGAGAGCGTTTTACAAGACAAGCAAATTTTTAAATATTTATTTAATATTTTTTTACTTGATATACAAGCGACGTCTTGCAGTACAAGTACTGTAGCACGGCTTAAATTAAAAATCTCTGTACAAATTTTTTTGGGGGGGATTTTGTTTTGATATAAGTGTTTTGGATTACAAGCACGTTTCCGGAACGAATTATGCTCTCAATCCAAGGCATGACTATATTTTCTTTGAAACTATTCTTCACTTAGGAAGGGTGGGAATTTTATTTCAGTTCATTTTGATAAGAGTTTACCAAAATGTGCAAATTTCTTCATATTCAGGATGGAAAGAACTTGTGATTTTTTTTTTTTTTTAAAATGTATGTGGGAGAAACCAAAACAGACAGATTTGTCCATCCAGATCCAGAGCTGTGAGTGCTTAGCTCTTAAAAGTCTGGGTTTGGATCCCTGTGTATTCAAGCCATGTTAGTGCTGAATTAAGGTTGCCAACTTTTATCCTGACAGACTCCTCAGCTTTAACAGCTACATGGCAGGCAGGCACAACATGGTCCTTTCCATGCTAAGAATAGCTGTACCCATTTATTTATTTATTTATTATATTTATACCCCACCTTTTTTTCCTGAAAGGAACCCAAGGTGACTTACTTAATCCTCTTCCTCTCCA
Source organism: Shinisaurus crocodilurus (assembly GCA_021292165.1). Classification (NCBI taxonomy): domain Eukaryota; kingdom Metazoa; phylum Chordata; class Lepidosauria; order Squamata; family Shinisauridae; genus Shinisaurus; species Shinisaurus crocodilurus. The sequence goes on from CM037876.1 coordinate 30,805,957, forward strand.
CGTTATCCTCACAACAACCCTGTGAGGTAGGTTAGGCTGAGAGTCAGTGACTGGCCCAAAGTCACCCAGTGAGTTTCATGGCTGAGCGGGGACTAGAACCTGGATCTCCCGAGTCCCAGTCCAACACTCTCACCACTATGCCACACTACCTATTGAATTTGGATGCAAATTTGGATCCATGCAAATGGATGAGAATTTTGTTTCAGCTCACTGTTGATAAGAATTTGCCAAAATTCACACATTTCTTCTTATTTGGGACAGAAAGAACTTTAGATTTTTTTAAAAATTGAACGTAGCAGGAAGCAAAATTAACAGATTCATCCATCCCTGTTCTTTACAGGTGATAAAAGATCTCCCACATAAGTTCTTTAAGGATTAAAGTTCTTAATCCTTACAGATTAAAGTCTAGCTGTGCAGAGGTTATTACGTCAAAGGGATGGATGATAGGCCATTAAAACGGGTGAGTTTTGCAATTGCCTTACATCTCTGCGTTTCAACAGTGCATATGTGCTTCTACAGTCTGCCTTTATGGAGGCAGTTAGGGGTTTTATAGAGGATTTATTATATTAAAAGCAAAGAAAGAAAGATCATGAAAGGGTTTTTTTTTCTTCTTCTTCCCATTGTTGTGGCAAATTACAGTTAGAGCAACCTGGAAACAGAGGAGGAAATCAGCAGGAGAGGGGAGAAAGGAGCAAATAGCCATCTTCCAAAGCATGGTTTGAAGGATCATTCAAACTGAGCTGAGTTCTTTTTATGCATCTTCATGGTTTATTCTCTGTGGCTTTCTGCATTTCCATGCTGGGACATCAGGACTTTTTTTCTGGTGGAACTCACCGGAACTGAGTTCCAGCACCTTTTCTTCTATTAATTGCATTACAATTTAATCGCCATCTACTCCCGAGGAAATGTAATCCAAGAGTTCCGGTACCCTTTTCTCCAGAAAAAAAAGCACTGTGGGACATCATGGCAGTGGGGTGGCTACACTTCCTCCTTGTTGTATGTCTTAGGGCACAATCCTGTGCATGTTTAGACAGAAAAAAGTCCTACATCTCCAAGCATTTCCCAAGTAGCAAGCTAGGAGTTTCAGTCTCCCCCCCCCCCCCCCCGTCTAAACAGGCATAGGTTTGTGCCCTTAATCATGTATTATCTTGCAAAATCCAGAAATACATGAGGTGTGTTAGATGATAAATAGAAAAGCAACAGGCCAACTTGTGGAGGTCATCCATCCATCTAGATTTCTTCAGTGCTGCTTGTCTTGCTGGCCCACACCGCTGTATACATCTGGAAAACCTTAATTTTGAGCATAGCTGGGAACGTGATGGTGCGTCTGATAAAAATCATGCGTTCTAAACTGCTTTGAGAATGCAGTGGGGATAGGAATGGAAGATCGCAGTCGGAAAATATAAGGTTCTACTATGTGCATATTGAAGGAATGGGCAAACATTCTGTGTCCTGCTCTTTGAGAAGGAACATTCTTTGCCGGTTTCATAGGTTTTAAATGGCAAACGGTCCTCAAAGTGGCATGGGAAGCCATCTCAGTTTTCTTTTTTAAGCTGGTCCTATATCCATCACACTTCTTTTCAGGTTGACGTAACTGAGTCTGGCCTAACCAATCCACTTCCTTTTTCTCCCACTTTGGCAATGATGGTAAATGATCATATTTAAAAGTAAAACACTTGCTTTTAATAATAATAAAAAAAAGCCATAGCTGTTGTGTAAGCTCTGTGTAGATTAGTGTTCTGCTGGCTGGGGCATGCTGGGAGTTGTAGGCCAAAAACATCTGGGGACCCAAGGTTGGAGAACACTGGTGTAGATTTATAGATAGATTTATAGTGTAGATTTATATAAGAGCACCCTGCACTCTGCATTATGCTTTCAATTATATATGTTACGAGTTTCTTCATCTACATTACTGAGCAGAATTTATATTATGTCCAAACAAGTGAAGAACAGTGCAAAACTGTAGATGTAGTTTGTATGTGTAATTCCTTCTCTGTGGCCATGCCTCTTCCTTGTGCTCTTAAATGCACCCGCATTCACATTGCTCACATAAACACACAACTCACACATGCCATTCACATAACACCACTATACATACACAGCATTCACAGACACATTACAACAGTTGATAGACACTCCAATAGCTCTGTCTACTCCTTTCCCCTTTGCACAGCACCAGCCGCATATAGCTGAACACTAGCCCTTGTGTGCAAACAGTTTTTTAAACTACAGAATGTTCACAAACATTCCATAAGTTCTCCCCAGCTGAGTCAATGCCAAGGGAGTTCTCATTTTAACATGCGGAAGCCAGAGTGCTTACAGCCAATAACAATGGGGATTTCAGAAATGGCAGCCTGCTGTTACGTCAAGTGTTGTTGTTTTTCTTTTGTAGAATTTATTACATTAATGGTTGTGTTTACAAGGATCAGTGTCTTCTATGATTTAATTCGATGCGTCTTCCATCTCTCTGTGAATATACGTTTTCTAAAAGATTATATTATTTATTTGATCCTCCTCCTTTTTATCTTCACAACAACCCTGTTGGTAGGTTAGGCTGAGAATCAGTAACTGGCTCAAAGTCAACCAGTTAGGTTTGTGGCCGAGAGGGGACTAGAACCTGGATCTCTCATGTCCCAGTCCAACACTCTAACCACTACACCACGCTGGCTCTCAAATGGAAGGTGTTAAAAAGACATGAATGAACAGTTGCTCTGAACCAGGTTCACACATGGAGGACTCAGATGCACACTCCAGTGTGCATGGCTGCTGGAGGTCCCCATTCATATAAATGAAGCACCAAATTTGCACACCTGTTTACTTGCATACATAGATTATGCTCATCTATTGAAGCTCACAGGAAAGCTCTTGCAATAGCTGGAGAAACTTTGTATATACATCAGAGCTTTCCAGGGAAGGCAACCTGGTGCCCTTCTGATGTTTTGGACTGCAACTCCCAGAATCCCTAACCATTGGCCATGCTCACTGGGGCTTATTGTGGACTACAACTGGGAGTTGTAGTCTAAAACATCTGGAGGGTGCCCCATATGTAATCTTAATTCAAATACCAGGTAGATAAAGCTATGCATTTCTGAGACAGTCAATCCAATATAATATGCCATTCTCTGGTGGGAAACAAATAACTGCGCTAAAAAGAAAAACAATAGTTGTGTCAAGCTTACTAATATTTGAGAATCATGATTTCAGTAGCTTTTGTTTCTTTACTTCAAAATAGAGAGAGATAATTGTGCAGAAAATATTTTACCAAGAGAAGGTAGTATCTTTGTAGCTGGACATGGCCTTCTGACATTGTCTAGTCAACTAATCTCTCAAGTATGTATATATTTTAAACTTGATGGCCAGAGTAATTCGTTCTAAAACAAATCTCCTTAGAGCAGGGGTAGGCAATGTGGTGTCTGCGGGCACCAATGCACCCTCAGACACCGTTTTGGCACCATGGTGCCCTACCCCTCCCATGTAAAAAAATAATAATGTATTTTCTTACAAGCAGCTGGGATTGCTATGAAATAAGTTTATGTTGGTGCTGAAAACTGTGGGTTCAAAGGAGTTGTGTATTGTGTTGGGGCTCAGACTCTACCTCTGCCTTGTACTCAGTCTTTTGGGCAGTTTATTGGTCCTTTGTAAACTGCCCAAAGCCATCTTGTGGTAGTGTCGGAACAGCTTTTCAAATGACCAAATCTGCCCACAGCCTACAAAGGTTGCGTACCCCTTAGAGTTGTCAGCATCCATTCATTCCATTAACCAAACATGAGGATAGAACAGAAGAAACCATCTCCCCACCCCGAAAAAAAAAAAAAACCCAGCCAACCCCCCCGGAACACACAGTTGATTATAAAAGCTGTGGAGAAGGAGCTTTATCTATCGATGATCATTCTGTCATTCTTCTCATCTCAAGTTCTTAAAATGTCAAGACAGTGCGGATGCTGAAACAAACAAATGATAGATGTGTGAGTGTGATAAGTCCTGTTCCAGGCAGTCAAACAAAATAGCTAGCACTTCACTGTCTCCTGTCATTAGCCAAACTGTTCTTGGGAAAGGGAAGAGTAGGAGGAGAAGAATCATGCACATGATGCTGGTCCACATGCAATCCTCTTTGGAATGTGAGGGGCAGCCTCTGGGCATGCATGGGGGTGCCATTTGCTCAAACATATCAGAGGCATATTTGGTGGGAACACAGAGAGGGTTTTCTCGGTGGTTGCTCCTAAGCAGTAGAACTCCCTTTAAAGGAAGGCCAGGCTAGTTTCATTTTTAATCTGGTGGGTGCTGTTATTTCTTTCTTACTGGTGTGTTTTTATTGGATTAATTTTAATGTTCAAATCATAACTTGGTTATTTTGTCTTTATTTTATTGTTAGCAGCCTTGAGCACTATTTTTAGTGGAAAGGCAGGATATAGGGCTTCCCTACACGGGGCTTTTAACCTGCCACTTTACCAAGGCTTCTGCTTCCAGATTCTTTCTGGGATTAAGGTCGGCTCCTTTACACGTGTTTTCTATTGTTCCCTTGGGGGGGGTTCTTTCTCTGCCTTTCTATATGTTCCATTACACAACCACTAGGTGGCACTGCGGTATAGCAGAATTGCGTAAATACACAAGCATTTCATCCTGCTATTTCCAGATAATACCAGACTGTCCTCGCTCTTAACAAAAGCTGCGGAAATGGTTGCAAATCACGGAAGAGCGGCCCTGGAAGAGGAGGATGTTGTATAAAGCGCCCGCAAACTTCTGTGAGTGTGGAGTCACGAGCGCACAATAATTGCCACTTATACAGAAGCCCATAGATTAAATAAACAAACAAAACCAGGTCAGACTATTTGTCATCTTTAACTGGCGACTGTTCTCCAAGGCCGCTGGAAGAGGTTCTCAGCAACTGCTACCTGATCCTTTTTTAACTGGAGATACAAGATATTGAGCCTGGAAGCTCCGCATGCAACGCATGTGCTCCACTGCTGAACAGTCCCTCCCCCAAACTCATCACCCGCACGGGGGCAGCAATTCACATAGAAGCATCAATTCAGCCAGGCCTGATTGCAAGCCCAGTGGTAGCCCCACAACTGTGCTCCAAAGCCAGCGTGATTTACAAGTATGGCTAATAAAAATTAAAATGATCACCTCTTTCCTGACCGGAGCAGTTCAAATCCTTCATTGATTTTTTCAAAAGGTAATGTATGAGTAATTAATGGATCCAATGTGAATTTCTTTCCCATGAAATCAGAAACCAGCTTAGGGACAGAGTCTTTGCTCTTCCATCCTGAAAAACCAGCAGACAGAGAAAGATCAGTCAGGATACACCACTGAAATAAGTGCAGTGCAACTTGTGAAATGGTAATGAGGTGTTTGGTTTCCCTGACGATTTAATTAGTGAAAACCAGAGTATATTCTCGGCCACTTTATGATATATCGAAACCAGTTTCTGTGGTCTACACAACACGAAGGACTGATGCCATTCTGCCCATCGTTGGCTTTGCCTTCTCAATGGCCTCTACACTGTGAAGCAGAGATGGTCATAAAATGGGAGTGAGTAGGGGTAAAGATGCACCATATTCTGTTTTTCCCAGTATGGGAGCCTGGAAGAGCTGTTGCAACTCGTATCTCATTTTTCCATAGGGCTACCATTTTCTGAAGGTGATTTACAAATCAGGAGCCAGAAATGTGCACATTCTCCCTTTTCCGCCTCATCTCTTTAGTGTGAATCTCCACCCTTTCCCCTGTTTGCTTTAACCATGGTTTAGCATTCCATCTGCACCAAATGCTAGCCATGATTCACGCTAACTAGAGTTCTCAACTTAACCAGAATGTGAAAACAGGGTTTAGAACTGGCTTGCAAACCCTGGTTGAGAGGGTACTTGGCCAGTGCCAACCATGGTTAGCATGTAAAACCAAACCATGGTTAAGGAAAGAGATGGGAAATTAACACTGGAGAAGGGAGGGGTAGGATGTACACATTGCCAAGGCTGCCCGTGCCACTGCAGGCACAGCCAGGACATTCCAGTTATGAGGGTATATGCGAGATTTAGAACAGGGGTTGCCCTCCAGATGTTTTGACTTACAATTCCCATCATCCCTCACTATTGGCTATAGTGGCAAGGGCTAACTGGAGTTGGAGGGCAAAACATTTAGAGGGCGACAAGTTATTTATTTATTATTACATTTATATTCTACCGTTTTTCCTCTTCCAAGGAGCCCAAGGCGGCTTACATGGCCCTCCTCCTCTCTATTTTATCCCAACAACCCTGTGAGGTAGGTTAGGCTGAGAGTCAGTGACTGGCCCAAAGTCACCCAGTGAGCTTCATGGCTGAGTGGGGACTAGAACCGAGATTTCCCGAGTCCCAGTCCAACACTCTAACCACTACGCCACACTGGCTCTCAACCCTCAATTTGCCCAACCCTGCTTTAGACTGGAATTTGCTCTGAACTTGCCTTCCCTGTGTGTGACTTCAGCAACTTAGTGAAAGCATCTCTCCCCACCCTCCTCTCTGACCCCAAGAATGTTAATATGGAGCTGGCATTACCACTGAGAAGGAGGGAGAGCGTGGAGTTAGTTATCAGCAGGTTTTCATAGATCATAGAGTTGGAAGGGGCCTACAAGGCCATCGAGTCCAACCCCCTGCTCAATGCAGGGAACTAGAGGAGGGTCTCCCATCCAAGTAATCACCAGGCCTGACTCTGCTTAGCTTTCCATGCTCAGACAAGCTGAGCCAGCGTAAGCCACAGTGGAACCATTTCCAGCCCAAGGGCTGAATTCCATTTCAGAGAAGCTCTTGGGGGGCACATTCCAGTGGTGGGTGGGGCTGAAGGCAAGAGGGGCAGGACCATGAGCAATGGGGGCAGGCCAGACCGCAATGCCAGCACATTTTCTTACTGCCAGTAACTAAGGCTTAAGAGAAACATCTCAACCTTTTAGAATGGGGGGGGGGGAACTGCACAAAAGCTGGGGAAACCACCAAACCAGTGTTCTCCAACCTTGGGTCCCCAGATGTTTTTGGCCTACAACTCCCAGCATGCCCCAGCCAGCGTGGCTCCAAGGTTGGAGAACACGGCACCAAACCATCAGTGGCCCGAGAGGAATGGGATGGACCCAGGGGAAGTGCGTGTGGCCATCTGGGAGCTGCAGGAGGGCTGGATCTGGTTCCTGGGCCAGAGGTTCTGCACCCCCGATGTATAGAATGGTTTGTGTTGCTTGAGCTCTGTCTTTGGTAGCTGACAATGGGTTGTACCCAATGTCTAACTTAAGTCCCATTCGTTTCAATGGGTCTTCTCTAAGTAGGACTAACATTGGATACAAGCCAATGGGATCCAGCTCTCAGTGCTTTTCCCTGAACTTCAACTATAGCATATATTGGTTGAACATTTCTGCACAAAAAATGCTATGATTATCTTGAAACATACACAGAGAATCATCAGGTCCTGAATTATCCCTTTCCGGGACTGGCAAATATGTTAAATGTTTAATTGCATACATGGGGTTAAGATGCATTTTTGTATGTGTCAAGCCTGCAACTCTACCTCCAAACACAGATCCTTTCCAGGTACGGCCTGTGAAAAGCAACATTGGGTCAAAAGTGATCTGAGACGCTGAAGGAGGCACTCCCACAATCACGCTGGTTCCATAGTTGTTCTGGCAGGAGGCCAGGGCAGCAGTCTGAGGTGAAACATAAAGAATGCCCTTCAGTGATTACTTTATTTACTGACAACAGCCTTCCTTCCCCAACCTGGCATCCTCCAGATGTTTGGACTACAACCCCCATCAGCCCACTGTGGCTAATGGGGATTATGGGAGTCATAGTCCAAAAAAATCTGGAGGGCACCCACCAGGTATATTTACGGTATATACTGCCTTTCAACAAGAACAGTTCTCAAAGTGGTTGACAATCCGGTAAAATGGGGCAACAGTTAAAACTTCTCAACACGAATGTTTTTACTATCTTCTCCTCTCTTCCTCGAATCCCGTAGAACTCACCGGGCAGATGATATCAGCAGCTCCTGCGTAAAGCATCCTCTCACCAGCCCTCTGAGAGATACTGCTGCCTTGCTGGGCCCATAGTGGCCACAGGGGAAGTAGTCCCTATCCCTTGATATATATTACCAAACAGCAGCCTTGAGTAAACATTTCTTCATTTCATGTCATCATCCTGTCTGGCTGAAGGGGCACCTCAAACCCTACGTCAGCCGTCCACCATTGGACTATAGCTCCCAAGTGGCTGAATTATTCATTATGCATAGCTTGGCTATTTTAATTCTGCCTTATCTGCACTATTTGGTAGGACAATTTCCAGAGCCACGTACCATGGTATCCGTGCGCCCAATCACTTCGAACGAATAGTCTACGCCTTCACCATCCGTCAAGTCAAAGAGCACTTCGTTGATGGGCTTCTTGAAATCCAGAGGGTTGACACACTCAGTGGCTCCCAGCTCCCTAGCCTTGGTGAATTTATCCTTGTTGATGTCGACCCCGATGATTCGGGAAGCTCCAGCCGCTTTACAGCCCATGACCGCCGAGAGGCCCACTCCTCCCAAGCCGAAGACGGCACAGGTAGAACCTGGTTCCACCTAAATTTGAGAGCAGCATTAAAACTGAAGAGCAACAAAATATTATACAGCATTAAAAGCCTGACAGAGCAGACCAGTCTTTACTACCCATTTAAAGGTGAATAAGGAAGTAGCCAATCTCACCTCCTTCAGGAGGGAGTTCCACAATTATGGTGCTGCTACTGAAAAGGCCCTGTCTCGAGTACCCACCAACCTTGCCTTTCTGGGCAGTGGAACATATAAAAGGGCCTCTGTTGATGGATAATAAATTATAATTGTACCAAAGCAGTGGGTATATTCTTGAAACACCTGCTCTAGAACTCACCCGGGCTGTTTGAACAGCTGCTCCATAACCAGTAGAAAACCCGCAGCCAATCAGACACACTTTTTCCAAAGGGGCAGCAGCATCGATTCTGACCACTGAGGTCTCGTGCACCACAGTATATTCAGTGAAGGTGCTGGTGCTAATGAAATGGTGCAGGCTCTTCCCCTTGCAAGTGAACCTGCTGGTGCCGTCAGGCATCAAGCCACGACCTTTACTAAGGCTGTTGATAAAAGACACACAAAGATGGGGAAATAAGGATTTATAAAAATGGGATCTTGCTAAGACTCAGGGACAAACTGAACATGAGATTAAATGCATCTTTGCATTGCTGGAAAAAAATTGCATAGTAGGGGAAATTTAACCATTTCCTCCCCTGCTGTGGTCCTGAAGAAAAAAACTCCTCTAAGGGCGCAATCCTATGCAAGTTTAGACAGAAAAAAGGCCTACAACTCCCAGCATGCCCCAGCCAGCTAAGCACCTTAAATCTGCAATCCTATACACACTTACCCGGGAGTAAGTCCCACTGAACTAGTAAATGAGGCTTATTTCTGAGAATTGCACTGTACGTAAATTGCTACTTGCATTGGATGGAAAGCTCCCACTGGTGCCAATGGGGAATTTCCTCCCAATGGAAATATCAGCTTCAGCAGAGGAGAGATTTTCCTCAGGACCACAGGAAGGGAAGAAAGGTTAAAGCCCCCCTCTCCACCTGCTGTAGTTCCAATAATTATCAGCCCCCACCCAAAAAAAGCTGGTGCCATTTGCATCTTCAGGTAACCTGCATCTAAATGCAAAGATGAATTTAATGTCACGTGTAGTTTGACCCCACCCTAGTGTATTGTAGTAGACAGAATGCTAGACTTGGCCTGGGGTGGGACGGACCCGCGTTCAAATCCCTGTGCATTTATAAAGCTCGTTGGGTAGTCTTGGGCAAGTCAGTGACTGGGTTCTCACAACACACAAAGCCACGGTGGCTGCAGTAAACCCTAGAACAAGCCGTGGCTTCAAAGGGTGGCTTCGAAGCCATGGCTAAGAAACACTGACTGGGTTTCACACAAGACGCGAAGACGCCACCATGGCATTGGCAGGAGGGTGAGTGGTTTAAGGACTGCAGAAGTGAGTGAATGAGAAGTCATAGACACCCAGGCTACTTAACTTCTAATCTCTTTCTAGAGCTGTTCAAAGTTTCTTGGCTTAAGCTGTAATGGCTTTCTTGAACTGTTCGCTCTTGGCTTGCTTGCGGGATTCACAGGTGGGCCCCCAAGTCACTCATGCAGGTGCTAGACGAGGCTTACTGAAGTCTAGTGCCAATTGGAGGCACGGGGGGGGGGGAGCATTACTACACAGAGACAGGCTACATTTCATTGTATTCCTGCCTTGCTCGCTCCTTTTCATTTTCTTTAAATAATAGCCATTAAATGATACATTGAAACATCATGTTTGGAAACAAAACCGTAACGAAGCTTACTCATTTTCATAACATAGGTTGCCTTTGGTACTTTGGCAAGAGCTGCATTTTCCACACTGCGGAACGAAGAGTGGGATTACTTTGTCTCCTAGGATCGAATATAAACAGCTATAACTTTTACAATCAGGCATATTAAGATACACACAAAAAACCCTATATAAATGAAGCAAAACAAATCTAAACAGTTCTGCCTTCAATTGGGCTCTGGTTTCTTAACAGGATTCAGTCAAACATAAATATTTCTTGGTAAGACACCTAGAAATATTTATGGTTGACTGCATCCTGCTTTGGATACTTAATCCTGGTATGAGAATCATGAACCCCAACTGTATGCATGTTTTTTCCCCTCAAAATAAGTCCTACTGAATCCAATGGGACTGAATCTGAACAGAGTGTGCATGATTTTGGCCTAACCGTACTTTTATGCACTTTTAAAAACAATGATTTAGGTAGCCTGTAGGACAGAGAGCTAGAGATGAAAGTCGACTAGGAGATGGAACAAAGGTACACCTATTTTAAGACAGCTAGGTAGCCAGGAACCTTTAAGAACTGTAGAGCCTGATGTCTCATTATCAATTCAATTGTTTTTTGATCTCCAACCAACTTCCTTCCTTCATTGCTGGAACTAAGAGGCATAACACTTATTGATGCATATGATGCATAACACTTATTGAAGGCATGTGGCTTACGCTGGCTCAGCTTGTCTGAGCGTGGAAAGCTAAGCAGGGTCAAGCCTGGTTGTTACTTGGATGGGAGACCCCTCCTCTAGTTTCCTGCATTGAGCAGGGGGTTGGACTCGATGGCCTTGTAGGCTACTTCCAACTCTATGATCTATGAAATCTATGATGTGGGCATGCCCTCTGGTGGCTTCTTTCTGGTTGGAAGTCAAGTCATTGCTAACATACATTTTGTTCTTGGAAAAATCTGTGATAATTGCGGATGTTCATGCACTTCTAAATTATATTCCTGTGATGTGGGGAATAACAGATGGAGAGTAAAAGTGGTCTTTTGAGAGCCCTTACAGTTGCAAAGGGACTCATACTGCCAGCTGGGAAGGATAAGCACCCACGATCTAATGGTCAGAGCAGTCAGACCATGCAACCAACTGCCTAGGGAGGTGGTGGGCTCTCTGTCATTGGAGGAATTCAAAGACTGGACAGCCATCTGTCAGGGATGCTTTAGACTGGATTCCTGCACTGACCAGGAGGTTGGACTCAATGGCCTAACTGGCCACTGCCAACTCTATGATTCTATGATTCTGTGACCTCTCATTCAATGGTCTGAAGGACTTGTTGCTCTTGCTGCATTTGAACATATAGCCTACAACTCCCAGCATGCCCCAGCCAGCCATTTGTAGGACTTTTGGAGGACTTGTAGGAATTCCACACACACACACATCTAAACATGCGTAGGATTGTGCCCTAAATGATGAAAAACTCACTCTTTTTCTTTAATGCTATATTGGCAATAGTGCTAGAAAGAACCATTCATGTTATATATTTGCCCAAGTAACGGGAGATAGAAGGTTTGTTGTGAAGAGATAACCATTCACCACCTTTTAAAAAAATCAGCACTGGAGAAGAGCACAAGCCATCAAAGAACTACATTAAAATTATCCTTTATTTTTCAAAGAGCAAAGGTTTATCGCATGGGTCAGTTGGGGGCGGGGGGCAAAGATGATCCTCTATTTCAGTGGTGGGGAAACTGAGGCCCAGGGGCCAAATCTGGCCCTCTGGGATTCCCCTGAGGGTCCCACCCCCTCCTCCCAACACCAATCATTTGATTTTTTTCCAGCTTTTGTGCAGTTTTTCCCCCCTTGTAAAAGGTTGAGATGCCTCTCCTGAGGCTTATTTACTGGCAGTAAGCGCTTCAACTGAAAATATGCTGGTGTTTTTTGTATTTTGGTCCTGAAACCAGTGTTGACATAAGAGTCAACTGCCAGTCCAATTGGCTTCTGTAGGTGGAATCAGCAGGGAGGGAGGCGCCGTCTTGTCCTCTTCCTCAGGCAGCAAAATGTTTTGGGCCTGTCCTGCAGGCCAGTGTATGCCATGTCATGTGCAAAGTAGCTCTCCATGTCTGTTGTTAAAGCCCCACTCCCATCCCATCTTTTCACATACCTGTTTTCACACAAGTCACTCCTTCTCCAACGCTCTCCACAACACCAGCCGCTTCATGGCCCAGAACGATTGGGAAAGGCATAGCAAAGGCACCGCTGATCACATGATCATCCGAGCGACAGATCCCTGTGGCCAAGATCTGCACAGAAATGAAATTGTGTTTTGGGATATAACACAAGTTAAAAATATACAAAATAATGTGGAAAGTATATGATTTCTATATTATATGAACATATATTTTGTAACAAATATTTACTATTATTATTCTGCTTGAATGTAATCCTATGACTTACATATGTTAAGTTCCTGTTCTGACTCTGTATGCAGCAGGAAGTTCTATCTCACATGAAGGAATGTAACAGTCTAGGGTTGTAACACTAAGGGTCTGTAAGGGCCTCTTGACTTCTTATGACCTGTTGGACTTAAACCTGTTAAGCTAACAGTTAATTGTGTTGAGATAAGGTAAGGTTACTTCAAAGAAATGTTAATCATGGAAATTGGCCGAACAATACAGATTTACAAGGACACTAGGGCAATTAACAAGAGGTGTGAACCATCTTTCTTCAGTCTCCAATTCCACTCCCCAATACTCCCCATTACACACATGTCAATTAGTTGTTATTTACTGCTGGGAAGAGAAACCAGATATTGTAAAAGCATAAATCTGTCACAATAGAAAGAAACAATTAGGACACATCAGAGAATTTGTTAACACGCATGCGCGAAAGCAAGATGCTTGTCAAAAAGGTATAAGAATGGATGTATTTGTGGTATTCGGGGTCCCACTCTCCTCTTCCCTTCTGAGTGGTACCATACAGCGCTGTATTCTGAATAAAGGAATTCTTTTTTTTACCCGCTCTGGCTGGTTTATTGACTACAAGTCAGCTGGAAAACAAGCTTGAACTCCCTTACCTAAAATGGTGATTTCCTAAAACCATATACGTGTGCCACTAGAACGGAGCTCACGGACCACTAGTAGTCCAAGGATCACGAGGACCTCTGGTGTAGACCGCACTGAGTTAGATGGACCAATTGTCTGACTCAGTAGAGAATTCTGACTCAAAATTCTCTCTCTTTCCAGAATTGCAATCCTATGCATGTTTAGACAGAAAAAAGTCCTACAACGCCTAGTCTAAACAGGATAAGCTCCCTGGAGGCTTTGTGAGAAACATGTGTGACTAAAAAGTGTGTGTCCTCAAGGATTTTTTGGTCACTGAGTTAAACACATCTCTCTCTCTCTCTCTTTCCGGAATTCATAAACTGCTCTATATCCAAAAAAAGATTTGCAAGTGTTGAACAGTGAAACAAAACCAACAAAAATCAAAATGCAAAAGAATGAAAATGTTTAAAATCCAAGTTATAGAATAAAATTGTGGCTAGCCATTCAGGGAAAGCTTGTTTAAATAAAAATGTCTTGAGCAGATGCTGCAAACAAAACAACATTTTTGCCTGCCTGACATCATCTGGCAGGGAATTCCACAGAGGGGGAGCTGGTACATTAAAAGCTCTACTCTAAGCGGACTCTGAGCAGACTTCAGGTCCAGCAGGAGTGCCTCATCCAATGACCTCAGTGATCGGGTAGGCTGAAGAGGGAGAAGGCATTCTCTCAAATATTCTGGTCCTGAGTTGTTGAGGACTTTATACACCCTGAAATAGAACCCTGGTAGCAAATATGCAGCCAGTGCAGCTCCCTCAGCAAAGGTATTACATGCTGAAAAGTGACAGCTCCAGATAACAGCTGAGCTGCTGCTTTCTGCATATCATTTGAACACATTTAGGGGCTGTGACATGAGTCTCTTGAAGAAAAATGTTTACAGAAGGATGACAAAGACTGCTACAGCAAAATTACTGCTGAATAAAACGGCCAGACCTACTGTTGTTGTATGCTTAAAGGGTTTTGCTGTATGACTACAAGACCCTTTATTCTACTCTTTAGAAGCTGAAATATTAAAATTGGCTAAACACTGGAAAGCAAGGGGAAATGGAATGGCTCTGAACAATAAGTGTCTGTTTACCTTGGTTAAGACCATAGTCTATCAAAGAGTATCACCAGAACATCAAACAGAAAGGGATGTGTGGAGTTCTGTTGCGGGCTCTTTATCAGTGGCATTCTGCATCTCTACTGAGTGTAAAATTTAACTATATTAACTGATTTCATCAACTTTATATTTCCCCCCTCTGTAATAGTAATAATCTGATGTATATCTAAATATTTTCAATAAACATCTTTTAAAAACAAAAAATAAAATAAAAAAAGAACAGCACTGCAAGGGTGAAGCGTAATGGTGCATTTCTATTACGAGGATCGTAAAAGTCCCTGAACTCCGAGGCTTATGTTATGAGCAAACTATGCAGGGAAGGAGAAGTGGCAGAGGCGATCTTCTTCGCCTTCCCATCCTCCTGCCCTGCATTTAGCAGCAGCGTTTCAGAGGGGGAGGGAAAGAGGCAGGGAAGGCCTCGGGAGAATAGCTCATATCTTGGCCTACCCAGCCTCCTCCCCTCCCCGCCAACCAAAATGCCCTCTTTTCCCCCTGTCCAAAGTCGCTTTCCTGACCTCGGAGAGCAGCCGGCGTGGTTCTTCCTGCTCCGGCTGCAAGGGGGAGGGTGGGTCGGAGCTCTGATTCCCAGCCCCGAGGTCAGAGTGCCGTGTCTCCAACCTCGGATCTGGGAATCTTAAGTATCCTATGGCCCTTCAGACGCTGTCCAGGGGCCATAGGATTGCTCCCCAAACTGGTTTAGAATCCATCAATATTATCTGTGTGTGTGTGGTGTAGTGTGACCAGTGTGGCGTAGTGGTGAGAGTGCTGGACTGGGACTCGAGAGATCCGGGTTCTAGTCCCCACTCGGCCATGAAACTCACTGGGTGACTTTGGGCCAGTCATGGACTCTCAGCCTAACCTACCTCACAGGGTTGTTGTGAGGATAAAATGGAGAGGAGGAGGAGGATTATGTAAGCCGCCTTGGGTTCCTTGCAGGAATAAAGGCGGGGTATAAATATAATAAATAAATAAATATCTTTTTTGTTTACCTTAATGCGAACTTCATGAGCCTTTGGAGGAGCTACTTCAACTTGCTCGATGCTCAAGGGTTTCTTTGGCTCCCAAGCAATGGCTGCTTTGCACTTGATGACCTGTAAAACAACAGAAAGGATCCAATCACTTTTGCTATTTCCTGTTACAACTGAGCAAGCTTAGAAATTGTAATTTGCTTGCAGCAAGTTATTTACGCATATGGTAAACATGCCTTGCCATGCAAACATTCTGGGCCAAGGTTAGACAGGAC
Organism: Shinisaurus crocodilurus; assembly: GCA_021292165.1. NCBI lineage: Eukaryota > Metazoa > Chordata > Lepidosauria > Squamata > Shinisauridae > Shinisaurus > Shinisaurus crocodilurus. The sequence continues at coordinate 30,821,693 of CM037876.1, forward strand.
ATCAGGATAATGATTCATGGGCTGAGCCTAAAGTCATGTTGCTTGAACGTGGTTTTTTGTGTTTTTTTTAACCAAATTTTACCAAATGTGCACCACTCATTACTGTTTTAACTGCTATAAAACTTATTAGCAAAACTTTGGTGAAATCCAAAAATGCCCCCGTGCAAAAAATTGGATTAGCAGGAGCTGACAAATAACTTGATTATCCAAGTTAATTGAAACAATATGAGTAAGGGTTGGGAAATGAAGATAAGAGATGGAAGAAGGGCGTAAGGAAAAAATCACTGCAGAATAGCAGCAGCAGCAAAAGAAGAAATTGGTTCAAGACTGTTTAGTTAAATATTTTGTTCTGTCTTTCTCAGTAACAAAAGGAATTCCAATGGCATTACTGGGGAAGGGAGAAGTTGAAAAGTGTAAGTAAACATTGTTAAACCTATCTCTGTTTGGATATTCACATACTGTATATTATAAATTTATGTTTGACGGTATCCTTCTAGGCTCATGAGACTATTGTTTACAATGTAGTTTAGGTGCTTTAAAGATCTCGTGTGTGTGTGTGTGTGTGTGTGTGTGTGTGTGTGTGTGTGTTGTGGTGGGGGGAAAGAGAGAGCATTGCCCCAGGTCACCAAGGAGAGAAGTTTTATAAACTCCCCCCCCCCCCCCTTGAGATCTCAAATGGCTAACATAGCAAGTTTTTTTTTGGTAGCCTAGTCCTTTTTTGCAGATTTACTTGCAAGGCTTGCAAACATGTTTCGTGTGTGTGTGTGTGTGTGTGTGTGTGTATACACACACACACGCACACACACACACAGTTCTACCTGCATGGCAAACTCATCCACCTAGATCTAATCACAAAAATTATATCTGTCCGAGACCGAATTTGCTGGGTGTGAGAGCATTGGGATGAGTGAAATGAGCAGCAGCTTCTTTCTCGCCTGCACTTTCCTGGCTTTGGGGCTCACACACCACAGTGCAAACTGCTTCTGAGTCAAAACGCCCAGTCTCATGCAGCCTAGGAAGCAAGAAGGTGCTTGCAAGCAGAAAAGAGCTCGGATACCTATTAGATTGGCAGCCTTGGATTAGTGGCTGGCCATTTACACTAGGAGGAAAGAAGTGGCATATTTATTTGAGCCAGTGTGGCCTAGTGGTTAGAGTGTTGGACTGGGACTTGGGAGGTCTGGGTTCGAGTCCCTACTTGGCCATGAAGCTCACTGGGTGACTTTGGACCAGTCACTGACTCTCAGCCTAACCTACCTCACAGGGTTGTTGTGAGGATAAAATGGAGAGGAGCAGGAGGAGGATTATGTAAGCTGCCTTGGTTCCTTGCAGGAAAAACTGGTGGGATACATAAGTACAATAAATAATTTTAAATAAATAAAGGGCTGGTTTCACATTTCATTTCCAAATACCCTATGAAGATGAGCAAGTTCATAGACTTTCAGATAATTTGAAAATGGTCCACAGCATGGAGAACATCATTAGGTCCAAACTACAGAATGAAACAAATGAAGGTAGGCTCTTGGGCCATGACCTGCCCTTGCTGAACTTGGGGGTGTCCCCTTTAGGGCTGGTCTTCAAGAAGGCCCTGGTGGAACACGAGGCTATTGTCCCAGCACTTTGTTTGGTAAAATACACATCCTTCGACATGGCAGTTTCCATGGTGCAGTCCCTGGGTAAAGGGGCACTACAGGTGCTGAGAGCTAGCACTGGAGGTCAACAGGGATCCAGTGAAAGTACCTTGGGAGCTCTGGGAGCTCAGCAAGTATAAGTGGACCAGGCCATTCGTTTGTTGCTGCCTCCATCCGGGGCCAACCCGAGACATGTTGCTGCCTGAGGTGAAGAACAACAAGAGGGTGCCCTCTCTCATTCCATGTACAAAAGCTGACTGGACTGTTTCTTCAACACTAGTGATAGAACAGCATCCCCCACTGCATATGATGAAGGCAGCAGGCTAGCTTAGGGGGTTCAGAGCCGGCCACATTCCAACACCTTGCTGCCACCTACCAGCATCTGTTCCTGAGGCAACCAGTTCACTCTGCCTAATGGTAGGGCCAGCCCTGACCCCATCCACAGGGGTCACATATGCCAGGAAACGTTGGACTTTCTGGACATTTCAGCTGCAGCAGTAGACGGGCTAGTGAAATCAATGGGACGACATTGGTTGGAACATGCCCTACATGTATTTTACCTTGTTTCCGCCTCTTTATTGCCACCGTAATTTGCTTTTAGGCATTGACACTGAGGCCACTGTAGTCAGCTCTGGGAATCCAGAGCCAAGGAACGCATCAACCACGGCGTAAGGCAGGGGTGTTGAACTGTGACAGGCCTGTGGGCCAAGCCCAGCCCACTTAGGGGCCAAGCCCAGCACTCTGGGGTTCCCAGATGGCCATGCCCATTGCCCACTTCCCTTAGTTACTGGCAATAAGAGCTTTAAGCTAAAATATGGTGGCATTTTGACTCTGCCCCTTTTGCCCTTGGTGCCGCCCACCACTGGACTGCACCCTCCCCCTGGAGAGCTCCTCTGGAATTGAATTTGGCCCTCAGGCTGAAGGAGGTTCAACACCCCTGGTATAAGGATTGCAAGTATCTTCCAAGTTAAGTGTGGAAGTGTCCGTTTGTATTTATTGAGGAAAACTGCATAATTATCTAGGACCATACGCTCCAGAGAATAATCAAAAGGTGGTGATTCGAATAAAACAGGCAAGAATGTGTGAGATCTTGTGGGCAGCGGGTGGACGGATCTCATGGGCAGCTGGTTGGCCGCTGTGTGAACAGAATGCTGGACTAGATGGACCCTTGGTCTGATCCAGCATGGCTCCCCTTACGTTCTTATGTTATGTGTATAGTTTCAGTTTATTAGGTGACAGATAGAATGGTAGCTTATGAGGAGGAGACCAGGGTTAAGAACCTTTGGTATAATGGTTAGAGTTTCAGACTAGGATGAAGAGACCTGGGTTCAATGCTCCACTCAGCTGCAAAGCTCACTGAATGACCTGGGTTGATCAGGGCTAAAAAAGATGCTATGTTAAATACATTGTGTGCAAATGATCCTCACTTTCTTTTTTACCTCCAAGCAAGCGTGTGGAGCCCCAATTCAGATAAGGACCAGCACATGCAGGTAGGGGAACTTTAAACCTTCCCACTCAGCCACTTTCCCCCACCAAATTCCACCCCCGCCCCCTGTGAGGGTTAAAAAGGAGAAGAAACCCATCGGCACCAAGGGCGTCCTTCCCCTCCTTTCTTTAGCCCAGGGGTTGGCCAGTCATGACCCTCCAGACGTTTTGGCTTACAGCTCCCATGATCCCTCACCATCAGCTATGCTGGCTAAGGTGGAGCCTTAGGCTTAAACATCTGAAGGGTCACAGGTTGTCCACTCCTAACCCCTGTGGGGGGGATTTAGGGGGCGAAATGGCTGGGTAGGAAGGCTTAAACCCCCCCATCCCACGTGTGGTTGTCCCGATCCAGCTTGGGGCCCCACACGCTTACATGGAGGTTAAAAAAATAGTTAGGATCATCTGCACGCTTTCTATTTAAGCCAGCATGTAGTTCAGTCCTCACTCTCCCCCAGCCTAAGCTACTGTTACAAATAGCTGGGACTACGGGGTGAGCTACAGACGGAGACTCCAAACCCAAAGGCAATTACTAGAACACCTGTATTTAGATCACATGCAGCTCAGCTCATTCCATTCTCACCATCCACATTCACTCGGGCAGCAGCTACCCATGTTGGAGCAACGGAGCCTGGTGGCCTGCCAGGTCCTACGTGCCGAATCCTGAGGGGTGCTGTGAGCAGCTGCTTCTTTGGCGCTCCGATCTTCCCTCAGGGTTCTGCTGATTTGCGGCCATCTTAAATACGCTTTTTCTCAAGTCATTGCACGCACAGTGTGAAACAATATACCTGTTGACTACACGTCCTGGTTGTATATTAATGATCCTTTTTGGGAAATCACTCTACTTTATGTTAAAGGACATCACCTTTCACTTTAGCGGCTGCAATCATACAACCTTTGCCTCAGGCGCTAGGCTTATCTTGGGAGTTTCTTTGTTCATTGTTTTCTCTTTTCCAAAATCCACTGAACAACTATATCTTGATGTTCACGTTCAACGGCCAGCTTTGCATATACGCACACCTGCGCAATTCTTCAGCCTTTTTCTTCAGATAACTCTGCATGTTCCCATTTAGTAACTTTCTTCCACTCAAAACCTCAGGAACCCTTTCACCCCCAAAGGGGGGGCATTCTATGCTTTTACGTAACACTACCTACGTGGTTGCAGCTAGGAAGAAATGGGGCAGGTGGGACAGAACCGAGTATGCCTCCCTGAGCAGCTCGAAGGATATCAATAACAGTGTTCGCTTTGTACCTGCATTCCCTGTGGCCAGACTGAAGATTCTCTGGATGTCATCCGATTTGCACAATCATGGATTCTTTTGACATACCATTTGAAAAAAGAATGCATTACTTCTCATGGTGTACTTATGCATCCAGTTGAAAAATAAAAGATAGAGCAGGTAAGCATATGACCTCACTTCCCAGTCCTGTACGATCATGAAGAGGCTTTTGAGAGTCGGACATAATGTATTGCTTTAATAATTCAAACTTAAAACACCAAGTATGGGAGCAATCCGGCAAAAGTAAAGCATTGCTGTGTCCAATTACTTTCAATGGAACGAGTTAAGCAAGTGAAATCAATGGGACGACATTGGTTGGAACATGCCCTACATGTATTTTACCTTGTAAGAGCCTGATTTAAAAAAGTGCTGTTTCTATTGCTGTCTTTATTGCTCTTATATTGTATCGGTTTTATGTGCTTTTATTGTTGTCCGCTGCCTTGGGAGGGCTTCTGCCCTGAAAGGCGGCCAATAAATATTTTAAATAAAATAAAAATAATAAAAATAAAACTCCTTTGCTGTCAAGATTCCACTAGACCAGCCTTCCTCAACCACCATGCTGGCTGGGGATGATAGGAGTTGTAGTCCAACACAACTGAAGGGCGCTAGGTTGGGGAAGGTTGCTGACTAGACCAAAATGAAGGTATAAGCCCTGTCCTCTTCCTCACACAACTTCTTGTGACACTGGAATTATACAGCCCTTCCAAAACCGATGGTCTTTTCCTGGTTCATGCAACATACTCCATGAATACTGTTCCTCCAGCTTCCATGTTTTGCAGTTTATAAGCTTTTGTGCGGAGATCTGGCTCAGTGAGGCAACAATCCTATACCCACCTTCCTTGGAGTAAGCATCAATGTACTCCGGGACTTACTTCTGAGAGGACATCTATAGGATTGCACTTAGAGTTGATTGTTTCCAGCACTAGTAGAATAATTTTTATAACTATTAATGTCTATTCATAAAATGAATTTACAATTACAATTTAAAGTGGTAACAACAATTAACAGAAAAACAGATAAAATAACATTACTTTAAGAACTATTTCTTCAACAATAAATAGTAATTCAGTATTAATTTTGTACTATGAACTTGCTCACTTACTTTGCCTGCGGTACTCATAGTGCTACTTTGTCAGTTTTGCAGTCTCTCTTGCTCTCTGCTTTCTTGCTCCAGAAAATGAATAGCCTGAACAAACTCCCTGCTATTCAGTGGAAGTTGGACAGATTGCTTTTCAGTTCTTCTGCAGCGTACAACTGCACAAATAGAGCTTGGTGCCTTTTAACCAAGCCCACTATGCTCCCAAGTCCCACCCATGAGCCCAGAAAAGAAATACACTAGACACCTCCTCCACTTGATCTCAGTTCCACGGTCCAGCTTAGTAGCATTAAAATATTAGTAGTGGGTTGACATTTATTGCCACCTTGCAGATAATAACCCCATAAAAATGACTAGCTTGCAAAGGTTTTGGTAGTAGCTTGTGAAGAAGCTACCAGGCTGTATTTTCATCATGGCTGGCTGTGGAGAAGGGGAATCCTTCTCCACTGCCAGCATGAAAATGTGGGCTACTAGCCTCTTCGCAGGCTAGTAAAAACAACAACCCCAAAACAAAAAGGCTTCTAGCAAATGGGCTGGCATAGGAGGGATAGATAACTCAACCCCACCCCGCTCCTGCTGCATTCAGTTGTGGAGGAAGAGACTTCTGCAGTTAGCACAGAAACCAAACAGGCTGGTAGAGGAAAGATGGAGGAAATGGACCTTCCTCCGCCAATCCTGCTCACTCTTCTTCATGGAATTTCATGAGCTCACCTGAATGGAGTTTCTGGTTGCCTATGGCAAAATGAGGCAGACATCAAATGTATTTTAGGTAGTGCTCTAAATAAATTTGGAAACGTGCAGGCAAAGGTGTGCCAATTAACACAAGGTCTTCCTGCTCTAATCATAGGTGCATGAAATAAAGAAACACAATTCATTCGCCTTAATTCAGGGAAGAAAACTAGTTGGGTTGGACAATCCTAACTGTCATTCTGGAGAACTCTGACACTGGAGCGTCTGAGACATCTAAAGCCCTGCGGGCTGCTGGCCTACAGACAGAACAGAGTTTTAGTTAGTAGCAAATTTTGCTATATCAAGTCACTTGCTAGCTACAATGAATTTGTAGGAGGAGAAAAAAACATGTAAAGAAAGCCTGGTGAAGGAGAGAATGCCAGCATTTTGTAACACCATCAACCAAGTTAATGGTGAGAGTGTTGGACTGGGACTCGGGAGATCCAGGTTCTTGTCCCTGCTCAGCCATGAAACTCACTGGGTGACTTTGGGCCAGTCACTGACTCTCAGCCTAACCTACCTCACATGGTTGTTGTGAGGATAAACTGGAGAGGATGATTATGTAAGCCGCCTTGGGTTCCTTGCAGGAAAAAAGGTGGGGTATAAATATAATAAATAAATAAATAAATAAATAAATAAATAAAATAATGGATCGATAGGCAACATGTCAAAACTGGAATGATCTCTTCGGGCTTCTCTACATGAGGCTTTTAATCCACTGCTTTACTGAGGCTTCTGCTTCCAGATCCTTTGCGGGATTAAGATTGGCTCCTTTACATATTTTTTCCTTCTTTCTGGGGAGGTTTCTTTCTCTGCCTTTCTATATGTTCCATTACACAACCACAAGGTGGCGCTGCAGAATAGCGGAATAACAAAAATACACAAGCTTCTCATTCCGGTTCATTCTGCCATTTCCAGATAATGCTACACTTTCTTTAATCTAAAAAAAAAGTTGCAGAAATGCTTGGAAAGTACGGGAGAAGCTCTGGAGGAGGAGGAGGATGACGTCGTGTAAAGCACCCGCAAACTACCATGAGTAAGGAATCATGAGCACACAATAAATGCCTCATGTAGAGAAGCCCAGTGGTTGGTCCTATGGCCCCTCAGAGAGTGTCCTGGGGGCCATAGGGTTAATCAAATCTCCCCGTCTGAGGGCAAAGAGAGAAACCTCAGGCGTAGAGGAGTAAATAGTGTATGCCTATATAGAAATGTTACTGAGCTGAGAAGAGTTTTCCCCAAGAGGACTGGAGCCAATTCCTGCCTGATAAATTACCACGGCAATGACAGTTTCCACAAGTTTGTTTTCCGTCACTCACCTTATCATATTTTGCCAAATGTGAATTGAACCAATAGTAAATCCCTCGCAGAGAGGAGAGGCCCGTTTTCAAAAGTCTTGACAAAAGCCAGTAATGTAAAACAGAAACAGATTTTACATCACGGTTAAGTAATTCCTTCCATCTGCTAATTCATCATTTACTGAGAGCGCGTTTTGCACTCTATGATTGGTAAGATGGTAGGACGGCAAGAACACGAAGGAAATGTTTGGACAGATGCTCAGGGTGCAATCTGAGGCATGTCGAGACAGAAAAAGGTCCTACAACTCCTAGCACTCCCCCCAGCCAGTTGTATGACATTTCTCTCTCTAAATATGCATAGGATTGTGCCCTTAGGGGGCTCAATCCTATGGCCTCCCGACATTGTCTGGATTAGCTGGAGTCCCAGCCCTGAGGTCCTCTGAGGCCTTCTGACCTCAGACCTGGGGGACTCCAAATGCGGAGCCCCCGCCCTGCCCCCTCGCAGCCAGCATGGAAAGAACCATGCCGGGTCGGAAATTGACCTCAGAAAGGGCTAAAGGGGCGTGCCGGGGGGCAAGGAGGGGAGGAGGCTCAGGCTGATGGCTTATGCTGTATCCAAACGGCTCCCCGGACTCCTTCCTTCCCTCCCCCTCTACAGCACTTCATCTAGATGGCTGAAAACAACCTGTCTTGATGAAATACAGGGTGCGAAGTGCAGGGCGGTGGAAATCGCTGCCATGCCTCACGCCCTGCATTGGATGCACATAAGCCTCCATGTTCGTAGGCTTATGTGCGTCAAAGGCGGACAACGTGGGATCGTGCCCTGAGAGAGGGAAACACTCAACCATGCAGACTGTTGTCAGGTCTCAGGCTTTGGCCCCGAGAGTCAGGCTCAGGGGTGTATTCTAGGGCAGCAAATTACATCTCAGGGTCATCAGCTAATCCAGCACACTGGCTGCCTCTAAGTGCACAAGTGTGCTAGGCTAGTTGACGTATGCCTACATTTGGTAACTATTGTACATATGACTTGCACATGAAGCACCAACCGTGTCAGAGTGTTTCTTTCCTGATTGCCCCATTTTTCTGTTCCTCTGTCCCTAACCATGTTCTTGATGTAGGGTGGCCACTTACACATTGCCACGAAAGAGGAAATGCATTGACAAAAAAGAGGACAATACCGGACACTGATCTACATAAAATGTGCATGTGCTAATTTATATGTATAGATGCAGATTTAGAAGTAACTGCAATAATTTACACAGGAAGAAAATACATCTCACCAGACTGGGGAAGACTGACCAAGTGACCAGTGTGTACCTGCTCAGTCCGCTGGCCAGATGAGGGGCAACTTGAAGGCCTCTGCTCTCCTAATTTATAGTTTGTCATCCTTAAACTGGGGTTGGGCTGGGCGCCCCTTCAAATACAAGACACCGTCAAAGAAAGGACTATCATCTGATGATAGTCCTTCAAACAGAGGACTGTCCTCTACAAAGTAGGATACATGGACACCCTATGACTTGATGGTTGTGGGCAGGGCACAGGGCAAGGCTACTCACAGTGTGGTTATGCCAGTCCATGCACTAAGAGCCTCTAAACCAGTGTTCTCCAACCTTGGGTCCCCAGATGTTTTTGGCCTACAACTCCCAGCATGCCCCAGCCAGCAGCTGGGAGTTGTAGGCCAAAAACATCTGGGGACCCAAGGTTGGAGAACACTGCTCCAAACATTGCTGTATGTGTGGAAAACCAGCCATAGGGGGTGCCATTTTTGGTGGCACCATTGTAACAAGGGTAACGTATGAGCAGCCTTGAATCAAAATGGGCCCTGCAGTCCCCTTGTGAAGAGACACTGGCTTAACGAACAGACACGTAATCGTTTCATTATCAGTGGAATGAAACACAACTGGGTTACTTGACTGTAGGATATCTGGCATTCATTACCCTCATGAGTTTGAGTAGATAGTATCAAAGTGTAACATGAACTCATTAATGTATGCCTAAACCAATGAAATGATCCAGTCTGAGATATTTCTCCCCAGCAACGGCACTTGCTCAACTATGTACACAATGTGACACAGAATAGGTCTTTAAAAAAAATAAAAACCATTAAAAGTGGGGTGGGGGTTGGGGTGGGTGGGGGGCTTATAGGCAAGGCATGTAAAACTTGGCTGGCCTTGATATCTATGCACCTTGGCTGGCCTTGATATCTATGCACCTTGGCTGGCGCAAGGGGGTGGACAGGTTTGCCTTTTGCTGATCCGCCTCAGGCAGCACAAGTGTCTTTGACCGGCCCAGGGATGCAGGGCTGGTGCAAGGCAGTTTGGTGCCCTAGGCAAGATCAGATATTTAGCGCCCCCCCTTCCCACTTGAGCCCTCCCTCCCTCCAGCCCTATGCTCCTGGCGCCCCCTTTAGCCCGGCGCCCTAGGCAGCCGCCTAGTTGGCCTAATGGTAGCACCGGCCCTGCAGGGATGCTATAACCTCTGTAACCCAGATGTGTTGAAACTGCTCTCAGCCCAAGGGCCGCATTCCATTTCAGGGGAACTCCTTGGGGGGAGGGGCATTCCAGCGGTGGCGGTGGGCAGGATGGGACTGAAGGCCAAAGCGGCAGAGCCAAATTGCCTGCATATTTTAGCTTCACGCTGGTCCTGCCAGCAACGAAGCCAGGGGAGGCATTTCAACCTTTTAGGGTGGGAAGAAAACGGCACCAAAGCCTGCTTCCTGACCCTGCCAAAAGCTCTCTCTGTTTTTCTCTTCTTTCCTGCACAGTGAGCCACATTAAGGGAGAAATGTCTGTCCTGAATCTTCAAGCGCCTGATATACCTGAGCGAGGGAATAGCGTACAAGGAAGCTTGGTCCTGAATATGGCTGCTTCCTGGATTCCCAAGCTAAAGGATAAATAGTACAGAAGCAGGATGAGAAATAAACATTCTAAATGGGACTAGTGTAAGTCAGTTGACCAAGATAACCCACATCCCAGGCTTCTGCTTTTAGGCTAGCTGTCAGAAAAGCAATGCGCACAGTCAATTTTCCCCCCTCCCTCATATACCTTAAGGCAGTGTTCTCCAACCTTGGGTCCCCAGATGTTTTTGGCCTGCAACTCCCAGCCAGCATGCTGGGAGTTGTAGGCCAAAAACGCTGGTTGGGGCATGCTGGGAGTTGTAGGCCAAAAACATCTGGGGACCCAAGGTTGGAGAACACTGCCTTAAGGTCAGGGGTGTTGAACCTCTTTCAGCTCTAGGGCCAAATTCCATTTCGGACAAGCTCTCGGGAGCCACGTTCCAGTGATGGGCAGGGCCAAAGTCTAAGGGGTGGGGCCAAAAATATCAGCATATTTTAGCTTACGTAAATCTTTTACTTCTAGTAAACGAAGCCTTAGGAGAGGCATTTCAACCTTTTACAATTGGAATAAAACTGCACAAAAGCCAGGAAACCACCAAGCGACTGGTGGTTGTGAAGAAGGGGTGGGGGTCAGGGGAAGGGGCGTGGCCATCTGGGGAAGCCCCAGAAGGCCAGATTGGGATCCTAGGTGGGCCTCCAGGCCTGAGGTTCTTCACTCCTGCTCTATCCTTTCCCTGAACTGAACCCTGAAATGCAGGGGAGGCTGGTGACTCCAACATCAGTGGGGCGGTATATCCGCTCTGGGTTTTAGTCTGAACTTTTAAGAAGCCATCCATGATTCCGAACCCTATCCCCAAAATAGGTTCAGAACCATGGATAGCTCCTTTAAAGTTCAGGCTGAAACCCGGAGTGGATACACTGCCCCACTGACATTGGAGCCACCCGTCCTGCTGATGCTGAAATGGTAACCCTGCGCATGTTTCCAGGAGGTGGCGGTCACTGATTGGGCACTTTCATTATGCAGCAAATTATTAAAATCTGCCTACACACTCTTCCCAATGGAGCTGCACACAATGGAGCTCCGGGCTCTCCAGCTGCTTTCCCCAACTGGTTAATGGCCCTTAGCCATTATTTCTATTTGTTCTCTCCTTGTGTAAGCAAGTTCATCACCTGTAAAAGCCTGCAATCTTTGCACAGCCTCTTGGTTGCTTGCATAATGCTTGCTCAATAGATCATGTGTTACACACACACACACACACACACACACGTTTGACATTTCTAACTAGCTAGCTAGATTATAAGACGTTTTCGGTGGGGTGAGATCACTCCAGATGTTCGATATTTGTATGGACATGAAATGTATTTTCTTGTGTTATCACGGCCTACAGGACTTTGAGGCCTAGAGGAGCAACAAACGACCAAGCTCTCTTGCTGTGCTGTATCCATCCATTTCCATGTGGCACGTACAGAATTCTCACACAGGTTCTGTTAAAAGGAATGGAGGCTACACTGAAACAATACAGCCAACAGATGGGTATGAATGAGCAGGACAAAAACAAAAATGGAAGCACTGAATCTCCAAATTCCCTGAGTAGCATTTGCTACCCCCTCTTTACACTTGTGAATTTTGCATTCAAAAGTCATGGAGGCGGAGCAGAGTTTTCCACATTGCTAGAGCCAAGAAGCTACAGGTACTTCCAGAAGAGGGCTCCTAGAGTTGGCAGTCAGAACGTACCGTGCAGCTCTTCCATCTTGTCTTGCTTAAGCCACAGCCCTAAGCAAGTTTGGACAGCAAAAGCTTTGCAATCCTAAGCAAGTTTGGACAGCAAAAACCATCAACGCGGAGGAGTACATTGGTGCCGAGGACAGTGTTGCAGGTTAGTATCACACTTGTGGGTCATCTCTTCCGATCTTCTCACCAACGGTATAATCAACCGCTAAGAAACATATTTCTTGGGGAAGAAAATAGTTCTTTTAAGGACTCTCTAGGACAGTGTTCTCCAACCTTGGGTCCCCAGATGTTTTTGGCCTACAACTCCCAGCATGCCCCAGCCAGCTATGCTATGCTATGCTGGCTCGGGCATGCCGGGAGTTGTAGGCCAAAAACATCTGGGGACCCAAGGTTGGAGAACACTGCTCTAGGATCTTCATCATGCCCCCTAGGGGGGAAAAACACATTTGGAAAATGCATTTCCTTTCTATAGCATCACAACGTTAATGTCGTTTCAGCTACTGAAAAAAAATCCGCTTTAGTAAACCTTACCTGCAGCACAGTGCTTCTGAGCCATGTAACTAGCAATCTTCATACACATGTCTCTAGCTGTCCTGCTCCTCTGCCACGGTGAAACAAGACCACATTCTCCTCTAACATGATCAAGCAGGTAGCAGATGCAATTCCTGTGAGACCCCTTTCCATGGCATTAACCATCTGCACCCACCAATGCACATCCTCACTTCATTACCCGGAACACTTCTCTTACACTCCCAGTTACAGCACAGGAGAGGTCTGTCAGTGCTAAAGGTCGATACAGTGCCAGTTGGCTTCTTTTCTGTGGACCTTCCACGTTGACAGAAACACTGAGCATCTTCTGAGGATGCACGCGTCACATGTCCACGTTCACACCAGAGAATACATAATGCGAATGACACCTTTCCTGTATGGTCACTGGTGTCTCAAAGAAGACACCATCTGGACACATGTCTGCACCCCACCCCCCATAGAATAGGGCAAAGCAATTGCATAATATAAGCGTTGCCCGCAAGCACCCAGTGCCTTTGGATTGGTATTGCTAGGAGCTGTCCATCTGGAAGCACCCTCAGGCAGGATGGGTACACTGCAGGGTAAACAAATAGAGCATGCACACAAGCCTCTCGACCCTGTGAGAATGGTGGCGCACCAGGGCAGCAAAAGATTCATCTGTGAAATGTTGCAGGGTATGGAACAGCACCATCTAGTGGCACATTGGATGTCACTGTGGTACATTAAGTTCTATTCTCCCAATTATTTGTATTTCCCTTGTCCAAAATGGAGCTGTAAAATGAATGCTTTTCAGAACAGATCAAATGAGTAGGGATCTATGAGATGATGTGAGGATTTTGGAAATGCCCCTATCAATCATTGGGCTGCCAAGTTGGACGATACTGAGAAGAGGCTCAAACGAGTGATCCATCCTTGAAAACACTCTCTCCCCCCCCGTCTCTCAGACTGCTCCAGACAGTGTTTATGTACCAAGAAAAGTAATTTCATCAAACACTATGTCACATCACCTATTCTTTCCCTTCTTCCCTCAAACTTTTTAACCAGTTACGATAGTACTGACAACTACTTGCTGTAGGATTGAATTTGACTCTTGCAAACCCTTGCTTTTATGTTTATTTATTATACGCTGTCTAGAGAATTTGATCTTATGAGGCGGCATACAAACGTCGTAAGTAAATAAACCCCTGAGAAACCTTTACCCATGTCAGAATGATGAACAGAAGTGATTCCTTCTCTCGTCCCTCTTGCGCTCTCTCTGCTCAGCCGTTCACTTCCTCTCGGCCAAAGTTGCTGCTAGATAAGTGTTCCGCCTCCCCACAAATGTTCTCTGTGCAACATTTTTCGTTGATCGCTCTTGTAACAAGATGCACAGCATTCTTATCCTGTACAACTGCTTATCTCCTTGGGTAGTAATATAGCAAATCCTCACTGTTATATTTTTTGCTGTGATTGCTCATACAAAGCATGCACACAACAGTGAGGTAAAGACTCATCTCTTCTGGGGCTGGTTCTTGAGCTGAACAGAAGCAATATTTTTCCTAGAGTCTTACTTAGAAAGAGAAAGAGAGAGGTGCCTGCATCACCGTCAACAAGAGGTTCAGGGGGTAGATAGCTCCTCCTAATAATTACTGTTGTTGGTTCCTTCTATGGTCATCAAGGATTAATGACAAAGGAAATGGAGAGCCAGTGTGGCGTAGTGGTTAGAGTGTTGGGCTGGGACTTGGGAGATGCAGGTTCTAGTCCCCACTTGGCCATGAAGCTCACTGGGTGACTTTGGGCCAGTCCACTGATTGGGTTTACACAACACAATAAGCCATGGTGGCTTATACGCCATGTTTGTTTGTTTGTTTGTTGTGTTGTCTGAAACCCAGCCAGAGTGGCTTGTGCGTGGTTAACCCATGCGGCAGGGTTCAGACAACACGACAAGCCACTCCGAAACAAACATGGCTTATAAGTCAACATGGCTTATCATGTCGTGCGAACCCAGTCACTGACTCTACGCCCAACCTACCTCACAGGGTTGTTGTGAGGATAAAACGGAGAGGAAGGGGTGGATTATGTAAACTGCTTTCGGTTCCTTGCAGGAAAAAAGGCAGGATATAAATACAATAAATAAAATAAAGGAAGCTGTCGCCGGGCATTGGTCCCTCTTGCTCAGGATTGCCTGACTTGCAGCAGCTCTCCAGAGTTTTGGGCAGGAGTTCCTTCCTCCCCTACCTGGAGACTCCAGTGGGTTGAGCCTGGGTTCTTTTGCATGAAAAGCAGGTACTCTGCCTAGTGAGATACTGCCCTTTTGCTAAGGCAGGGATGCACACCCCATGCCCTGCATCCAGTCCCTGGATGCGTGTTGCAGGGCCCATGTGCTCTCCCCCCCCCCACGGTTGCCGTTTCTGCTAACCCTCCCCACGCTGCTGATCGGCATCATTGCTTCCACACTGCTAATGGCAGTGCAAAAGCAGCTCCTTCCCCTGCTGACCCTCCAGCAGCTGCCAATATCACCGCTTCTGTGCCACCACTAGTGGCGGGGAAGCAGCGATGGTGTTCGGGGTTGCCGGGAAAGGCGGAGGAGGCAGAGGCCAAGGCTTCTCCTCTCTCCAGTGACCCAGAAGCAGCTGGCATCAATGCTTGTGCACCACAAATGGCGGCACAAAAGCAGCAATGCCCATTGGGTTCCCGGGGTGTGTGTGGAGGCTTTAGCCTCCTCCTACCTCAACCCCCCCCCAAACAGCCCACCCCACTTCAGCCGTGTGTGTGTGTGTGTGTGTGTGTGTGTGTGTGTGTGTAGGCACATGTGCACCCCTGCTGCTGCCTGAGGTGGCCCTTGGGACCATAAAGGTTGTGCACCCCTGCCCTAAGGGAATCTGGTCCGAGATAACATAGGGTTGAATCCAGACTAAGAGCGCAACCCCAACCAGGGCTGGCCCTACTATTAGGCAGAGTGAGGCAGCCACCTCAGGTGGTGGATGCTGGGAGAGGCCAGGGACTTGCAGCAAGTTGTGGGAGGACACCACTGCATGTGCCTCCCAGCCTGCCCTGTAATTTGTGTTATATTTGACATCCATTTGATTATCCTGTATGCAGGCTCTCTGTATAAATACATCCCTTTCCAGCGTTGAGGAATATAACATGGTTTCTTGCTTTCTTTATAGTATGCAAGACATCATGTGCTTGCTTTACAAACATATGAGGTTGGAAGATGTCATAAAAGAAATGATGTATGCAGAATGCTGGAGAGGAAAGATTCTTGCGTTCCAAACTGGGGTTGTCGCTGTTGCCTCTTTTCTTGCTTTTTCCTGAGATGTTCAGTGATGAGACGAGCCAGTGAGGATAAAGAAAGCAAAATACAGGTTGAAAACTCTTGACAGAGGCAAGGGCTTGGTGTATCATTGCAAAAACTGCTTTGTCTTTTCAGGTAAAAATATTTTAAACCCAGAAAAGCAAAAGTGCCTGATTCTATAGAAGACAGTGCAACCCAGTATAGAATAAGAAAGACTCCAGAAGCCTTGCACTGTTGAGGAAAGTATCTCCTCTCATGGCTGTTCAGCAGGTACTTACTTTGTTCCACATATTTTTTCCAAGGGTTCCTATGTTGTTTTGCTTCATCATTTAATTAAAGTAAATATGGGCATAATCCAGCCAGCCAGTTAAGCATTTCTAGGTCCAATGGATGGACTGGTTCTTTACCCCTCTTTCCAGTTGTGTTAAGGAGTCTGGCACCATGACCTTCAAGAGCTATACTTTGGAATATGCCCCATTCATTTCAATGGAACATATTTCTCTCCATGTATATATAAGATCACAGGCTGCATTCCTAAGCACACTTAATTAGAAATAAAGTACAACTGAAATCAATGGGACTTCCGCATAAATGGGTGCCAAATGCTCAATATGGCTGTGATCCAACGATACTTTCAAGAGGGGCAAAAGAGCTTACATACATGCAGCAGGCCAGGGCATCTCTCTCTCTCTCTCTCTCTCTCTCTCTCTCTCTCTCTCTCTCTCTCTCTCTCTCTCCCTCCCCCTTCCCAAACTGCTTTTGAAATTACCCTGGTGCACCCTGGGCCTGATAGTTGGAGACAGAGCCCAGCCACATCTGGAAGAAGATCTAGATCAGTGGCAGGGCACGTACTTTGCATGCAGAAGGTCCCAGGTTCAATCCCCAACATCTCCAGCTAAAAGAATCAGGTAGCAGACTGAAGCACACTGTCAGTCAGAGAAGAGAGGATGTTACAGGGCTAGATGGACCAAAGGTCTGAACCCAGCCAAGATAACAAACCATGGTGAACAACCCACAGTTCACAACCCAACAACAAACCCATGGGTTCTCTTCATGGGTTGTTCGTGGTCAACAAGCCATGGCTTGTTAGCGTAGCTGGGTTCAGACAACACAATAACCCACACTCAAAGTGGAGTATGGGTTGAGTGCTGGAATGTGGGTTATTGTGTGGTGTGTTTTTCCCATTCTAACAGGTTGAAAAGTCTCTCCTAAGAGCTTTAAGCTACAATATGTTGGTATTTGGGGTATTTTGGCCCTGCCCCTTTTGCCTTTGGCCCCGCCCACCACTGGAATGTGGCTTTTGAGAGCTTCTCCGAAATGGAATTCGGCCCTCTGGTTGAAAGAAGTTCAACACCCCTGGTCTAAAATGAACCACAAACACACACCATGCTTTTCATGATAATCATCTATACAAGCGCTAAGGTTGTACACCATACACGAATGTCGTTTCATATGGAAAAGAAAATGGGAGAGGGCCATTTTCAACCAGACATACAATCTAGCCAAAATTGGCGTCATCATTTATTGCACAATAGACAGTACAGTCTGCTTAAAGGCTGTAAGAGCAGGAGCCAAGCAGACACATTAAAGACTTTTTTAAAAATCCCACCAAGCTTTTTATTGATTTTATTGTTATGCCCCATATATAATTCTATTGAATGCTGTTTTTATTACATGTTATTTATTCACGGGTTATATTGCTTTTGTTTTATTTGTAAGCCAGCTTGTGAGGGCTCGCCCTAACAGGCGTGTAGAAATAAAAGGAAGAAAATGTCTGAAAATACCTTTAAAGAATATGTTACATTCATGCATATGACCATTATTTCCTCTGCGCTACCAGCATTAGGGCTCTCCAGATGAGGTGCTACCACTTCCAGTTGCACCAAGAATGACGGCAAGAAAAACAGAAAAGCTTTAAGATGAATATCAATTTCAGAGCACAACCTGAGCCTCAGCTGACGCACAGAGAAACCACGAGGCAAGGGCCAACTGAGGCCTCCTATGGGAAAGGAACTTACTTAGTTTGTAGGCACTCCCCACATCCCAAGACTGTGTGCCACATCAAAGGTAAAGGTACAGTCCCCCTTGAAAGGCTAATTTGGCCAATCTCTGCATTCACTCTCGGTTTCCTGATTAGAAACATGTTTCATGCAGTATTTGTTAGAAATGCATGCATGTAGCATTGCAGGAAGTAAAGCAGCCACTGTTTCTCTCCAGTTACACAATGGATATTGCTTTGAAATATCATTGTAGAAGCATATGTGGAACTAGGTGGGAGAGTCAGGGTTGCAGACTCAGTGGCTGGGTTGGCATGACACAACAGCCCTTCGTGGGCCATGGTGGGTTGTCATGTCATGCAATTTGCAAACCCGGACCAATCTCCGCTGGCTGGCTTGTTTGAGGGCAACAAACCTCCCTGACAAGTCATGGCTTGTTTTAGGAGTTGTTGTTGTACCCATGATGGGTTGTCATGTCATCTGAACCTGGGCGACCAACCTCATTGTGGGTACCAGGAACCGGTCAGCAACTCACTTGGAAAGAGTGGCAAACCCCTGTCAAGCCAGCTGTCGCAAACCCTGGAGAAAAAAAAACAAGTTAAAGGGTCAAAAAAGACGCAGAGCTGAAAATGGCTTGTGATCATGGTGGGGAGGGGGAGACAAGTCGGTCCTGCCACAGGATCCCCTGGGATGCCTGCAGGAGGACCAAGGGGGAAGGAGGGGACGAACAACCCATGGTGAGCCCGATCGTCTGTTGGGCGCACTGTGGGTCGTGCACAGAAAAATCAACCCATCGTAGCTTACTGCCAGGGTGGGTTGGCGTAACATGCGAATGTGCCCAGTGACACAGAGGGAAGGTTTGAAAGAACAGCTACCAGGAAGTAGTTCAGCATTAACAGTATAGAGTCAAGGGACACAGAAAGTGAGGAGTTAGAAGCACACTTGTTAAATAAAGAACTTTATTTTACATAACTCCTGACTGATCTTTAAGTGGCTGCAAACACCACTTGAAGCAATCGTGACAGCCCATTTGGTAGCACCAGCAAACACAACGTGTTGATTCCATTTTAGTTGGGCTCCTGCACACCTAAATTCCCCACGTCAGTATAGGGCCTTCCTAGGCATGGGTAAACGAAGAATGCGGGGGGGGGGGGATTGGAACCAGAACCAAGATCTTGCCTAACAAATGGATGGCTTTTTAACTTTTGTAGCCAATTAGTGAGTTACTACGGTTGTGGGTTTTGAACAGTAAGCATATATAAGACTGTGTTCGTTGCTCAATCCCTCAGCTTAGAGATATTTGGTGTATATCATTAAAAACATCCGGACAACCAAGGCACATTTGGCAATACTGAATGAACTTTAGGCTAGAAGATCTGGCATCTTAATAGGCCACAGCAAGTTACCAGCAGTCAATTAATAGGTTTGTAAACGGGTAATTAGCAAACCAGACTGATCAAATGCAACAGGCTGCAGCTTTCCCCTTCTCTGATTAACTACTTAATTAGCATCTGGTAATGATGAGGATCCATTTCTGGCTTGATCAACCTCCAGACCTTTCATATAGACCAATATCAACTCAATGCAATACTTTCCCATAGACTCAGATGGAGGGCTCCTAGCACTACGAGATGGAGGGTTCCTAATGCTACCAGTTAGAAGACATTGGGCTTTTCTACATGAGGTGTTAACCACTTACTGAGGCTTCTTCTTCTATTTTCTTTCTGGGAGAAAGAGTGTGTCCCTTACACGAGGCTTTTTTCTGGGGGATTTCTTTCTCTACCTTTCTATATGTTCCATTACACAACCACAAGGTGGCACTGTGTGGTATAGAATTGAGAATATACACAAGGCTTCTCATAGTGGCATCCCAGATAATACTGCACTTTCCTCACACTAAAAAAAGCCATGAAAATGGTTGGAAAACATGGAAGAGGCCCTGGAGGATGACACCATCGTGTAAAGGACCCACAAACTTCCATGAGTGAGGGATCACAAGTGCACAATAAATGTCTTGTGTAGAGAAGCCCACCATGCAGCTATTGCATCTTCTTTTCCTTAATGGATTTTTCCACAGTAAGAAAAAAGGCGGAAGAAGTCGTGGGAAAATACGTCTTAAACCCCCCCATAAAATTCTGTGAATGAGGCAGAACGATGGCACAATAAAAGCCTCATCTGGAAGCACCCTCAGTTCACATTCTTCGATGTGGCTGCAAAGAAGGCAAATGCTATTTTGGCCTGCATTAATAGAAGGATAGCTTCCAAATCGCGTGAAGTGATAATTCTCCTTTACTCAGCACTGGTTAGGCCTCATCTTAAGTACTGCATCCAGTTCTGGGCACCACACTTTAAGAAGGATGTAGACAGACTGGAGAGGGTTCAGAGGAGGGCAACAAAGATGATAAAGGGACTGGAAACAAAGCCTTATGAGGAGGGACTGAAAGAACTGGGCATGTTTAGCCTTCAGAAGAGGAGACTGAGGAGAGATATGATAGCACTCTTCCAGTACTTGAAGGGTTGTCACACAGAGGAGGGCCAGGATCTGTTCTCGATCATCCCAGTTTGCAGGACACGGAATAATGGATTCAAGTTACAGGAACCCAGATTCCACCTAAACATCAGGAAAAAATTCCTGACTGTTAGAGCAATAAGACAATGGAACCAACTAACTAGGGAGGTGGTGGGCTCGCCCACTCTGCAGGCATTCAAGGTGCAGCTGGACAGTCATCTGTCAGGGATGCTTTGACCTGGATTCTTGCATTGTGCAGGGGGTTGGACTCGATGGCCTTGTAGGCCCCTTCCAACTCTACTTTTCTATGATTCTATGATTCATATGCACACTTGTGAGTCATCAAGTGTTGGTTCGTGCATGCAACTGCATCACTTGATGTCTCATCACTTGATGACTCTGAAGCCTTGTGTCTCTCTGTGTACAGCACTGTTTGAATAGTCAGCAAATCAAATGAAAGTTCTGTCTGTTGCTACTCTCTGATGGCTCATTCACACATTTAAAGTTATTACTTGATTTTACAGTCATGGGGTGAACAAGTGTGAAACAGCCCCAGGTGTTGCATAATCAAGCGTGCACGTGTATGTGAGTAGCCATAGGAAATCCATTTGCCTTTTGTCCTAATATACAGTTAACAATACTAAAATACCAATCACACTACTGGGAGGATATTAAAATAATCCTTTCTTACCCAGGATTAAATGACGTACCTATCTGTGTTGTGAAAGATCGGGGATACAGTGAAGGACGCTACGTCATCCCCGGCCCAGAACACAGTCAGTTTCACAGGCACGCTGGAATAGGTGCCGATACTTCTTTTCCCAACAGCGCTTTGCCAAGCCTGACATCAAACCCACCGAGACCGAGAGTTTCAGGTAAGGTACCCATGGCTGCGAGCACACCAAGATGTAAACCCTCTACCTGAAAATCACAATTTGTGTTTCTCCTATGAGACTTTAATGCCCACCACTCCGTACCACCACCTCCTCCTCAAAGCGAGTTCCTCTCTAAAAACTAGTTGCGGATGGAGATTGTGCAGTGTGAATGAAGGTATCACACTGCACATTATCAGCAAAATATTGATATTGTATACATAATTACTGCGTTTTTTCAAACTGTCTCCTCCTTTAAAAAACAAACAAACCCTGTCTATTATATTCCAGAGCTTATGAGAGACGAAATTACAGAGCTCACAAAAAGAGCAGGGAACACCCCACTTTTAAAGAGAAAGGTAACGAGAGAGATCTCTACCGCCATTTATATTTCAAACAGTCAAGACTTTTTCTTCTTGAAACTTGCTCCTCTAACCACTGCACTGGCAAATATGCAACATCTGCTTGCATATCTCAAACTCATTTCAAGCCTTGTCTTAAAATTTAGAGTAGCTCATGTAAGGTCTGCAGACTGTAGCAACACACCAAGGCTCCCCCAGCATCCTGAACTGGAGCACTCCATGTAGCATACAGTGATGTGTTGCAAGGCCCTAACTGTATGTATCTAACATCCCATTCCCAACTTCCTTTCCCTGTGTGCCTGAACATATGAAGGGCGAGTGGGACTGTACCCCACCCCCTGACTTCTCTGTGTTCGCTAGTCTAACTTCCTACTTCCCATGGAAGTTGAATCCCTAATCAGCCATTCAGGATCCATGCATACTGAACATGGTATGGCAACTGCCAACCCCAATCTACTGCCTTTGAACCAAGTGTGTGTAAAGGTCCCCTGTGTATAAAACGGTATGCACAATCATGTGGATAGAGCTCTTTGCTTCTACAGCTGTGCTGTACACATGGGGGACCTCTACGGATGTTCAAATGAATGTGTCTAGATTGGGGGAAGAACTTGCTTCGCCTGATCTATGTGCATTCAAGGGCTCAAG
Source organism: Shinisaurus crocodilurus (assembly GCA_021292165.1). Classification (NCBI taxonomy): domain Eukaryota; kingdom Metazoa; phylum Chordata; class Lepidosauria; order Squamata; family Shinisauridae; genus Shinisaurus; species Shinisaurus crocodilurus. Next base: position 30,843,961 of record CM037876.1, read on the forward strand.
AACCGGGTTTTCTGTGTAGGCTTCTCCGAGTGATCAGGCACCCTGTGTGATCAGGATTCCTGACATGCATGCAGCTGTAAAGCCTCATTTTCGGCTTCTGCCGAATGCGGGGCCACAGGGTGGGGCCCGTCAAGGGGCACAATCCCGCTTCCCCCGATGCACTCAGTCATTGCATGGTGACAAGAGCACGCTGACTTACCTCCCAGTCACTCCAGAAAAAAGCCTTGGCAGGGAGGTACACGTTCCATTGCCTGCTCCTGCTTTAATATATCAAACGGCTAACCAACCCATGAGCCACAACCTATGCCAGGTGTGTTTTAATGATAATTTAATGATAGCAAGTTTGCAAGTAAAAAACAAAAACCAAACCCTGTCTCTGTGTTCCTCATCTATAAAAAAGAGGAATATGATTATATGAATTTGTTGCCTTTGACAACGAAGTCTTTGTGCAGCTCTATTGGGAATTTGGGAGTTTTTTTTGTTAGAATCCCTGTCTGTAGTAACACAGCTATAAATGTGTATTTGTATGTACAGTGTATGGCTCATGGGTACTTCAGATAATTTAATCAACCCTCTAAGCCCCCATTTTGTGCCTGGCTCTGGTTGAAAGACCCCAGGGGTTTAGAAACAACAAAATAGATCCCTCAAACTTGTTTTTTTAAAAATGAAATAGCAGGTACAGGGTTGTGGTGGTGATTCTTATAGGGACCACAGGACACAGGGGAGGGAGGTGTTGTGGTTTTTTTCTACCCTTCCCTCTTCAGCTGCTATCCTGACAAAGATACCCCTCAGCCCAAAATCCGGCTGCAATTACCCCAGGAACTCAGCACCGTCCACACCTGCTCTGCATTTTTAAGAACTTGCACATTCGATGCAAACACATACAGGCAGCCCCCAGGTTACAAACAAGTTCCGTTCTTAAGAATGTCTTTAAGTCGAATTTGTATGTAAGCCGGAACAGCATAGCGTTCTATACATTAAAATTGGCATTTATGCAAATTGCGTAGTATACTATGCTTTGTACTCTACATAATCGACGTAGTGCCGGGGAACCCAGAAGTCTGTTCTTAAGTATGGGTTGTCTGTAAGTCGGACGTTCTTAACTCGGGGACTTCCTGTATTTAACTTCATTGGGAGTGCTAGCTTATTCGCTATATTAATGCTATAATGACTATAGTAATATAACGGGGGGCGCAATCCAGTGTGGCTGCCTGTAACACTCTGAACTCGGAGGATTACGGGCATCCTATGGAGGGCGGAGGCAAAGGTCGCCTCCACACTTTTCCTGCCCTACAAAACACTTAGACAGATGATTTTGGCCGTCTAAGTGTTTTGCCTCAGAGCGTGAGGAAGGGAGGCTGAGGCACTGCTAGGATACTGTGTACACTGCATATCTTCTCCCTTCCCTGCCCCTCTCCACCCACAAAACTCCATTTCCAAGGTCGCAGAGCTGCAGCCAGCGCGGTTCTTTCCATGCTGGTTGCGAGGATGGAGGGAGGGCGCTCCGAGTTCAGAGTCCCAGCTCCAACCTCAGAGCACGTCTCCAGGGTCAGAGCTGGGACTTCGAATTTTCCTATGGCTGTCTAGACTCTGTCTAGCGGCCATAGGATTGTGCCCTAATGCTAATATAGTTAACATAACAAAATAGTCCAGTACTACGGGGCACACTGGAGGCAACTATCTAATGCCGGACTCAAAGCCCCAATTTTTGGCAATGTACTCAAATGCTACCACACCTCAAAAGAAGCAAAGTAAGCACAGTCAGCTTTATTTTGTGCCCATCTGTATTTGTTGAATATTTTTATATGCTACTTCATCATCAGGACGATCCTTTGAGGAATTATCTTGGAGACCGGCCACAGAGTAGGACTGCCCAGGAGCTCCGTCTTTCATCTGGCCAAGCAATGCGTCACAGACCAGAAATCATGGACAATATTAATTATGTCCCAACCTACCTGGAGCAGGAAATAAAAGTAAGATACAATCAGTAAGTGCTTATCTCATATATTACATGCGTCCACCTTATAAGATAAAACAGGATGAGGACCTTCAGACTGCCATCCTATGCACTCTTACCAGTGAGCAAGTTGCATTGAAATCAGTGGGATTTCCTTCTGAGTAAACATGTTTAGGATTATACCGCCAGTTTGAAACCAATCAGTTTGTTTACACAATGAAAGTGTTGGTGGCAAGGATGGTCTGATGAAAGAAAAGGGAGACAAATTTTGAGATTTTGAGGTTGCAAACATAGAACTCTTCATGAAGCCAGATGAGCACTGAGAGCATTAAAAAAAAAAAAAGCAGAGTGGGTTATTATATATGCCCTTTTCAAGTTTCAGTTTGAGCATCCTCTGCAGACAAAAAGTTACACCTGGGTGTTAATTTGATTTCTTGTTGGCCAAAGATGAGTGGTTGTTAGATTACAGAATGGAGGAATGCTGAAATAAAAGAGTGGAATATGCATTAATTTTCTTGTTAACCTTTCAGAAAGTGGTCTGGCATAGACCTACATTGCCCCCTGAATTGTTTTGTATTTTCACTGCCCAACTGGAATTATAAATTGAAGCTGCAGATAGTAACTGAAATTAGTAGTATCCAAGATGATTTTAGACATGTCATCAGCTCCTACAATCTGTGTAAAAAAAAAAGGCAACACTCCCCCATCTTCAACGAATAATATGAGAAAATTCAGCTTTCAGTATTTCAGAATAGTAAGTTTCTAGCTCTCATGGCTGTAGCTCTAATCTTGGATTACAGAGCCAAAAGTTCCAAGAAATATCCAAAAAAGTAAAGACTGATATTTTAACATTCCAAGTTGGACCCTGGCTAATTACAATGGATAAATTACAGTAATGCACTTATAGAGGTGCATAAAAGGGCAACCATAATCATCAGGGGGCTGGACCAATTTCCCTTATGAGGAAAGGTTGCAGTGTTTGGGACTATTCAATTTACAAAATGCATGTAATGGGGGGACATGATAGATATATGAAATTATTCATTATGTGAAGTGGATAGATAGAAATTGCTGTCTGTTTCAGAATACTATAACCCGGGGTCATCCCATGAAGCTGAATGGTGGGAGATTCAGGACAGACAAAAGGAAGTACTTTTTCATACAGCGCATAGTTAAACTATGGAATTCTCTACCACAAGATGTAATGATGATCACCAACATGAATGGCTTTAAAAGCCAATTAGACAAATTTATATAGGATAAGGCTATTGATGGGTACTAGTCACAATAGCTATATGCTGCCTCCAGGATCAGAGGCAGCATGCCTAGGCACACCAGTTGCTGGGGAACCACAGTGGGAGAGGGGCTGGCTATTGCTCTCATGTCCTGCTTATGGGCTTCCCATGCATACCTGTTTGGCCACTGTGGGAATGCTGGGCTAGATAGGGCTTTGGTCTGATCCAGCAGAGCTTTTCTTATGTTATGTTCTTCTGCTTCATTTTTAAATTCATTTTGCCTTACTTAAACATTCAACACCTCTAGAGATCAGGATACAGAGTTTCTTTACCCTATGATGCTATTTAATGGTAGAAATATTAGTCAACAGCCAGGGTAACTCCTATTCTGTGTGTCATTTTGTCTCTTGCTAGATGCAAGGGAGGTTTCAACATGAGCGACTCCTGAATATTCAGAGGGGGGTTCTGAATTCTAATGACTGTCCTGACCTTTTAAAGCATGTTTACCGTATATGGCTTTGAGATTAAATGGGTCTTACCAGCAAATCTGATCGCTGCAGTACAAGCAGGCGGGGGGGGGGGGGGGCTAAGCAAACGTGCCAGACCCTCAATGGTTCTTGCAGCAAATCAGAACCTTTACAGGAAATGTCATTGTGCTCCCAGTTTTGTGCAACAGCATCAAACAATGTGTGTATGGTGCTGTATAAATGCATCTTATCTCCTCTTACACAGCACACAGACACACAGACACCTGGCCTTGCTTCCTTGATTTCGAATGGATTAGATCCAAACATTTAAAATCCTAGGAAAATGAAATACTGTATCCAGAACACATTATGCACATTGAGTAAAATGGTTCAAAACATTATGCCCAGTATAACAATGTAAGTTACACTCACGTGCAATTTAAATTGAATTTTTTGGTTCAGCCTAAGCCCGACCATAACCAGAGGAAAGAGAATTCTAACAAAAAATGGTTTTATTCTGCAAATATGCACACCTGTATGATTTTACTTTCTCCTATAACATCAAGCATGGGTCTGACTTGAACTGAAACATATAAAAATTGAACAGATTTGTACAATAAGTCTACCTAATCTACTGCAATGCCTCATTTGACTGGTGTGTCCTTCCTCTAGGTCCTGGAAAAGCTTCGAGATATTTTACAGACTGACTCCCTTGCAGAGATCCAACAGTGGTTGGCAAAGGCAACTCTAAAAGGTAAGAATATAAATGTAATAGTTGCATACAGCTTAGAATATCAGCTGATTTTTAGCTTTATCAATAGTAAACTGTGTGGATTAAAAAAAAAATCCTTTAGGGTGCAATCCTATGCATTAGACAGAAAAAAAAGTCCTACAACTCCCAGCATGCCCCGGCCTGCCATATGGGCTGGCGCATGCTGAGAGTTGTAGGACTTTTTCTATCTACTCATGCATAGGATTGCACGCTTAATTCATTTTATATCTCAAGATGTACATGATTTACTGATCAGATCATCATAACGTCTAATAGCAAACTCAGGAGGTTGAGTGCTTTTCAGTTTGGAAGTGAAACTGGGGCCCCCAAAATATAGTAGCAGTTTCTTCTATGTATTTGAGGGACTAGGTATGCAGAAGTATATACATTTGTAAATTAAACCTTTAAAAGAAAAAGAAAAATGACCCATCAAGGACCTGTGAGCATCGGCAACGTACAGAACATTGAGGTATCCATTGGGGACGAGGAGGGAAGTAGGAGATGCATAGGGGAAATAAGGAATTAGCTTGCTCAAGCCCCTAACAGCTTAGAGGAAGTAACGAGGACACTAAGGTGGGGGCAGAAGGATTAGGGTTAGGGGAAAGTATTATACAAGGTTCCTTCCTGCACTAAACAAGGATAGAATCATAGAATCAGAGAAAAGTAGAGTTGGAAAGGGCCTATAAGGCCATTCAGGGAAAAAGGAAAGTAAGAACTCTGTCCACCCAACCACTAAAATGTTTAAGTTCTGGGTTGGTAGCCCCAAACCTAAGCCTTTTAATGCTATAGGAACATAGGAAGGTGCTGAATACAACATCAGACTATTTGGGGATGGGCTGTAGCTCGGGAGGTAGAGCCTATGCTTAGTATGCAGCTCACAAGTTGAATCCCTGACATCTCTAGTTACACAGGTCAAGTAGCAGGTAATGCCTCTTCGTATCTCACTTCCTGAGAGCCAAGTAGACAATACTGGGCGAGAAGGACAAATAGTCTGACCTGGTATATGACAGTTTTCTATACCCATTTCTGGGGTCTCCAACATGGTGCCCACAGACTCCTCTCTTGGTGCCTGTCAGGCTACCTGCCCCTTCTGATATTTACTTTATTCCTTAAGATTTAAATATTTTTTTTAACTGGGAGGCTGGCTTGCTGCAAAGCAAAGTGCTACCCTCCGGCGCCATCTTTATTTGTGTTTTGGAGCTCCCAATCACCATGGTCCCACTCCGAATTGGGTCCATGTGGTTATACTAAAGTAAGCAAGCCCATCACGCATAGCTCTGCTATATATAAACATTCTATAGCAGAATGTTTTGTTTGGCCCTTAGACTTATAATATCAACAATAATAGGATGGTAATTTCAGAAAGTTCTCTATTCATCCCAGTCCCTCCTAAATGATAGCAGCTATTTTAGAAGTTGGGCCTAAGCAATATAACTGCCAATTTCCCTGTGCACCTGATTTCCACATTAGAAATTGTCTCTAATGTGTTATGTTCAGATTCATTTGTGTTATGTTCAGATTCATTTAAAGAAATATTTAGGAACTGAATGGAAAAATCCGGAATGCATTTGATTTCTATCAAAAGGGAGAAGGCAACTCTCTCTTACATCTTTGTTAAGATTACCAACACAGATATCAACTAATTTATTACAAGGCATGTTCACCCTGAAGCAATGAGACTGTTGTACATATAGGGGCACTGATATGCACCAATAGCCTGCATCATTCTTTCTATTTCTGGGAATGCTCTGCCTGTGGATGCTTGAGGTTTTTAACACTTGAGGAGTGTTAGTTTTATCTGATTAAGGGCTTCTCTACACAAGGCATCTATTGTGCGTTTGTGATCCCTCACTCACGGAAGTTTGCGGGTCCTTTAGGTGATATTATCGCCATCCTCCAGGGCCTGTCCCAAATTTTGGAGTGAGAATAATGAGGTATTAAAATTTAAAGGCACAACAAACTGGAGTAAAGGCTTGTGTAGTTTGGCAGTTGTGCTATACCACAGTGCCACCTTGTGGTTGTATAATACAACATATAGGAAGGCCAAGAAAGCAAAACCCCTGAAAAAACCCCATGTGTAAATGATGCACTTTCTCCCACAAAGAAAACGGAAGAAGCAGCTTCCGTGACGCACCGTGTTAAATGCCTCATGCAGAGAAGCCCTAAAGCAGGTGCCAGGCCTCTGAAATGGTCTCAGACAAAAGTTGGCAAGAGAGTGCTGTGTACAGGTATGTATGTTGCGTGTGTGTGTGTATACACATGTGAGGCCCCCAACCACCCCAGCAGACATCCAGTGTGGCCCTTGGAGCTGAAAAGGTTGTGTACCTCTGGTGTACACAGAAGAGCCCTACATGCCATTTTCTTATTATGACAGTGTTATTGTACCTATTTAGAGTTGCAAAGCATCTCTTTTAAACATAAACTATCTCCATATTCTTGATGTTTCAGAGAAGGCGTTTGTGTCAAACTTCATACACTCAGATGTGACCAGCCGAGATCTGCTGAATTACCAGCAGCAAAAGGCACAGGATAAAAATGAAGCTGAGAACCTGAATTTTCAGGATATGTTGAAGGTCCAAAAAGCAATTCATAAAGGATCACCAGAGGAAGGCAACTGGCTCAGGTATATTCATAGAATTGCTAAGAATTGAGCTAAATGGAAAACTACTGCAACTCAGTCATTTGCATTGTCTGAGCACCTACCATATCCCAAATGCTTATATGAAGCTTATCACAGAATACTGCAGAAACAGTTCCACTACCCGAGGGGGAGCACCTGATTATGTATGACCAGTGCCTTTGTTTACCACTGATGGTAATGTCAGGATCTTAAGTTCACTTGACACAGCAGTAACTCCCATGAATTATTTTCTGGAAGTGTGGATACAGAAGCAAAGAAGAAAACATATTGTCATTTCCAAAGGTCATTAATGTAAGCCTTTCAGTGAGGCATAAATCCTGGCAAAACCAGTCTATTTTACAATGTTCTGGTTCCAACTGGAAATAAGTTGTAACAGGGGAAACATTTCAAATGTTCAGATCATTAGAAGTTAAGGAAATATTCCAGAAGTAATTTGGCGGAAGCAATGCAAAACTATGCACTTACCAAGGAAATTTGCTTTCTGATGCAGTGATAAAATCTGAATGACAGATACTGTCTCATACTAGAAGTTTGTTGATTTTTGGTCCTTGGGTCCTGAACTAAGCAGCTGCCACTACAATAAAGAATGTCGGAAACTTATGTCATAGGAAGCTGCCTTATACTGAGTCAGGTCATTGGTCCATCTAGTTCATGGAAATACAAATAAACAACCCCAGCTCCCACAAATACTACAGAGAAATGCTACAAGAAAGTGTATTGTCAGCACTGACCGGCAGCAGCTCTCCAGGGTTTCAGGCAGGCATTTTTCCAGCCCTACCTGTAGATGCTGGGGATTGAACCTGGGACCTTCTCCATGCAAAGCATGTGCTCTACCACTGAGCCATGGCCCCTCCCCAACAAATCCAACTTAGTAACTTCACTAAAATGGATAAAGTATAATAGCAGGGTCATTGTGTCAAATGTGTCCTTCCGATTATCTGCATATGTTGAATTTTCTTTTGTCCCCTTGTCTTAATAAAGTTGTGCTGTACCTAAAGTTGTACTGTAGGTTTTTATATGTGCCTAAGCCCTTTTTCTTCTTTTTAGGACTTCAAGCAAAGGATCACTAGCCAGTAAAGGTTCAAGGCTAGGTACGTCTTGTATATTTCAACCTCCAGAAAAATGAGACTATGCTTTAAAGCAGTCTTTCCCAACCTGCTGCCTCCAGATGTTCTGGACTACAACTCCAACCAGGCTCTGCTAGCATGGGCAATGGTCAGGGAAGATGGGAGTTGTAATCCAATTCCTCCAGAGGGCATCAGTTTGGGGAAGGCTGCTTTAAAGAGACTGAGCTCATAAGAATTTTAATGTAGGAAAACTGAGCGAAGCCCCCATCATCAGTCTGCCACTTGACACCCACATAATTGCTTTCATGGTGATATAAAGCAGGACAGCTGTGTCATCAGACACATGGGGGGGGGAATCCAGCTCAAACTCTTACTGTGTAATACAACTATGCTTTCAAAATCTTTCAGAAAGGGAAAGAGATCATTTACTCACAAGAAGAGAGAAAATCAGAATCCCAACTTCTGAGCATCCTCCCAGCAAATCTGTGGATCACGAAAGCAGCCCCCAATCTCCTGCGTTAGCACAAACCAGCAGCCAGTTGCTGTACAGCAGATCTCGCTCCAAGCGATCCCATCATAGTTAGAGAGAAGCGGCCCATCTTCAAAGCCATCTTCAGAGCCTGTGAAAGCCAGCATGACATTCTCTTGGAAGATAACATGTACTGTAAGTCTCACAGAATTAGGTCCAAGCTCCCAAGCTTCCATTTAAAAAATAAATAAATCTGTGGCCATACCATTAGGCCTAGAGTTTTACCTGCTAAGAAGTTACATGTAAACAAACACACGGAAAATCTCACCCCAAACCTTGAATGTTAGTACACCAAAACGATAAACAAAATGCTAAATAAACATATTTTGTTCCTCTTTGTAAGAGGTCATGGTATGTGTCTGATATTTGATATGAAAAGAAATCATGGCCATTTTCATTATTTCAGAATACAAATGCTGCTAAAAGCAATATATTTCTCCATAACCTTTAGACTTTTGAATATATTTTACAATTAATACACCACAGGTCAACTCCGAGAAATATAAGCCAACAGTTTACAATTTAGCACAGCTACCCTGGGCTTAATTCAGATACCTAATGCTTAAAGTGATCATAGGACAATCCTTCGATACCATGCCAATCCACCGATTCTACTGGAGTTCATATCCACGTAGTCCATTGGGCTGGCAAAGAGTGTCAAAGATTTTCTTTCCATTAGAGAACTTGACCCAATAAAAGGCTTTCAAACTCTGGAATGAACTGCAACAGAGAATTATGATCTATCTGGAGTGTGCAAACCATGTAACAGGGCATTCTTTAAAAGCTATTTGACCAATGTGAAAGTTAGAAACAAAACAAAGTTGCCTAACAGATACACAGAAATTTTAAAAATGAAGGTTTTCCTCCTGATTCTGGTACTGAACAGGATTTAGATGAGTTCAGGACAGATGTCTGTGTTCTCTCCCACCAATACAAAGAAATTTTGGGGAAAGGTTTGCTGATGTTCAGGCATTTATGTGAGCTGAACACAAAGTAAAAAAATACCTCTCTTCTGAAAATTCGCCAAAGCAACAACAGTATTCTGCCTATCCTTTTCACAGAGCAGAAAGATACCATTAGAGGCATAGCATCCTCCTCCACTATTTAGTTGATTTGTACCCCACCTTTCTACCAAGAAAAATGGCACTCAAGGCGGCTTACAACCACTCTTCTGAAAATGTCCAGATTTACAGTATTTTTCCATGTATAAGACTATAATTTTTCCTAAAATTGTTAGACTAAAAATTGAGGGTCGTCTTATACACGGAAGTAAGCCGAGGAGAAAACTGCCCGGTTGCGAAACTGCCCAGTGGGGGGCGTCTTATACATGGGGGCGTCTTATAGACGGAAAAATGCGGTACTTTAACTGAAAAAGTAATCGGTATTTACTTCACAAAATAGACAGCAGCATAGAATAGACAGATGTGACACTGGACTAATTTGTTCATGGAAATACAAATAAACAACCCCAGCTCCCACAAATACTACAGAGAAATGCTACAAGAGAGTGTATACACACACTGTATTAAAACTACATCATAGCTAATTTAGAAGTAATTTCTGCATACTTTCCTGTGCAGCTCTCAAGAAATCTGTATTGGGACCCAAAGAGTCCATGCAGAAATGTGTTTCTGAATGTGCATGGGGTGGGGAGGGTAATTACCAATCTCACTTTCTGGCTACAGCTCCTTGTGCTGCAAAGGACATTGCTGTGGACGGTCCCCCAAACTTCAGATGCAGCATTGGGTGCATGCACAAGGGGCTTTTGTAGGATGGGGGCCAAAAAGCCCCAGTGCCCTTTGAATCCTGGCCCTGGTCTTGAGTGTTCCAAACTAATGCACAGCAATCTGATTATTTACCCTAGCATAAAGTTGTATGAGGAAAAATAATGCCTATGCCCTCCAATTCCCCTTCCACCCAATACCCGTCTGCACCTGCTCTTTTGCTGACTTCAGTTTTCCACCAAAAGAAGCAGAACCAAAACAAGTCAGAGCACAGAAACGAGAGATACCCAAGACTATTCTGGTGAGGTGGTCACATTTCATTGTACTATAATAAAGTGATATGGCCCATCTTCAAACTCTTTCCCCCACACACTAACAGCTGAGTCTGCAGTCTTCAGGATCCTGTCTGTCTGCGGCTACTGAAAAGACTCAGATACACTAATTTAAACAGTCATACATCTACGTCAAACACTTCATAAAAGTGCTCAGACTGCAACCTAATATTCCTGGGCACATATTTATACAACTTACTCTAGGGAGCTGTTAAACATGCCATTGGAGATTTGGCTCAAGTTGTTAAAATGAGAAACCTGTGCAATGCACAATAAACATTCACAGTGTTATGGGAGTTTCACATAATCAACTATTCCCTAAAAAGGCAGACAATGCTATAGTATAGAGAATGAAAACAATTTCCATGAGCACTTCATTATTACTTTTTTAAAACAATCATGGACCATAGTTTAATGATTGCCAGTGCTAAAAAGCCAGAAGTGGAACTGATCTATTGTGTTTTGAGTGTAGCAACATTGATAGCATTCTGTTACTGAAAAATATGTGTAAATTACGTAAGATGGGCAACATGTATCAACACTCCCCACCTACATGAAAGAATTGTGCAAGGCTTCTTATAAAGGAAAACTAGTATATAGTGTTGAGGATAGGTTCAAATCTCTGCTAAGTCATGGAGCTCAAGAGGTGACTATATAGACCAGTCATTTACTTAGCCTAAATAAAGCTAGCACTATTATTCTTAAGATGCATAGCTAGAAAACTAAAAGGATTCAGTAGATGGCACTGGAAGTTTCCTCTTTAGCAACTCTGTTAATTCAGCCTCTCCTTACAGTAATACACAGGAGAAAAATATTTTAGTATGGATCCAGATTTAGTCATGCTTAGAGTAGAGCCAATGAAATAAGTTGGAAAAGCTACGCATGACTAACTTAAGTCCCATTAGTTTCAATAATTCTATTTTAAGCATGACTGTTTGTATTCTATCTATAAAAATGAGGAGTGTTAACACAAACAGGACTGTACAAATCATGATCTGCTTTGTTTTTTAAATGCCCTGAAAAAAATAGTTGTTAAAGGCATTTTATGTTCATCATACCTAATCCTGTTAACACCAGCATATAAATGCTTATGATCTGCAGACCAAAACACTGTCACAAAGGGCAAAATCATGTGTTACTGGAGCAACTTGCATGCAGCTGAATCTCATGCTGTACCTGTAACTTCCCATAGCAGTACCGCCAGGTACATTATATTGACAGACCATGCAGAGTGACGGAAGTAACTATATGAAAAATGTGATTAATTTTCATTAAAGGCTATATTAAGGTAGAATTACTATTAGACTGCTAAAAAAGGGAAGAAAAATATGTTTAGATATTCTTATTGCTACTTGACCTCCTACAAGATACAGAATGAATGCACAGAAATAAAAATAAATTCTTCACTTGGAGGACTTGCAAATCATATCCTCAGGTTATTAGCCAAACACTGAATTGGCATTTACATTGCACTTTCCAAAACCAGCTTGATTTCAGCAAAGCATTTAACAAAGTTCTGCAAAATGGTTAAATGTGGACTAGATAATACTGTCAGGTGGATTCTCAGCTGGATGGAAAATGTAATCAAAGAGTGCTCAAGAATGGAAAACTGGGCTGAAACTAACAAAATGAAATTCAACAGAGACAAATGTAAAGTTCAGCATTTGTGTGTTGGGGGGGGAATCAAATCTACAAGATAGGGGATCTTTGCTTGGCAGTAGCACTTGTGAAAAGGATGTTAGCATTATACTCAGTCACAAGCTAAACATGACGAGCCAGCTGTCATGCAACTGCAAAAAAACAAAAAAAAAGCTACTATATCTTAGAATGCATTAACAGAACTATAGGTTCCAAGTCCTGAGAAATAACAGTTCCACTTTATTCTGCACTAGCCAGACCTCATCTGAAGTAGTTCTGATCACTGCACTTTTAAGAAGGATGTAGTCAAATTGGAATGGGTTCAGAAGATGGTCAGCAGTATAGTAACAAGTCCTATTAGGAAAAAATGAAGGAACTGGGTACGTTTAACCTGGAAAAGAAGTCTGAGGGCAGGACTAGATCTAAGAGCTTAAGTTAGATGAGATTAGATTTCAACAGAATCTTAAAATAATCTTTTATCAGTAAGAATAGTTTGACAATGGAACCAATTACCCAAGGAAGTAGTGACTCTCCCTCACTGGTGATCTTCAGAAGCTGGACAGCCATCTGTTGTGGACACTGGATTTCTTACATTGAGCAGGGGTTGGACTAAATGGACTAAAAGTCCCCTTCCAATTCTAGTTCTATTATTCTAGTTATTTCAGGGAAGATTCCAATGCATTTTGTTTCATTCTTACTGCTGCCTGTTGAAAACTATTGCATTTTAGAGTCTAGACCAGGGCTCTCCAACCTTCGGTCCCCAGATGTTGCTGGACTACAGCTCCCAGAATCCCTTGCCATTAGCCATGCTGGCTGGGTATATTGGAGCTGTAGGCCAGTAACATCTGGGGACCCAACGTTGGAGAGCCCTGGTCTAGATGTATGTATTTATTTATACGTATACCACTATCTGGCCATTCACAAGCTATTTCAGTTAAAAAATCCAAACACTGAATCGGTGTCATTTTCTAATAATTTATTATTATATTTGTTAATCGCCCATCTGGCCAGTCACCCGGCCACCCTGGGCGATGATGTTTCTTTAGAAAATAAAAAATCTACTGAAACGATATTCAAGCAAAGGAAATAGTTTGGAAAGTTAATGGTATCATTCACCTCAATGAAATTGTCACCTTCAGAAAGCTGCGTGGATTTTAATTTCAGGGAGGAAAAAACATATGCAGATGATACAAAATTTTACTGAATTTGAAAATTCATTCATCAGGTTAAATATTATGGTTCCAACAACTGTATATTTGCTGCTCAAGATATTGGTTTATTTATTAGCAAAAGGAGGAGCTAATACAGTACATTTCTTTGCTCTTTTAAAATTAGCACACACTTAGATCATCTAAGAGTGAGACAAAACGCTACCCTTAAACTCCATTAGAACATTTCATAGTCCATAGCATTTTATCTGGCCAGCTTTTTGAACTGTGGTTACAATGCAGCCAAAGTTAAACCCTTTTAATTTCAGCACAGTTAACTGGTTAACTCTTCCTCACCGAAATTAGTGGAGCTTAAAAAGAGCTTAACTCTGGCTAGACAGTGTTCTTGTAGCATACAGAAATTTATAATAATTCTGAACCCCTGAAAAAAGAAGCCCTCTGAAGATGCGGTGTTATGCTTGCATCTGGTTGTGCAACATTATAAACCCACGGGAAGTGTCCATTTAAACATGCAGTAGTTTAACACACTGTCCAAGAAGAAAGTGAACACAAATTGCTTACTTTCTAAAAATTATAACAAAAACGTTCTGCTATCATATATCTTTCATCTAAACTGCAATGGAACTTAGGACTTCTTCTTGCATGACATTTGCAACATAAGAGCTGCTATACCAGAGCTCCTTTCCTCACTGCGAAGGTAACATGAAAAGCCATGTTGGAGATGCATACACTGTGACATCTGGGTAATACTCGGTGTAGGGAGAAGCTGCAGTGTGGGCTGGGGTTCTGACAGCTTCTTCCCACTCTAAGAAAGTACTAAATTAGTGAGAAACAGCCCATAGACATGTTACCATACCAAAGCTGAAATGCAGAATTTCAATGCTGACCCTACAAGCCAATTTTACTTCTATACCAAGAATTAGGAGGGTGTTATATTAAGATAAAAAGTAGAGTGGGGCACTCAAAACTGAAATGTTTCCCCTCTTCCTGCCTAAAAATCAGTGTTATAATTCCAGTTTGAATTTATCAGGCATTCACAGAAGGAAGCCCCCAAACAATACAAAAATTACATAAAATGCAGATCAGGGCAGATTTCAGAGTAGCAGAGAGGAACAAATTAAACCTAAGTGAAAATTAAAATGATGTTAACAGCACCTTCAGAATAAAAACTTGCCTTCTTGCAAATATTGAATAAAAATATTTAATATGGCAAATAAATATCAGCTTCCTTGGGAAACATAAAGACCAGATTTGCTTACTAAAAATCAAGTATTTTATAAGTAAATATACATTCCAGATCTGGCAATATAAATCCAGTGCTTGGACCAACAGACAAGCTATGCACCACCGCATTTAAAAAATCCACACCACAAGAACAGTATACCATTCTTGTGGATTCATCCAACTTTCACCCCATGCCATCTGTGGCCCTTTTACACAAATGAACGTCCGCTTGAGCTTAGCCACTATCTGAGATGTCATCCTGAACAGTTTCTGACTCTTGCGGCTTGCATGTGGAGGCATCAGTGGTCTCATTTAGTGGTTTAGCCCCTTTCCGTTGTGGCAAGACAGTGAAGAATGCTTCTTCCCAGTCTCTCTTTTCCAAGTATGCAAGAATGATCTCAAACACTGCAACCAAAAGAAGATCACATATCCTTGAAAGAAACCATGGAAATGTTTGACAGAAACAGAAATTGAAGTTATGAAATGAGATTTGGTTATTATAACCCCTGGAATATCCACAAAGATAGTTAACCATACATAGTAAGGTTCAACAACTAAAATGATGCACACTCAAGTCATATGATGCATAGCATATTTAGTTACTGACTGGGTTCGTACGACATGAAAACACATTGTGGGTTGCTCCTATGATGGGTTCAGATTGTACAAACCCAGACCGATTCCCCCAGGGTGGCTCAGGTCCTCTGGGAAGAATTTACTTCAGTCAGCCAAAACTAGGCTGACAGGTACTACCCAGAGGACCTTTTCTTCTGCTGCTCCCAGATTATGGAATGGCCTGCCGGAGGAGATTCGTCAGCTCACCAGTCTTTTGGAATTTAAAAAAGCCATAAAGACTGATCTCTTCCGGCAGGCCTATCCGGCGGAATTTTAGGTTGCCTTTAAGATGTTTTTACGATGTTTTAATGATGTTGTTTATGATGTTTTTAATATGTTTTAAGATGTTTTAATAGTATGTATTGTGTATTTTATATTTTTGTTGTTCCCTGCCTCGATCTAGACGGAGAGGCGGGTAAGAAATAAAATTTATTATTATTATTATTATTATTATTATTATTATTATTATTATTGTTTGTGGGGAACAAGATCTGCCATGGACAGCCTTCTCCCTGTCCCATCAGCCAGAGAAACCAGGCTGGTGGGGACTATGAGGAGGGCCTTTTCTGTGGCAGCCCCAATTTATGGAACTCTCTCCCCAGTGACCTCCGCCATGCCCCTTCCTTGATTAGCTTCCGCCAGGCATTAAAAACATGGCTTTTCAGGTGGGAATATGGGGTGGGCTAGGATTTTAAAGTTTTGTTCTCTTTTTGTGTTTTATACTGTGTGTGTGTGTGTGTGTGCGCGCGTCCCCCCTTGTATTTTATTGGACTGTACATCGCTCAGAGTGGCCGGATGTCTGGCCAGATGGGCGATTCATAAATATAATAAATAAATAAATAAATAAACAACCAACCCATGGATTATTGTAGCAGTTGTTGTACCCACAATGGGTTGCCATGTCATCTGAACCAGGGCAATTGAACCCATCGTGGTTGTGGGGAATCAGCTACTGAGCTGCTTGGCAAGAGCGGCAAAATACCCTCAACTCTTGCCAAGCACCTCCTGGGTGACCACCAATGCCAGTCGTCCCAAAAGTGCCCAAGCAGCACTCGGGGGCAGCTGGCACTGGCTTCCCCCACTCCCTGCTGCAATTGTGAGCCATTTCAGGCTCACCTTGCCTTCTTTTCGCTTTAAACTTTTTTCTTCCTTCAGATTGCAAAATCCCCATTTTGTCAGCTATGGACACTTCCTTCGAAGGGCTCCAGCGGCACATTGGAGGGGCTGCCCATGGTTGCCAAGTATTGTTTAGAAAAATGTCTGTCCCTCTTAATTTTCTCAAATATTTGAGAAATAATATTTTTTTTACCCACACTTGCACAACTGCACATGTTCACAGTTGTGCAGATGCGGGAATGGGGAGCCTCGGGTGGGCTATGTGCAGGGGGGGGCTGCTAGCAAAGTCCAGCTGGTACCCACCCTGACAGCTATCAAAAGGCAATCTGTCAAAGGTAAACAAAGGTGCGAGTGATCTTAGCTCACAAAAAGCAGGTGGTGTGTTCACCCCCTTTGCGGCAAGATCATCAGTGGGGGAGCTGGGACTCATGGGTTCCAAGGGTGCCCTCCCTTTTGCGCTGTAGTGTGTGTGTGTGTGTGTGTGTGTGTGGGGAAGGGGGGGGAGACAGCACTGTATATACCTGTATACTTTCCTGCCAAATAATTTTTTTTTACCCTTTCTAAATCCCACTTGAAAAATGGAGCTTTACCTTTGACAGCTGTCAAAGGTAACTACTCCAGTAAATGGGTGGCTCGCACTTTTGTATGTTCCTGAGGTGGTAGAATCTCGAGAACAAGTGCAAAAGTGAGGGCAACCTTGGGATCTTAGCCTTCACGCACCTCCCACTCTGCAATTCAGCTAGATGGCCAACTTCAGCCATCTAGCTGAGGTGCTTTGGAGGGGGAGGGAAGGAGGCTGGACCGCCACCAGGATACCTCGTATCCTGGTGGCACCAGTCTCCTCCCCTTCCTGCTCCCTTCTCCCCCTCTCCAAGGTCGATTTTCCAACCTCGGAGAAGCAGCCAATGTGGTTCTTTCCAAGGCGGCTGCGAGGGGGTGGGGGTGGTAGGGGATCGGAGCACACATGCCCAGCTCAGAGGTTGGAGCTCTGTTTCCAACCTTGGATCTGGGAACCCAAAGTATCCTCTGGCCCCCTAGACACTGTCTAGGGGGCCAGAGGATCACTTTCTAAATTTTAAAACTCTATCGTCTAATGGTTTATTTATAGAAATGGTAACTAGACACTTAAATATGTTAACTGGAACTCTAATCAGTTAGACATTATAGCTAACATTAGCTAGTGAAAAAAGTGTAATATAGCGGTAGGTGTTGCACATTTGATTTATTAGATTGATGTATAAAATATTCCTGAAATCCAGTGAACAAGAAATTTAACTTGCTAAAATAGTATACATCACAAATAGTGAAGCTATTTGTTTCTGACATTTATGAACAGAAGTCTAGAGGTTCACTTGCAAAACTGAGATCCAATGTCCAGATATTACTGAGAATTAAGTCACTTATAAATCACTATGTATCCATCACACGCAGATAGATTACCTATATTACCAGCGTTACTTGTAGCAGCTGCACTAGGACAGTACTGTATTTACTCCTACTTATTGCTATGAAGTGGTTCAGTAGAGATAACCAAAAGTACGTGGATGGTAAGTCAAAAATACATCTGGTATCATGATGGAACTGTAATTTTCCCAAATAAATACCACAGTCATAGGCACAAATGCACCAAGGTCCTCTCACAAACCTGCCAGTTTAAAAGGGGGTAAGTGAATGAAAACCAATATGCATGGTGACCTTTGAATATATACCATATGCTTATTCTGCAATGTTTATTTTTTTCAACTTCATCCTTACCGTGATTGACTGCCAGAACCTTCCTGCTGTTCATTTTCACAAAGATTCCTAGAGGAAGTTGTGCATGACTTATACCCTGTTCTTGTGCTCTTTTGTATGTTATTCCCTGTAAGCAAGATACAAAGGAAAAAGTAACCAATTCACTTGTGATCAGATTTGTACGTTGCCAGGGAATTTCAGAGAATGTAAAGAGTTCTTACTATCTTCTACCTACTCTTTTACAGCATTGTATGCATATAAAACGTCATATTGCACGGCTTAAAGAAGTTTCATACTGCTTATGGACCATATATTTATAGCTGATTTCAATTAGTAAAATGTTTTGTAACTATATCCTAAAAGGCTGAGAAGAGGCTGAACCTTCACCGTTTGTGCCAAGTATGTGTGATCAAGTAAATAACCTGAAATAGTGCTCAAGTTCTTTTACAATATGAACTTGTCAGCCAAACTAGCATTAGCCAAAACAACTGAGACTGTACAAAATATTAGCAAATTCCTCTTTCCCTGTTAAACATGTCTTGAAAATATTATGTGTGCATGCTAAAAAGCTGTAGGACCGAACTCCATTTTATGCTGCCTTCTAATTTCTGCCTCCATTAGATGCACTTCCCTCATCAATGTTCCTAAATCCATCCATCCTAACAGATATGTAGAATCAGCCGCTCATACAGAAAAGGCTAAAAAGAAATGATTTTTTTTAAAAAAACAACAACCCAAAATATTAGTTATTAAACTCACACACAATTTAAAAAAAAACAAAAAATGGTCCTGGTGAGGCTAAGGAGATGTTGCCCTCATCTATTCCTGCATAGCAATCCACTGGGAACCCCATCCCAACCACTCAGCTTTCTAAAGGAAGAGGAGGAGGAGGAGATGGATGGATGGATGACAATAATAAACATACCAACCATTCAGCAGCTTGCCCTATTTGCACATTCTAAACATTTTCTCTTAAGCTTGTGTCCAGCTTGTCTACTTATGTTATAAGCACTTCGTTCAGGAACTACATTACTTCGGGAGTCTACCCTTGGTTAGTTACGATCAATACTACAATAAACATGATTAAAAATAAGAACCACAGAGGATGACCTGTTAATAGCTCTGGCAGCCACAGATATATTTCTGACACTGGGATCATACTGCAGTTTGAGCAGTGAATATAGAATTATCTAGTTCATATAGGGAATGGTGTTGGAAGGGAAAAACAGAAGACATCACTGAAAAACGATATAGTCCAAACTTTTTTATGAACCCTATTGCATAGGTACTTAAACACATTCTAAGAACTTCATACTATGCTCTTTTATATACAGTAATACCTTGGATTACAAGTAACTTGGTTTGAGAGCGTTTTGCAAGACAAGCAAATTTTTAAATATTTAATTATTTTTTACTTGATATACAAGTGACGTCTTGCAATACAAGTACTATAGTACGGCTTAAATTAAAAATCTCTGTACACATTTTTTGGGGGGGATTTTGTTTTGATATAAGAGTGTTTTGGATTACAAGCATGTTTCCGGAAGGAATTATGCTCTCAATCCAAGGCATGACTGTACCAGTCTGGCTTTTTAACACTTCGGCTTTCCCCAATATTTCCCCTTTTTCTCTTCTCTCATGTCCAGAAAAGGATTTCTCTGGCAACTGAAGTTTGCTGGCAATTTCTTCTCTTTGTTCCTCCTCTCACACCATGGGGCATAGCGGTGGAGGTCTAGCTCTCTCAGCTTATCTACCTTTAGTTTGATTTCTCTGCCTCTCCAAATATTATCAGTCACAATTTCCATTCCAAGTGAGCAGGCTGAAGTGATTGGCTACTGAACAAGACAGATGAAAGTGGGCAGAAGCAAGCCTCTGCAGAGCCTAAAAAAGCCTTGACAGAATGCTTGCTACTTGGTCTCAAAGCATTTAATGAGCAAATGACACAGAGATGAGAGATCCACTACTTCAGTAGATGCTACTACAGATGTCCAGGAGAGCAGCAACCTGCCTTTCTGATATAATGGAATTATAATGCAAAATAACTGCTTAAAATAATCATGTTCCATAGTATTCTATGTATGCTTACTTAAAAGTAAGTCTCACTTAATTCAAGGAGCTTTTCCCCATATAAGTAGCATATGATTGCAGCCATTAATGATCTACCTTGTGATGATTGTGATCCACCAAGCCTCCGATGACATAGGCTTTGGACTCATCAAGTTCATTCAAGACCTCAGGAGAGTCTGATGTAAGGTACACAAGGTCTTCTTTCCTCATCAGTTCACTATAATGCTCTGATTTAATGTTGATATCCTTCAAGACATAAGTACATACAAAAATATTAATGGAATTATCTAAAAGACTACAAAGACTTTGCGCTGACTTAAGTGTGTATTTCATGCCTGCATTGATTCTTAACTAAGTCCTGACCTGGGGGGTAACGGATAATTTTAAAAATCTAGTTTTACATATTTTTTACTCAGAGGACCAGAATTAAATTATAGACTCCATTACAAATGGTAGCTACTTTTGAAATTGTTAAACATTACACCTGCTCCATACCAGCGCACATATAGTAACAGCAATTTTGTAAAGACTGTTGTAAGAGGCTTCACTGGTCAAAAAGGAGGAGCTAGCTTGTCACTTTCAAAGATGATTTATCATGCTTGTATATGCCCTTCCTCCAAAAGAACTCAGAATGGAATACATGGCTCTATCCCATTTAATCCTTCCAACAATCGGTAGGTTAGGTTATGCTGAGAATCCATTACGTATCCAAGGCTACCCTGTAAAAGCTTCATAGCTGAGTAGGGATTTGAATGAATCTCATGTCCAAGTTCAACTATCTATCCCCTATATCATGTGGCTCTGTTCAGAAGACTAGATGGAATTTCTATTTCCACCTCCGAGGCAAAAGCCAATCTGTCTGACTCGAGAAGGATCTGTAGACCACATGTTAAGCAGTTCCTTTGAACCAAGCCACATCCTGGCCAAGAAACCTATCCCAACCAGCATGGAATTGGACCAGTAAACTTGGTTGAAGGCTAGCCTCCAAAATAGAACCATTTGAATCAATAATTTAAAAAGCTGCAACAACAAGGTTCTTTTGTAAATAACCTCATCTACCTTGGAATCACAATACTCTTTTCTTCAAGTATGTCAGCCTTCTCTTTTCATTTAAAAACCCAGCCATACATAAAGTGATTTCTCACCCAGTAGATAATTACCACATCCTAGCTGACGGAAGGGAAAGTAATCAGATAGGGAAGCAGGAGGTAAAGAGCTACAATCTGATAAGTCAGCAGTGAGGTGGCTGGCAATATTAAACAGACACTCCACAATTCACATGTTGCAAACGACAACAAAAAACCTCTGCTCTTCATTTTTATTTTTTTTTAAAGAAGAAAAAGAACCACAAACTGTTCATGAAGAAACTGTTGCCATGGCAACAGTTAGTCAAAGCAAGTATTTAAATTGCTATTACCTTCCAGTTTATCCATCCTTTGTCAGATTCATTCATGTTGTCCTTCAGCTGGCCTCCATGGCTGGTTAAGTAAAACTTTGGAAGACAAAAAGGAAAAAGTGCACAATTGCTAACATCTCACACCTAATTAAATAGCCACTCTCCTAGACCATGTAGACAAGCAAATACTGTTTTAAAGATGTTCAAATGTGTTTTCATTATTCCAGTTAATATTAAAACAGGGTGATTGCTTAGAATCAGAAGCTCAAAAGGATCTTATGTATTAAAGATATTTTTGCACAAGATACTCTGCAGGAAAAAAACCCCCACTGGTCATCAGTAATCTAAAATATTAATAGCATGACAATTATACTTATATTTAGGCATACATGGACACTGCTATTGACATCTTTCCAGATGTAAATGTTAACAACGTATTCAGTGGAAATATGACAGAAATACTGTCAAACTATGTCCATGCTGGCTATTGAGATTGTATTTTCATTTGAGCAAGGAGTGGCCTTTCACATTTCATGTACACTGCTAAACAGTCAGAGAAAAAGAACTGGAACACTATTTGCACCGACATACCTGTACAGGATGGAGTGCTTTGCGATTTTCTGCATAACATCTCTGAATTTGCTTGTGAAGTTTCTTGACATCCTGTATACAACACAATTTGTTTTTATATTGTCCTTCAGAGAAAGCACCACAAAATGCTTTAACCAAGAGATTCAGAGAGACGCTAAAGAGAGAGAAAGGAAACTTTTAACCAACAAGGGTTATTTCTGAATAAAACATTTATCTTTGGGAGAGATATGTTAAGTCACTATAAAGAAACTATGTAAACATTACAGTTATGAAGACTTCCCCCCAACACCCACAAAAGATCTCACTTATCCAGTATTGGTTCATCATGTTAAAATCATAACTAAAACAAAGTCAACCTAATCTAAAAGCAAGTTCAAAAGAAGTATTAATTTTAACACTGAAATTAATGGGATTTTTTCTGAGTATGTACAGGATGGCAATCCTGCTCCAGCTTCAATTGGAAACTGGAGCTGCTGCAGCTCAGTGGTAGAAGACAAGCTTTGCATGCAGAAGGTTCCATGTTTGATCCCTGCCATTGTAAGGTAGGGCTTGGAAAGACTCCTACCTGAAACCCTGGGGAGCTGCTGCCATTCAGAGTAGACAATACTGAGCTAGATGGACCAATGGTCTGACTCAGCATAAGGCAACTTCCTAAGTTCCTATAACAGTGATGCATAATTCCTTATAGCATTTAAAAAAATCTCTTTACATCATTTCAACTCCTATTTATTATTAAATACAGTAAAATTATGCAAAAAGAATGGAAAATTCTATTCCTAGAATAAGCTACATTAACAATCTTTAAAAAATATTTAGGAAAGTGTGAGGCAAACCTTCCCAAGCCTACTGGATATTAGTGGTGTTTGCCAAGTATCAGTGTTCAGTATTGCCCACGTTACCTAAAATGGAAGGATTCTATATTAAGTTTAACCTTATTTTGTTGTCATATAGTATAGCATTACTATAGACCTACCATTAGCAGAAGCTGAACAATCACTTCCTGAACACTTTTTATATGAATTAAGTTGATTCAATATTACTCTGACTTTATATTTTGCTACTCCAAAAATAACCAAAATAAAGCAGCCTGAATAAATTGCTTCTAAACATACTACTTCCATTTACCTTTAACTCCATTATATTGTCAAAACTGCAGTCTATAATAAGACGAAGCGTACTAGGAACAACACTCCTGCGCATACGCTTCCTTACACTTCCTTCATTGTTCGATTCCATCTGAGCCTGGCGTTCCTGTTTTCTCTTCAAGCGCTTTTCTTTACGTTTCTGCCTGAAAGATTGTAATTTTTAAATGGCATTATATACTGATATAGTATATTACTATATTAACAAAGATGACAGTAAATACAAAGACAGTAACTAGTTAATGTGATTTTAAAGAAGCAGAGATGTGAAATTTTGTGGAAGTTTCGGAGCATCTTTTACCCTGCTGTTCATCCTAAGCTTTGGAAAGCTGTACAGATTGTTCAGAGGGAAGATGCAGGAGTGGTCCACCTCTGATGACAACACTTCCCTTCTACTAAGACAACTGGATTTTAAATGTAGTCTCTTTCATCTCTCTGCTTTGCCCACACATTTAATTCAGGTTTAGGATGTTTCAGAAATGCTTACTGGTACATTTTTGCATGGGGAACACAAACCAGCGGTCTGGCAAGTACACTGTTAGATTTGCCAATCAGCTGTTGAGAAGCAAGCGTGCTCTTAAAAAAAATTGGGGTGGGTGGAGGAAGCTGGTTTTATCAAGGCAACAACAAAAGCCAAGGGTGAGGGAAATACAATCTTCTCACCAGGTCCATTTACCTTCCGCAGCTCTCATAATTACTCCCCATGAACAACTCACAATAGATTAACTCCCAAAATTCAAGTTTAAATTATGAAATGGATGTGTGCCTGTCCGCATTTAAATTATGAGATACATGTACATATATTTGCGGCTTGTTTCAACAGTGAATTCAAAATTTTGCAGACCCTCAAACACAACGTTGGGGGAAAGACTATTTATGGTATACAATTACCATTTCAGGTCAAGGGAATTTGCCTTTTCTGAACACCCGTTTACTCTCCAACAACATATGCACAGGCAGTGCAGAAGATGCTTTTATAATACAGTCATGCCTTGGATTGAGAGCATAATTCATTCTGGAAACGTGCTTGTAATCCAAAACACTCTTATATCAAAACGAAATCCCCCCCCAAAAAAATGTACAGAGATTTTTAATTTAAGCCGTACTACAGTACTTGTATTGCAAGACGTCGCTTGTATATCAAGTAAAAAATAAATAAATAAATATTTAAAAATTTGCTTGTCTTGCAAAACGCTCTCAAACCAAGTTACTTGCAATCCAAGGTATTACTGTATAGCTGTTCTAACAGCTGTAAGAGCTGTTCTCCCTTTCCGAGAGAGAGAGAGAGAAGTTTTACTCTCAGTCTTCCATGAGCACTGCCTATTGCAGGGGAGGGAAAGGTAGACCTCCAGATGTTTTTGACTTCAACTCCTAGAAGCCCTGGCCAGCATGGTCAATGGTCAAGAATGCTGGGAGTTGGAAGTCCAAAACATCTAGATATCTATTTTCTGCCAACCCCTGGCCTACTGCACACAAGTGGCTTGTGGGCTGCATGCAATATTCAGAGGCCTTCAGTGTGGCCCATGTGGGTGCCCAAGCCACTGCTGCACTTTGCCACCACCTCTGCCGAATTCTCCTCCAAATCATATTTCCACAAGTTGTTTGGTGGATTGGGACAGAGAGCGACTGTGATGGGGATGATGGCACACAGCAAAGGCCATCTGGACATGCTGTCCTCATGAAAATATTACTCCCCACACCACAGAAAACAGCTGTTCAGAGGGCTGGGGAAGTATGATTTAAATGAGGACAATGGTGGAAGCTTCCTGCCAGTGCTCTCCTTGAACGTTTATGTGTGACCATGTGTGTATGTGAAAATGGGAAGGTTGTTTATGTGTGTATGTATGTATATGACTGTGTGAGGAGTGCATGTGAATGGGGAGAAGGCTGTGTGTTTGTGTGCGGGGGGTGAAGGGGATGCCAGCCCCCAGCCCTGGCCTACAGCTGGCTCTGGCTGCATCCACTGGCAGCCACAGCCCACTGCCATATGCTGCCCTAAGGGGCAAAAAGGTTGCCCACCCCAGGCCTATTGTAATGATTCTGAGAAAGCACTCCTCATGGAGTCAGTTCACCAAAAGAAAGTTGCAAGTGTACCTATTATTCCTCCCATTGTCTTGGTTGGACTAAAAGGGAAGTTTCACAGAGTAATGCTACACAGAAGAGGTGGATGAAAGGTTTGAAGAGAGGGTGGCTTAAAACTCAAGAACTCCATTGCAACTGTGTTAATCGTGTTGTGGAGTAGAATTGCCAGGCTCAAGAAGAGTAAATGCATAATTTTCTTCCTCCATGTTTAAATGGTGGGAGATAAGGAACGTTAAAACATGATAAACAAGTTTAGTAGATATAATAAAAATATAAGAAACCTGCTAATTTCTGACTCTCACATCTCATTAGGAACCACCAGGTGGGTAGACCACTTGCACACTGTAAAGTCAAATGGGCCTGCTCATAGATGTTGCAGTAGCTTTTCAGCAGGTTTTTTTTTTTTAATCCTGCAGGCTCAAAAAGATCCTGTGTTGAAATAAACAAAGGTTGTCCCTAATTAGCGACGTTGGGGAGAACATGCAATCCCCAAGTCCACATCTGAACTCTTCCTTGGTAGTAACCTTGGGTGTATAACTTGAACCTGCTCAGAATTAACAACACACAAAACCCACCCTCGTAGCAAGAAGCAAGACATACTTGCGCAAGTCTCTTTGTTCTTCCCATTGTTTCTGTTTCATAAGCTTCTTTCTTTGCCTCTTTGACATAGCTTCAATATTTTCCATCTTTTCCAGTGCTGACTCTTGGTTTTCTATAGGATCAATGTTGCATTTCACAGTTTCTTCCACATCGGTAACCTTGGTTGCTACAAGGTTTTCTGGTGGCATTCCTGATGACATGAGCTTTCTAATTACTTTACTAGGTTCTTCTCTGAAGATGGTACAAATAGTGGTATCAACACTTTGTACAACTTCTACTTCTAGTGCTGTGTACAAAACAGAATATTTAACATTATTAAGAAAAGTGTGCCAAAAAATTAATGTCGGTTAAAACCATAATCTCAGGCAGTTGGTCACCAGGAAATTCAAAACACTGATACTTAGGAATGTGAAGTATTTTTCCCACTTCAAAACTTATTTTTGTACTACGCTTTAAAACAGGGATGTACAACCTAGGGTCCCCAAGGTCTAATTTGCACCCCTCCATAGGCACCCCAATCCCCTGGTGAATTTCTTCCCCCAGCAATTTTGGTAGGAAAGTGCTATCGAAATCAGGATCATTGGTGTGTGTGTGTGCACGCATGCATCCACGCATGGATTTGTGTCCCCATGTTTCTCCTGAACCCTAAACCAGCATCACATATGATGCTGGTTTAGGGTTCGGGACTAAAAGGGTTGTACACCCTTTGCTTTAAAGTAACTAATGTATAGGTTAGGGAGGACAAAATAATAACAGGCATTAGTACACTTCTGGAATTAATGGCAAATCAGCAACAATGGTTTGTACAAGTTCAAGGCTTGAGGCAACTGATTTGCCACTTTAAATAAACCAAACTATGAGATATCCTAAGCTGGAAGACAACTTGGGGAAGTATCTGAGGCAATATGCATTGGT
Organism: Shinisaurus crocodilurus; assembly: GCA_021292165.1. Taxonomy (NCBI): domain Eukaryota; kingdom Metazoa; phylum Chordata; class Lepidosauria; order Squamata; family Shinisauridae; genus Shinisaurus; species Shinisaurus crocodilurus. The sequence goes on from CM037876.1 coordinate 30,870,974, forward strand.
ACATTGCACCTTCTACATCATACAAACTACAGTTTGAAAATTATTGGGACAATATGCCTTTCCTCTACTAGTTTTACTAGAGAAATAAGCAGTGACCCATTTGATCCCAGCTCTTTAGAGAAGAATTATATTTGAAGGATGGGTGGCAGAAGTAGAATATTTAGGAGGAGAGCAAAAAGTAAGTAAGGGCACAATCTTATGCATGTTTAGACAGAAACAAGTCCTACAATTCCCAGCATTACCCAGCCAGCTATGCTTTCTATTTGCTCTTTCTGTTGTATTATTTTCATGCTTGATGTTTGTTTTAATATTACTATATCCTGTATGCCGCTTTGGAAAAAAATATTTCTATTTTGAAAGGTGGATTACAAGTCTCTTGAATAAAATAAACCGTATTAAACACATTGACAACGACAAACGATTTGGAATTGGCTATATGCTACCTCCAGTATCAAAGGCAGTATGCCTATGTACAGCAGTTTCTGAGAATATGGGTGGGAGGTTGCTGTTGCACTCATGTTCTGCTTGTGGGTTTCCTGTGGGCAGCTGGTTGGCCACTGTGTGAACAGAATGCTGGACTAGAGGAACCCTAGAGGAATCAGCTGTGGTCTGATCCAGCACAGCTCTTCTTATGAAGAGCAATTACAGGCCTTGAGGGACTAGAATGACAGCACCTAGAACTGGAACGATGGCCCTGAGAGTGGAATGACATACTGCTTGTCATTCCAGTCTCAGGGGTTGTCATTCTAAAGACTATCATTCCAAAGACAGGCTGCACATTCTAGTCCCAGGGGCCATCCAGGTCTGTCATGATAGGTCATTGACAGGGAGAAATGAGGAGGATATAGCAATGTGGTTAATTAATTTAGGGCAAAATTCTACGCATGTTTAGACAGAAAAAAGTCCTACAACTCCCAGCATTCCCCAGCCAGCATGGCCACCTAGGGAATGTTGGGAGTTACAGGCCTTTTTTCTGTCTAAGCATGTTTAAACAGAAAAGGGGCATGCTGGGCTGGGAGTTGTAGGATTTTTTCTGTCTAAACATGCATAGGATCACACCCTTATTTTAGAGACTTCTAAGCCACCTTTCAAAAACACAAATATTTTTTCCAGAGTGCTGTACAGTCACATTACAACAAACATCAACATTATTTTATTTAAAATAATATAACGGAAAGAGCAACATACCCCATCCCCTCTCAGGGCCCACGCCTCGCTTTATCTATAGCTTGCACTGATTTCAAAGGAGCCCTGTCATGTCCGTCGGCCTTCCCAGCTCCTATTGTTTCCCAACAGGCCTTCTTGCCATTCGTTTTTGTTGTTCTGTTTTAGTACATCCCGCCCTAGCCCAATTTGACTTGCATCTGGTGAATTAAGCTCCAGCTTAGAAAAGATTTTGTCACACAATACATCTGTCAAGCGTCTAAAGTGCCACAGGATCCCCTTGGCTGTTTGTGCGGCAACTGAGGAACCCAGGGTTTAGTTATTTCTGGATTTTTAACTCTCTTTTTTTTTTAAAGGTCTAAACTTTTAAAAATGGTCTGCTGGCGACACTATCCCCTTCGCCACAGCTACCTCAGAAGGGCGGGGAGAGGCGAATCTCCCAAATGCTTCAAGGCGCAATCCTATCGTGTTCAGAGAAAAGGCCTACAACTCCCAGCATGCCCAGCCAGCCTCCCCCTCCCGCCCCGAGAGGAAGGCGTGTCTGACTGAATTCTGAGGTAGGGAGGGCGGGGTGGGAAGAAACAGTTTTCCGCGCTAACCAAAGCAAGGCGCGAGACATGATTTCCTTGCCCGCACTGCCCTCACCTACCTATAGACCTGCGCGCACACCAACTGCCACCAACGAACCCTCATCCGTCGCGCGAGCCTTCTCCGTACGCGTCACTAGTAGCGTAGACGACGACGACAAGAGCCCGGCGCGTGCTACTGACGTAATCTCCCCTCTCGACACGTGGCCAAGCTGAGGCGGGGAAACTCTTCTCTGAGCTGTTGCTGAACCTTGGCTGTCGTTTGCAGCTTCACAGTTTGGTTAGATCACGCATCTGTGTAGCCCGGTTCATGCAGAAACCAGTTTTGTTTAAAACAAACACCAACACACAGACACAACTGACTTGTGTGTGTGATCTTTGGCTTGGCCTAATAAAGGTATTACACTAATAAGGATAAAGTAACGACTTTCTCAAACTGCCCCTGGCCTCTCCTCACATTAACTGGAACTAAAGGCGCAGTCCTATGCATGTTTAGGCAGAAAAAAGTCGCACAATTCTCTGCATTCCCCAGCCAACACTGGCTGGGGAATGCTGGGAGTTCTTGGACTCCCCCCCCCCATTTATATAAGATAGGGTTGTGCCCTAAATTAATTAACCACATTGACAAGGAGAAATGATGAGGAATAGCAGTGACCAATCATGACAGAACTGGATGACCCCTTAGACTGGATTGTGCACCATTGGGAGTTGGACTTTTTTCCCTGTCTAAACATAGGATTGCACCCTAAAACAGTTTAGGTTCTCTGTCTTGCTTAACAGGCATTATGGTTCAGTTAAACTGGATGGGCATTCAATGCTGTGAGATGGGGTGATTGTGGCCATACAGAGGCTTAAATGGCTTTAAAAGAGAATTAACCAATTAATGGAGGATAGATATTTACCATGATAACAGAATAGAACTTCCATGTTCACAGGCTGGCCCTATCATCAGACTGTGAGGCAGTTGCCTCCAGCAGCTGGTTTTGAGTGTCATGAAAGGGCAACAAACTACTAGTTCTTTTATTTTTTTTACTCTCAAGGAGAGACGCTTGTGGCAGAACCTTGAAAGGGGACCTCCATAGTCTCCTGGTATCCATATTGCCTGCATCATGCATATGCAAAGAGCAGAAATACGATTTGCAGGTACTTCATCATATGTATGATGTCCTAAATTCCAGCTTTAACAACTTCTGTTAAAGGATCTGAGGCTGGAAGTCTGGGAAAAGATTTCCACCTGAGACACTGAAAAGTGATTTCCAGTTATGTTTTGACGGTATTGAAGTAGACTCAAGCTACCTGTATTGTACCGGTCTTTTTTCCTCCTATGCAGGAAATACCAGCTTTAGTGGGGTAAATTAAAGGCTCAATCCTATGCAAGTTTAGACAGAAAAAAAGGCCTTCAAGCTCCCAGCATGCCCCAGTCAATATAGGTGGCTGGGACATGCTGGGAGTTGTAGGCCTTTTTTCTGTCTAAACTTGCATAGGATTGAGCCCTAAATCAGGGAAATGGTGCTAAGGAAAGGGTTAACTCCATCTCTCCATGTGCTACAGGCCTGATACACACACACAAGGCTGGTTTTAAATAAAGAAAAAGACACAGATATAAGAACCCTGCTGGATCACATCAGAGGCCTATCTTGTCCAGACAGCAGTTTCCCACAGTGGCAAACCAGATGGGAAGTCCCAAAGAAGAATGTAGAGGCTATCACCTTCTCTTGTTCTGGTTTACACTAATGTAGAGGCATGCTCTAATCCTGGAGGTAGCATATAGTCTCCCATGTCACATCTAGTTTAGTACTGAGTGTAAGGCAGTTTTAAAGAATTCTAATGCAAATGTAAATCAGAAGTGACTACATTACTACATCAGATTTGTACTTCCAGATGAACTTGCTATCCAATGAAGTACGGTAACTGCAATTATTATCTTTGATTTGAACAAGGGTTCTTCTCTTCCTGTACACTTCAGCTAAGCCTTGCTGGCCAGTGTTCAAGGGTTAAAGTACTACTACTACTGTCATAAATTTCCATAGTCCAAGCCATAAACATCCTATCATTATCACCTAATGAAACTAATTATGCTTCGTTTGACCAAACTGAGTTCAATAAAACATTCTTATTCTGCTCTTCGCACAAGTCAGAGTAAATGTTTAGTGGGGGAAATGTCTCTTACAAAATTGTCATTCCTATGATAGTCATTCAAAAAATGCCATTGGAAACCGTTTCTCCTCATGATCCATATTGATTGTAATTGTTTTCCAGCCAAGCAGAAATTAAGACTTGTACATAAGGAAAATCACCATGCATTTGTGTATCCCTTTGGTTGTAGTGACAGGAGTGCTCAAACTATCATTTATGGTTGGCAATTCTAACTCACATAAGTGATTGTGAGATGAGCATTCCTACCTATTACTTTATCTGAATGGGGTGGGAGACAGAATTAGATTAATGATGCAAGACTGATATTTTTACAGTGTTGTATCCACCCAAAAACCAGTGTTTAAAGAGTGTAAAGTAATTTATATCAAGAGACCTTGAAAATATACCTTAACTATAGGGTGGTGATCTAGTTCATGTTAATTATTGTAAAAAACTTAAATGCCAGCCAGACAATACTATAGTGAAAGAGAATGTAAAGCTGAAACCAATATAACTTGAGATAACCATGCGTATGTTCATATTTATAAGAAATATATTATGGATTCCATATAGTAAAATGTTTGCTGATTTCACTAGTTTCATTATGAGAGCAACGTGAAGATGTCTACAGTCATTATATATAGTGTCATTTTATAATTTGTTTCTGCCTTACTACAGTAACTTTAATATTCTTCCCAGAGAGTATTTGATTGGGAAAGCCAAAGCTTGCATCACATACTTGGTATCTAATCAGATGATAAAGCTGCAGATTCACATGCCAGCGTGGACTTTTTTTTTGGGGGGTGGGGACAACTGTACTACACCTTGCACAGTATAGAACCTGTTCCTAAATATGCTGTGCCACTACATAATGTTAAGGGCACAGGCATGTTTTATTTTGGATTGATGAATCAGATATAAAATAACTATTCACATCCCTTCTTTCCCATACTTATAATCACTACTTGACCCATGAACATTGATTGAGTCTGACTGAGTTGTTGTTCTGTGTTTAGGTGTATGGGGAGGGGTGGGGGAGTCACAGGCCTGTAGCTTTAAAAGAGCATATCTGAGCTCCTTAATGGTAAGTTTCTAAAGGATTACACTCTGGGGATTAAGCATTCTTCACTGTGCCTTTGTTTTGGCTTTAGCTGATGATTTATGAGTTTAAATGATGACTTGAGTAAAATCAATAAATAAATGGGTAACAATTACCTTCTCCTTGCACAGGTGCTTACTCATGTGTGTATATAGACTCTATATACCTGTATATTTTCCTGCCAAATAATTTTTTTTTACCCTTTCTAAATCCCACTTGGAAAATGGAGTTTTACCCTTGACAGCTGTCCACAAAATGAGGTGGCTTGCACTTTTGCATGTTCCCAAGGTGGTACAATCTTGGGAACAAGTGCAAAAGTAAGGGCACCCTTGGGAAACATGACCGCCCCCCCAAAAAAAACCCCTGAGGATCTTGCGGCAAAGGTGGTGAACAACACACCACCCCATTTTCGCAAGTTAAGATTGCTTGTGCCTTTGGTTACATTTGACAGCTCGCCTTTTGACAGCTGTCAGATGTAACCAAAGGGGAAAATAAACTTACCTGCAGCTTCTGTGGGGCAATGCCCAGCATGGGTACCAGCTGGATTTTGCCCGCAGGCATCCCCCTGCACATTGCCCACCTGAGGCTCCCCATTCTCACACCTGTCCAACTGCAAATGTTCACAGTGGCTCAAGTGCAGGTAAATCTTTTAAAAAAAAAACATTTGCAAATATGTGTTAAAATTAAGAGGGACAATTTTAAAAAATGCTTGGCAACAATGGGCAGCCCCTCCAAGGTTCCACTGGGGCACTTTAAAGGGACTGTCCATAGCTGTAAAAGCGGGGATCGCGAAAGCCAGCTTCACAGCCGGCTTTCACAATTGGGGGGGGGGGAGTTTAAATGGGGAAAAAAGCCACAGCAAGTCTGACTGAAATGGCTTGTGATCGCAGCGGGGAGTGGGGGAAGCCAGTGCCAGCTGTCCCCAAGTCCTGCTTGGGCAATTTTGGGGTAGCTGGCACTGGCAGGTTCCTGGGCATGCTTGGCAAGAGCAGCAAGCGAGTTGATAGCTGATCCCTGGTACCCGCGATGGGGTCAGTCACCTGGGTTCAGACAACACAACAACCCATCTTCGGTACAATAAGCCCTAGAACAACCCATGGGTTGCCAGGGTGGCTTGTTGCCCTGAAACAAGCGACCCTGCATGGATCGGTTTGGGTTCAGACAGCACGACAACCCATCATAGATCGCAACCCGACGACAACAACAGAGCCCGGTGCGTGCTACTGACATAATCTCGCCACGTGGCCAAGCTGAGGCGGGGCAACTCTTCTCTGAGCCGTTGCTGAACCTTGCCTGTCGTTTTGCAGCTTCACGGTTTGGTTAAATCACACATCTGTGTAGCCCGGTTCATGCAGAAACCAGTTTCTTTTGTTTAAAACAAAACACCAACACACAGACAGGTTGTCGTGTCGTGTGAACCTAGTCAATGTGGGGGTGGGAACAAAACCCTATTATTGGGTGTTTGGGAGAGGTGCAGTCTGCTTTGAAACAAGTGACATCTCATCGTTGTGACAAGCAGGGGTGAATGGAAAGACAGCCTGCATGTTACAGGAACTGAGCGCACAGAGGCCATCTTTCTTGTCATAATGAAAGATATTTCACTGATCATCTTTCACTGCTATATGTATGATCTTCTTGAGTGGGAGAAAATGGGGGTGATATTTGTCCCATTCCCAAGCCACATTCAGACTGCAGATATGGAAATGCAAAGAAGCAGATTTTGACTAAACATTAGGATAAATGTCATGATGGTAACACCTGTTTCACGGTGGAACTCAACAGAGTGTCTTGGGAGGTGGGATCTCCTTTGTTGGAAGGATTTAAGCAGAGGCTGGATGGCCGTCTGTCAAGGATGTTGTAGTTGCATGCTGCATTTTAGATCCTGCATTGTGCAGAACCATCCGCACGGACAGCGCAGAGATGCACCATCGTGATCCCATTGATACCCAGATTGAGGATCTCTGCTAGGCCTAAAGTATCATTGCAAATGGACAAGCAGCAAGAGACAAATGAGATGGAGAGTTGATTTCCCCCCATATAATATATTCAGTAATATATTTTGGAACCTTATCTTTGAGAGCCCAGCTGTTGAAGTCATGAGTATTTGGTTTCCCTCCTCCTTCACACATCCTATTCATCATAATGACTGGCATTTTGCTAATGGGAATGATAATACTGGCCTGCCTAACAGGATTGTTGTAAGGATTTCTGAAATAACGTATGTGAAACATTCAGAGGGTTGTGTTTCTTGAACAGCAGCTCCCCATGCCACATGTCAAGCCATTTCTGAGACACTGATGTCTTTTATAATCAGATTGTGAGATGGCATGGAGTAGGGGAGGTTATGTTGAATTTTTTTTAAGTCAAACTTCCCACTGGGCTTGCCTGAAGTAGCTCTTTGGATTACAGCCTAAATGTCATTAGTATCTCAGTATTACATAATGAACACAGCCTCACCTGATAATATGTGTTTCAAGAATAATGCTAATAATTAAAAATGGCACTTCAGAAAAGTGTGGTGGGTGCGTGGGTTAAAATTGAAAATAAGGAGTGAGATAAGAGGGATACCTGTACTTTTAACCAGTGGTAGCAATATTTGGGAAAGGCAGCTAATTTATTTATTTCTTATATTTATTAATCGCCCATCTGGCCGGTCACCCGGCCACCAGCTAAAGAAGGTCAGAATATGTTCTGTCATGTATGCTCAGGCCATTAAAGAAATGGTGCTACACAGCACAGAGGCAAAAGGGGAACAAGGGTATTTGTCCATCATTGCCTCCCTGCACAAATGCCTATGGCATTTACTAAATTTACAGGGACTTAGACAAAGTCACATATGAGCTACTGTCCAGCTTGAATTAGCATGTGTTTGAGTGTATATTAATGAAAACGGAGGAGAACAATAAAATGTATAAATGCCACCAGTAACCTCACTCCTTAATAATTAACTGGAAAGACCTTCAATGAACTTAGTACCCAAGTGTGGAGTTTGGAATCTGACCCTTACTACATCTAGATAGCTGATGTAGCCTCTCTTTTCAGGCTTTTCAGAAGCTCTCTTTTCAGGCTTCACTCCAATCTGAGCAGTTCGTTTCCCGATAGCCTTACAACATTGCATTATAGTTTACAGCTTGGAAAAGCCAGGCATGATTCTTCTTACTGTACTTTTCCCATGCATCATTTCCACATACTCGGCATCAGTGAAAGGTAAGTTACTTATCTGGATCATCTTTTGTCATTTACATTGGTAAATGTGGAGTTGAGTCTTTGGATGCAAGAAGGTGAGGTATAATAGAAAACTTGCTTATGCGGGCCTTTCATATCTAGATCATGTTGAGCTTGCATTATGTTTCAAATTATAATATGTGGATTGACCAGTTGTGACTCATGAGCCAGGTGCAGTTTTGGGCAAGTCCAATGCACCCTTTCTGCAGTTTGAAAAAAATAGGCAGAAAAGGCATTTATATTATGAGTGGAACTGATATTTGCCCTCCCTGAGTGAGTCTGGATCTGGGCTTTAGCACTGATGTAATTAACAGGGATCTACTGGAAAGTGGTTTTAGAAAAATGTTTTTTCTAGTATAGGCTGTAAATGTATACCCATTTAAATAGGAGTAAGCTCCATTGAACCCAATGGGATTTACTTTAGAGCAGACATCCATAGGATTACACAAACAGCCACTGACTTGACCAAATCACTTCTCTCTCTCTCTCTCTCTCACACACACACACACACACTGACACACACACACACACACACACACACACTGAGAGAGAGAGAGAGAAACATTTAATTGAAACACACATTAAAATTGTAAGTAACTGACACATACCTGCTTTTGTAACACAACTCATCTTTTTAGTATCAATGGTCTCCTTGCAAAGACTGGGAGATGAAGTCAGGATCTGACACTAGCCCTTGGTGTCACTTTTCCTGACTTCAAAAATGCTATTCTCATACTCCTGATTATGAATTCATTTTAATCACTTTGTGGAATCCATGCCAAGAGTACGATCAGGTTGCCAAAGGAATGAATTAAAATGAGAGAGGGGCTCCAGTTCATCTGAGATTTAAATCTGAAGGAGTTTTAAGAATGGAGCAGTTAAAATTCACATCCAATTGTGCAATATATAGGGTGGCCACATATCACCAAAAAAGAGGACAAAAATAGGCCAATTTGCATTAAATTTGCATATGCTGATTTGTATATAGGTGCAAATTTAGAAATATATTTTAGTTTAAACGGAAATGAAATACATCTCACCATAGCATGGAAGACTGTAACTAGGTGACCTGCTCAGTCGGCTCTTCAGGTGCAAACTCTTGATGGCAACTCCCTTCATAGTTTTATTTATCTTTAAACTTGGAATGGACAGTTCTTCAAATAGAGGATACTTTCATATTAAAGACTGTCCTCTGACAGCCCTTCAAACAGAGGACTGTCCTTTGCAAAGAAGGACACATGATCACCCAAGTAATATAGCAAAGCTCATCTGTCGTCTTCATTTCTTCCATGCTGCTGAACATTCTGAAATGTCTTTCACAACAATGCCATGTAGACAGTTTGCTAGCCTTTAGGGTGACAACTGTGATATGAGACCTTTCTGGAATATGGAGGAGGATCATCAAACTCCTTTTTTTCAACATCTTGGTAGACTTTGGGCCTGTCCAGCAGGGGAGGCTGGTGACTCCTATGTCAGTGGGGTTCTTTATCTATTACAGCTTTTATTCTGAGCTTTATAGGAGCTACCCATGGTGCTCCATGTTGGTGAACCTCTTTTGGGGATGGAGTAAAAGAACCATGGAAAGCTCCTACAAAGCTCAGAATAAATCTGCAATGGATAAGGAGCCCCACTGACACAGGAGTCACCAGCCTCCCCTGCCTGTCAGTTAAATGTTAAGGTAGCTGGCCATCTTCTGGAGCATGAGGGAACTCAGGCCCATCAGTCTATATAAACATGACGTGAATAACCACACAATGCAAGGGACCAGGGTAGGAACTTCTAGGGCTAAAGGTATGCATCTTCATAGCCAGGATTATGTTCCTTAGATACTGGGACTGGAATACAGAACAGGAGTTACTTGGACTGGGCAGCCTTCAAACAGAGGAAGCCTTCAAACAGAGAGGATTGTTGTCCCCTCTACAGTAGGACACATGATCATCCTAGATAAACTTAAAGGAGGTTTAGGAAGATATGCTACTTAAGGTCAATTTACATGACTACTTTGAGGGTTGATTTTCCATCCATGGTTGTTTAAGAAAGTGCTTACAGAAGATCTGAACAACTATAGACGAGTTGCTAATGTCCCCTTCCTGGGCAAGGTAGTTGCTGGCCATCTCCAGGCACTTTTGAATGAAGCAGATTTTCTAGATCCATTTCGGTTGGAGTTTAGACCTGGTTTGGGCACTGAAACTGCCTTGGTCACCCTTGGGATGACCTTTGCCAAGGAAGAGACTGGGGAGTGCCACTCTGTTGTTTCTCCTGGACTTCTCAGTGGCTCTCAGTACCATAAACCAAGGCATCCTTATGGAGAGGCTGTCCAACCTTGGTGTGCGTAGTACTGCTCATCAGGGGTTCTACTCATACCTGGACAACCATCTCCAGAAGGTGGTGCTGGGAGATTTCTGCACAACTCCATGGTATTTATGTTTTTTGGGTCCTGCAGATTTTTATCTTAATCCCCATGCTATTTAATATTTACATGAAAGCCTTGAGTGAGGCCACCCGGGAACTTAGAGTGTGGTGTCATCAGTATGCAGATGACATCCAACTCTAATCTCTTTTTCATCACCAGGTGAGCCAGTGGAAGTGCTAAATCAGTGCCTGGCCATGGTAATGGATTGGATGAGGGCCAATAAACTGAGGTTCAATCCAGACAAGATGGAGGTAGTGATAGTGGGTGCATGCATTGTCTGCCCAGGTGAGTAGTATTCCATGAGGGGGAATACTACTTTTTAATGTTCCCCTTCCACCACTCATAGACTGAAAATGAGAAGTGATTCATTTTCAGTCTATGTTAACAGAGTGAGTCCCAATTGAGTGCATTATAGCAAATACTTTAAAAAATATTGCTTGTGACAGCAGGTGCATTTGGGTTTTGATGTGTTGGTGAAGTACTCTACTAACTGCTTCACCACCTTGACATTCAGGTCATGTTGGTAAGAAAAGCTACCATGAATGGAACATTATAATGAACTTTTTCTTTTAATTGAGTAATACATGAACAAGTCTCCCATGTGGTCTATTGGTGGAGGGAGGAATATGATGCAGGGTCACCTCTTGCTCCTGTTTGAGCCATCCTATTCGGAGGTTTCCTGAGAGGCTACCAGGAAGATTCTTGTTGATATAATGGTTGAAATTGCTGATGCTTCACTTGTGTGTGGGAGGTGCGGGGGGGGGGGCAGGTTGCAGGGGAGGTAGATGATCAGTTCCTGCCCTGGCTAAGGAGCCTACGGTGGCCATATGCCCTACTGCAGAGAGGACATCCCTCTATTTGAATGCTTCCTTTGTTTGAAGGGCTGCCCAATCCAAGTCCAGTTTAAAGATAAAGAACTAGAAGAAGGGAGAGAAACAGGGCCCTTGAAGTTGCCCAGCAACAGTTAGCACCTGCACAACAGATGGAGCAGTCACCTGGTCACAGTCTTCCCCACTATCATGAAATGTATTGTATTTCTAATTTAAATTATTTCTAACTTGGCATCTATACATATCAATTAGCACATCCCATTTTTGTGCGTGATGTATTTCCTCTCTTTTGGATGGCAATTTGTAAGTGTCCACCCTAAAGGAGCTGCAATACCAATCAGGATTTGTTTGCTGCCCCTAATCCCTGGGGACAGGAAGATTTCAAAGCCCTGCGGGGTGAGTGGGAGAGATTTTGTGTGTTTAATTGTTGTGGTTTTTTAGTGGGAGGAGGGTAACCATGTTGCTTGGGGCTTTGGAAAGCTTTTGCAGGCAGCTAATTGTTGGCAAGGCATCATGGCACAGGAAGTAATGATGACAGTCAAATGGTTGCCCAGTGGCCATTTGCCCACACTATAATTCCTAAACAGCAGTATGAGAATGTGCATGTGCAAAAGAGAGATAGTTTAGAGATCTAAACAATATATATATATATATATATATATATATACTTTCCTACCATCATTAATATCCTCTTCCGCTGTTTGTGGCAGTTTACAAATTAGCTAAGATGCAGGAGATATGGGAGACCTACAGGGGCAAATAGTAGCTGGGGTGGGGTCCGGATTTTGGGTGGCAAACTGGCATGGGTCCCAGTCCAGATCAGGAGCGCAGCCCCAGATTGGGGGTCCACACACAGCTGCTTTTCCTTCTGAAGAAAAGTAGTGGTGCTAAGCATGTGTGTGTTTTAAAAGCGTGATGGATGCTAATGCAATGGATGCAATGTGTGAACAAGCCCCAGATGTCTTCTGGAAACCTATATTGAATGATATTCAGGTAGTGATAGTTACTTGCGTTACCTCTGCAAGTGTAAGATCATGTACAAAAACCAGACTTTATGACTGTGGCAAGAATTGAATTACCTCTAAATAGAAGAGTTTATAAAGTCCACTTGAACAAGGACTGATTACAATGGATGTGGAACATTGTAGTATTAAGTAGCAGCGTGATCCTAACTAACCCAGTTTACATGGAAGTAAGAATCCTTAGGCTGCCTTGCCCCATCCCCGAATAGCACGTACGTACGTGTGTCTGATGTATTATACACAATAATATGCCTATTACCAATCTGAATTATCAGATAGTCAGTGGCAGAACTGGGCCAAAATTTATCTTACTTTAGGGCATACTCTTTTGACTGCTTGTAAATATTTTAGGTTGATTCTATCAGATTATAGCAAATTTTGTTATATGAATACCAGCTGTTCGAGAACACAAGCAGGAGGATGCCACTGCGCTCATGTTTTGCTGTGGGCTCCCCATGGGCATCTCTGCTTGGCCACTGTGGGAACAGAATGTTGGTCTGATCTAGCACAGCTCTTCTTATGTTCTTTTCTACCTATATATTTTAATAATAACTCTACTGTGGGGTGGGTTGATTTATGAGATTTCAGCAAACTACGGTATGTATCATCTTACACTCTATTTTAATAATTTTTTTTCTAATAAATATCTTGCTGTTCTTCTTTGCTTAAAAATTATCTAATGTTACAAGAAACAGAAAGTATAGACTTACAATCTTAGAGCCAGCTAGTGGTCAGAGCTGTGCATGTTGTACATGCCAAGAGTACTAATAAAAGGTACAGGCCCTGACAGCTGTCTCAGCTCAGGCAGCATAACTTTCTGTATTATACAGTATCATGATTTAATTATAGATAGCCGTAATGGCAGACACCAGGATTGCAAGCCAAGCTGCATCTACCTTCTCCTCCCTGCAAGATACTTCGATCACAGAGGCACTCTTGACCCTAACTCAATATATCAAAATACTGTATTAAAGACCAGGTCTTGTACTATTTAAGGGAAATGGGAGACCCAAGGGTTTATGATTGCACTCTACAACCATATCAGAAGTGGGTAATCTAGTCGAAGGGAAGAGCAACTCAAGTAAAATAAATTCTTGTGGATATTATAACGCATGGCTACAAAGTGGATATTAATAGATTAATGTTGGCTTTTAACTGTGCATTAAAATTGGAGTTACTATTATTATTTCTATCCCACTGTTCTACCGTAAGACTCACAAAGTACCCTGCAAGATTAAAAACAATAGCACCCTACAAGATTAAAAACAATGTTTTGACAGTAAGTCAAAACAACCAACAAAGCCTAAAAGCAGTAGTAGAAACAGTAGTAGATTAAAACCAAGGCAAGTGATTAACAATCCTTTATTTATTTATTTATCATATTTCTAAATTGCCCATCTGGCTGGTGACCTGGCCACTCTGGGCGATGTACATTATATAAAAAATACAATAAAACAAAATATAACATACCATTAAAACTTTAAAATCCTAGTCCACCCCATATTCCTGCCTGAAAAACCATGTGTTTAATGCACGGCGGAAGCTCATCAAGGAGGGGGCATGGCGGAGGTCACTGGGGAGAGAGTTCCATAACTTGGGGGGCGCCACAGAAAAGGCCCTCTTCCTAGTCATCAGCTCTGGCTGATGGAACAAGGAGAAGGCCATCTGTGGCAGATCTTGTTGAGAGACCTACTTGATGTTGCTGGAGATGCTGCTTGAGATAAACTGGACCGGAGCCGTATAGGGTTTTAAAGGTCAAAACCAACACCTTGAATTTGGCTCGGCAAACAACTGGTAACCAGTGCAGCTCCTTAAGCACCGGAGTGATGTGATCACGCCGGCGGCTGCCTTTAACCAAGCGAGCCACCGCGTTCTGTACCAGCTGTAACTTCCTTCTAGAATGTTCAGATAGGGTGCTTCCAGATTAGGCTTTTATGAGCCATCACCCACCTGCCTCATTCACAGAAGTTTACAAGGGGTCCAGATGAGGGCATCTTCAACTCGTAATCCTCCCATGATTCTCCACCGCTTCTTCCATCTTTTCCCATACCGCAGAAAATCGATTAAGGAAAAATAAAGGAAAGAGCAACTGCTCAATGCCTTCTGCTTGCTAGCGTTATAGGACCCCTCTATCTGGAATCACCTCTACAATCTCTGCTACTGCTGTTAGAAGGATATATTATGGTGGATACAGTATATATATTATGGTTTTCATTTTTGTGCTCTGTTCTATCTGTCTTATCTATCACATTCATACACTGCCTGCCAAAGCACCCAAGGTGGTTTATAGTTTAAAATAATAGCTTACAATCCAAGATAAATGATAGAAAAGGAAAAGGGCATGGGGAGAGAAAAGGCAAATACAGTAATGCCTTGGATTGCAAGTAACTTGGTCTGAGAGCATTTTGCAAGACAAGCAAATTTTTTAAATAAATTTTGACTTGATAAACAAACAACGTCTTGCAATACAAGTAGTGTAGGGATGTAACCGCTTGCCTCAAGCGGGCGTAGCGGGCCGAAACCGGCCCCGCTCACGCCCGCCAGAGACTCGCTTTGATATAAGAGTGTTTTGGATTACAAGCACAGTTCCGGAACGAATTATGCTTGCAATCCAAGGTATTACTGTAAGCAAATTTAGATACAAACTCTTTCATATTGTTACATAATGAATTTACATAATGACCAAGTGGAGTGGTCACTGCTGGAGGCAGTTTGAGGAGGGGGTGGGGAAGAGGAGGATCCAAATGGCAGTTGGTTCTCCAAGCCATGGAGCCAAGAGGGACCACCAGACTAGACATTATGGGGCAGCCACTTGGATTTATTCATGTCTCCTCCCTGTGTGTACATATAAAAAGGGGGTGGGAGGTCTGTTTCGTACACGAAATGGAGCACATGCATAGAGGGAGCAAAACCACCAGACCCCTCCACCTTACCTCACTGTACTCTGTCACTTGAAGCAATTTTCTGCCCAGCCTGTCTCACTTGCAGTATCAACGGCCCCTTTACATTGACTTTCGCCCTTACTCCTCCTATGCCATATGGGTCAAGAGCAGGCTCCCACCTCACACAAAGCTGTGATTTGGGGGACCTCCTTTCCACTTTCCTAAGGCGATTTGCCATAAATAGACACCTGAGGTTGTAGGTTTTTCTACACGAGGCATTTATTGTGCGCTTGTCATTCCCTACTCATGGTTGTTTTCGGGTTCTCTAAACAATGTTGTGACCTTCCAGTTTTGCTTCTGTGTCTAACCAGCACTTTCGGTGAGCTTTTTTTAGAGCAGGGAAAATGTGGCATTTCATTGTGAAAGTGAAAGAAAGTGCAATTTCCTCATGTGTATTTGTGCTATTCTGCTACACCCCATTGCCACCTAGAGGTTATGTAGCGGAAAAGCAGGAAAGGAAGCTTCCTCGTGTAGTACTCAAAACTCAATTCTGTGACAAAATTGAAAGTAGATACAGCAGATTAACAGCATTGTGCAGAAAAGCTCTCCCCTGCTCCCCGAGGTCTAGTTGAACTTCAGGTTTAGTTGACTTTAAATAAATAAATAGTGATAGGGATGTCACAAGAATTTGAATAGAGGCTCTCGGTATTCAGAAGAAACCTTGAGCCTTTTCAAGCATTCTGTTCAGTTTCAATGCTCATAAAGTATGGAGGAATAAGAAGATAAAAAGAGATGTGCTGGATCCAGGGCCGGATTAAGAGCATTATGGGCCTGGTGCTGAGGATTTTGGTGGGCCTTTTTATGGAAATAAATAAAATGAAGACGCAATTTTATATTAAAACAAATTAAATATTTTAATTACCATTAAAGTGCCAAAACAGAAACATATTGAAAATATTTCTTTTTTTGTAAACAATAAGCTTGTTAACTCAATAAAACCTGATGGAAGTGGGCAGTGTCCGTGAAAGCTTATGTCAGAATGAATGTGTTGGTCTTTAGGGTACCACAAGACTCTCTTGTTGTTCTTGCTGCAATAGACTAACACAGCCCACCCCTTCGGGATAAAGGAGGATAAAGTGGAGAGAAGGAGGATTATGTAAGCTGCCTTGGGTTCCTTGAAGGAAAAAAGGAGGGGTATAAATATAATAAATAAATAAATACAAATTATAAGCGTGTTTTGCTTTTGTCTGGCTGCTCTGTGTGAGTGCTTTGTGTGGGGTAAACTGCGGGTGTGGGCTGAGTGTGTTCAAGGAGCTGTGTTGGGGGGGGGGGAACCTGAACTTCCCAGAGGTGGCACTGGCAACCCCAGCAGGAAAGTGGAATACCGGCGGGAGTCGTCCCCCCACCCACCCCAAAAAGAGACACAGACCGTGCAACGACGTGTGACGATTTGACTCACCTGCCTGGCTGAGGCGGGGGGGTCACAATCAGGCCCACGGCCAGGAGCCAAAGTCTGGGGAGAAACTGCGCCATCGCAGCCATGCGCGTCTGTTTGGCTACTGATAAGGCTTCCTTCCTCCTCCCTCCGTGGAAACCTCGTCCAGACATTGGGGGCGGGAGAGGCGGAGGCGGCAAACACAGAACAAGCTGAACCGGCAGTCCCAACGATGCAAGGAAGAAATAAGTGCTGCGGTGGGCCAGGGCTGCTGCTCCCAAGCCAACACGCCAGACCAGGCCGCCAGATCTATCCTCCCCCTCCCTCTATCCTCCCCCTCTGCTGCACGCTTTCGGGGAGAAGGAACCGACCCTTCTGGTTTTACTTCCTAGAAACTTTCCGTGAGGTAAAACGAGACGCTTCGGTTCCTTTGTGGGTCGTTTTCTCCTCCCCTCTTGGAGAAGCAAGGACCCGTCTTCTGCTGCTCTCAAGGACCGATGCCCCACGCCGTCCACCCACGCACAGGGGCAGACGGCTCCCGCTCCCCTGATCTTTTCCCCAGCCAGCCACTTGCCTGGAGTTGATGGCCTCTCTCCGTCTGCCCCGGCCGGACTGAGGCACCTGATCCGACTCCCCTGCTTCAGCCTCCTGCGCCGGGCTGCTTTGCCTGGCGTTGGCAGCGTCGGCCCTTCTCCGACTCGTTCTCCGGGCTGAGCGAGGTGACCCTCATTTCCCCCGGCGCCGCGCGTCCCTATTGGTGGGCCTGTTTTTTGGGAGGGGCCTGGAGCTGTCGCTCCAATAGCCCCTATCTTAATCCGGCCCTGGCTGGATCAGACCAAAGGTCTAAATAGTCCAGCATTCTGTTCCCAAAGTGGCCAAACAGATTCCCATGGGAAGCCCACAGCAGGACATGAATGCAGCGGCACCCTCCCACATATGTTCCCCAGCAACTGGTACTGAGCAGCATACTTCCTCTGATACTGGAGTTAATATTAACAATGTCATGATGGCTATTAATATGTAGCCATCATAACTAGTGGCCGCTGATAGCCTTTAACCACCTATCGAGGGATAAGCCTGTTGCTGAATGTGTTTGAGTTGCAGCTATTTTAAGAAGTACAATCAGATGAGGTTAAACATTCTATTCTAAAGTTTCAATGAAAGGAAATGGTGACAGTCAGTTTACTAACACAGCGTGCTTCAGAAGACAGCGTGGGGACAGGCTATTACAGGAGAGTAAATGAATACAGGATGCAGCAGGTGAAGGAGAGGCCTTGAGCAATGTGTAATGGGTGGAGGCGGGCACAGCAGGGATCGTTGGTGTGGAACCGCTGGCAGGTTTTACAAGAGTGTCCCTATTTTCAACTCTGGAATGTATGAGAGTGAGTGCTACTTCATCCTCCTCACCCATTGACTATAAGCCACCAGATTGCAGTTAGTGCAAATATAGGGTTCAAGACAGTTTAAAAAATGATATATCTGGAAAAGCCCTAAGCTTCAAAAGGACTCGATATATTTTGAATGCAGAAGTTAATATGATGAGCCAGGAACCATGAAGGATCAGCCCTGAAAGCTCGCCTTTAGTTTCTGGAATATATTGTTAGTTGGGTGTGGCCATAAACCCCCCCCCCCCCGAACTTGGAGGCTTACAGGCATCCAGTGCAGAGCCGGAGGAGGGGTGGAGGCCGTCTTTGCCTCCCTGTCCTCCCGCCCTGCATTTTCACTAGACAGGCTTTTTTGCCTGTCTAGCTGGAGTGTCTTGGAGGGGGAGGGAAGGAGGCTGGAGAGGCCTCAGGACACCTCATATCCTGGCCTCTCCAGTCTTCTCCCGTCCCCGTCCCCTGAAATGCCTTCTTCTTCCCCTCTCCAAGGTCACCTTCCCAACCTTGGAAAGCAGCTGGAGTGGTGTCTTCTGCACTGGTTGTGAGAGGGCAGGGGAGGAGGTGTCAGAGCCAGTGTGGCGTAGTGGTGAGAGTGCTGGACTGGGACTCAGGAGATCCGGGTTCTAGTCCCCGCTTGGCCATGAAACTCACTGGGTGGCTTTGGGCCAGTCACTGACTCTCAGCCTAACCTACCTCACAGGGTTGTTGTGAGGATATAATGGAGAGGAGGATTATATAACCCGCCTTGGGTTACTTTCGGGGGGGAAAGGCTGGGTATAAATATAATAAATAAAAAATAAATAAATATTCCCAGTTCTGAGGTAAGAGCACTGTCTCTGACCTCGGATCTGGGTATCCGAAAAATCCAGTGGCCCCTCAGATGCTGTGTAGGGGCCGTAGGATTGCTTCCTTAGTTGGTTGATACAACTGGGGCCTGCAACAAAATGTTGCTGTCTGGAGTGCTCCTGTTCAGGGTTCCAGCCAGCCATGCCTTCTCTCAGGATGCTCCATTTCATTCCTGCTCTGCCCACCCCCTTCTGGTTTTCTGGTTTACCTATGGTGGCCACTTACAAATCGCAAAAAAGGAGGAAAGGCATCACAAAAAAGGGATAGCTAATTTAGATGGATAAATAAATGCAAATTTAGAAATATACTTTCATTTAAATAGAAATACAATACATCTCACCATAGCAGGGAAGACTGCGACCAGGTGACCTGGGTGCTCACTGCTCAGTCTGCTGTCCTTGTGCTAACTGTGGATGGGCAACTTCAAGGCCTCTGCTTTCCTTTCTTATGGTTCTTTATCTTAAACTGGAGTCTGGACTTGGAGTGGACAGTCCTTCACATAAGGATGCCTCCAAATAGAGGACTGTAAAGTAGAGCACATGGGCACCCTAGTTTTTCTACACAAACGTCAGTCAGCCTCTAGTGGCCATGCTCAGTTCTCAATAGGCTGTTTTGGTCATCCCACCCCCGCCTAAATTCTCCCCCCCCTCTAAATATTTGTTGCACCCCTGCAAACTTTGGAGTTCCCCCGAGCCTGCTGATAATGCTTTCTTGTGCATGGATAGTGCCGTTTCAGCTACATGAGGATCTACACTCAGGGAATGAGTCCGCTGTTGTATACGGGATAGCACCGTCGGTGCACATGGCCTTTTTATAGAACAGAAGCAATAAAGTTAGACCCCCTACTCCAAGGAGCTTACAATCTAAATTCTGATGGTGGAAGTGACTATAAACAGAGGGGTGGAAAGAGAGCAAATTATTCTCCAAGTTGCCAACCTGGCCACCTTATGTATTCATTTAAAAAGGGAGAGCCTTTGAACGTGTGAAGAGTGTTGTGTCCTCACTACTAAGCAATCTCATTCAGCACTCTGACTGTAGGGCAAGGATGGGAAACCTCTTCCAGCCTGAGGGCCGCATTCCTTTTCTTGGGGGCTGCACTCTAGTGATGGGTGGGGCCAAAGGCAAGGGTGTGTGGCCAAAATACCAAAAATACCAGCATATTAGGAAAGGCATTTCTACCTATTAGAATATGGGGGAAAAACACACGGAAAAGCTGGGGAGCTGCCAATTGATCGGTGGTCAAAGGAAAGGGGGTGTGGCTAGGGAAAGGGAGCATGGCCACCTGGAGAGCTCCAGAGAGTTGGATTTGGCCTGCCAGCCTGAGATTTCTCAGCCCAGCTTTAGGGCTATATGCATCCAGGAATCAGGCTTGAGCTGTGTCATATCTCATTTTTAAGCAATGCTTGAGAGAGAGAAGAGGAAGAAGAGAATATGGCAGGCTGTTTGGATTTATAATCGTCACTGACACCATGCTTTCCTTATTCCCCCCCCCCCCCACAGGCCACAACACTGGTCCACGAATAAACAATGACAAGTTATATAAGTTCGCCTACTCCACAGAAGTGCTTATCGACAGGCTGAAAGGTTCGCCCCGGGAGAGTGCAGGCTACCAGATTTCATCTGGAGTGGATGTCAACTTAGTATGGAGAAATCCCAATAATGATGACGATCAGCTGATCAAAATTGCGGTAGGCCATTTAACAGGAAATGACATATTAAACACACTTCCTGTTCGTTGCTTTATGTAAGACAAACTTCCCCAACCTGGTGCTCCCCTCCAGATGTTTTGGATGTCAACTGCCATGAGCCCCAGCCGGCATGGCCAATGGCCAGGAATGCTGGGAGATAAGAGTCCAAAGCATCTGGAGGGCACCAGCTTGGGGAAGGCTGAGAACAGTGAAGCCTGTATAATATGGGACAAAGAGTTAAAATGAAATTAATTTTCTGTCTCTCCAGGTAAACAGTAAATACAGAAAATATGTGCTGCGTTTAATCTTAAGATGCAATCCTAAGCATTCAGAATGCTAAGCATCCTTAAGACAGGGTCCAGAGGCCTAGCTCATCACTGGGGCTTCTGTGCTGCAGAACTGTGTTCTGGCAGCCTTTGTGAGGTTTGCCTGACACACCCTGTGTTTCCCTCAGCACTCCAGGCAAACTCCCTTCCGCTCCTCAGAGACCCCGGTACAGTACCTCTGTCTGTCTGTCCCTGCTTCTGGCTTGCCACCACGCACCTGCAGCCCAGCCCAGGTATCTGGCATCTGTTCCCCTTCCCAGGGAGCAGCCATTTCCTGGGACAGCGGCCAGTCAAAATTGCCGGACCACCAGCGGTGTCCCCTCCAACTTCCCCTTCCCCTTCACTGACTTTGGTGCCCTCTCGGCCTCTGCTGCCTCTGCTCTTTATGCAGGTACAAAGAGGGCAGGGGAGCATCAGGTGTCCAGACGCTGCCATGCTAAGCCACTTCTGGCCCGGTTGTGATTACTTCCGGTTGGGCTGGCGGTGGCATGGGATGGAGGTTGACACGCCAGCTGAGCCATATCTTCCACAGCAGGTCCTCTGTAGTGTAAAGCTGTATGAGCAGGGGAGTTGAACCTCAGGCCCATGGGCTAAACCTGGCCCACTTGGGGTCCCGATCCAGCACTCCAGGGTTCCCCTGATGACCACATCACTTTTCCTCCACCCCTTTTCCTTCTGATCGTTTGGTGGTTTCCTGGCTTTAGGTGCAGATTCCCCCCCCACCCCCCATTCTGAAAGGTTGAAATGCCTCTGCTAAGGCCTAGTTACTGGCAGTGAGAGCTTTAAGTGGCAGTTTGCTGATATTTGGGGTATTTTGGCTCTTTTTCCATTGGCCCCGCCCACCACTGGAATGCAGCCCCCAAAGCCACGTCTCTGAAATTGAATTTGGCCCTTGGGCTGAAAGAGGGTCAGCGCCCCTGACGTAGGGTCTTCTGGTGTTCCAGGTTGCAGTGGAAGACCCTATGCGCGTAGAGCTGTATGCAGGCAGAGGCCCCTTTCCCATCTTCTGAATGGGCAGAGACTAGTGTGGGGACAGTCAGAGCCGGCGTCAAGGGTAGGCATGGTCAGGCAACTGCCAAGGGCCCACACCCCAGCAGGGGCCCACTGACAAGACAAGAGCCCCCTGGAGTTCCTCCTCCTCTTCATCATCATCACAACCTGCTTATTCACCTGCCTCTTGCTCTAGCCAAGACAATTGTGGTGGTGAGAACGAGGAGCAGTAAATGCCACCGAGCTCGCTCACTGGCTCCCTGCCTGGTCAAGCAAGCAAGTGGTAGCAATGATGAGATAGAGCAGTGTTCTCCAACCTTGGGTCCCCAGATGTTTTGGCCTACAACTCCCAGCATGCCCCAGCCAGCGTAGCTGGCTGGGGCATGCTGGGAGTTGTAGGCCAACAACATCTGGGGACCCAAGGTTGGAGAACACTGAGATAGAGGATGAGGAGCAAGAGCACCTAGAAATAATGGCAGTTAGAAGGTAGACTTGATGAGGGAGTGGAGGCATTGAGGGTGTCTTGCCCATGGCCCCTCAAAAACCTGGAGTCGACACCGGCTATACCTAAACAACTGGGAAATCCTTGCCGATCTACTGCAAATCACCCAGAGATCTACCTTCTTCCTACCCGTGCCCTAAGCCAGCCTGCTGCCTTTGGGTGCAGTGGAGGAGGATATTGTCCTGTCATCAGTAAAAAGTAAAGAAGATTGAATTGCCAGTAAGTAAGATTCAATTACCTGTAAGTGCCAGTCTGGTCAGCTTTTGTACAAGGAATGGGTGGAGGAGTCCAACTTGTCCAGCGGCAAAATGCCATCAGCCTGCCAGCCCTGTCAGAAGTGATCTGTATCCAAAAGCTTGCGATGACAACCACAGAAGTTCTGGACTGCGGAGCATTTTTGAAAATCTGTTTCAAAATCTGCAAGCCCTGTACAGGGATAACAGAAGATGTATATTGGAAGTGCAAGGGGCGGGGAGGGAGAAATTAAAGTCCTAGCAGGTAGTCTTTCCCCTGCCAGTGCACAATGGGTATCTTAATTCTGTTTCTCCTTTTTGCGTTTCCAGATTACAGATGTAACGGTTGAACATGTCAATGACCGTCCTGCTGAGAAAAATATTTTTAAAGGGAAAAATATGGATAAAGTAATTGGAAAAGAGCATCTGACTGCTTTAAAAAGGCCCATAGTTCTGCAATGGACTCTTGGAAAGGTAAGGGGTGGTGGTTGGGAAGCTTTTATTTTAAACAGGGTCCGCATCAATGGTAGGCAGCTGGGCACCTGCCAAGGGCCCCACGCTCCAGCAAGGCCCCACTGACAAGGGCCTGCTAAAGTTGTTCTTCTTCTTCACCACTGCGGCCTGCTTGTTCACCTCCCTCTCGCTCTAGTTCAGACAATAGTGGTGGTGAGAAGGAGGAGCAGTAGATGCCACTGCCTACTTGGTTGCTCGACAGGCAGAGAATCATAGAATCATAGAAAAGTAGAGTTGGAAGGGGCCTACAAGGCCATCGAATCCAACCCCCTGCTCAGTGCAGGAATCCAGGTCAAAGCATCCCTGACAGATGGCTGTCCAGCCGCACCTTGAATGCCTCCAGAGTGGGAGAGCTCACCACCTCCCTAGGTAGTTGGTTCCATTGTATTATTGCTCTGACAGTCAGGAAATTTTTCCTGATGTTTAGGTGGAATCTGGGTTCCTGTAACTTGAGCCCATTATTTCGTGTCCTGCAAACTGGGATGATCGAGAAGAGATTCTGGCCCTCCTCTGTGTGACAACCCTTTAAGTACTGGAAGAGTGCTATCATATCTCCCTTCAGTCTCCTCTTCTGAGGCTAAACATGCCCAGTTCTTTCAGTCTCTCCTCATAGGGCCCTTGTTTCAGTCCCTATTTATCATCATTATTTATTATTATTTAGCCAATCGCCATCTGCCGCCAACCCGGCATTCTAAAACATAAAACCAATACAAACATAATAACTAAAATATAAAAAATTTTTCAAAACCTACGGATAGCTGAGCGCCAGTTGAGCAACGGCGGCAGCAAGCTGCATCAGGAGGGGCTTGGAAGGACTAAGGGAGTACGGGCATGGGGCCGCCATCAAGATGCTCTGTGCCACTATCCCAGAAGCCTGCCTGACACCTGAGGGATAGGAGGCCGGTTCTGACTTGAGGCGACTACTGATGTGCTGGAGCGCCCTTGGCTGGCCGGACGCGTACGTCAGGTCACACCCGTAGTTCGCTTGAAGCAACTGAGAGTCTTGCATAGACTCAATCACTTTCAGGCATGTTTCAATTTAAGGCCTGCACAACTTGTAACATGCCAAACCACACACCACCCACTTGCCATGTATGGTGACCTGGCAAGGTAGTTGTAAACCTGCTAGTACTTGCAGTTCCAGGCAGCCAGCCAAAGTAGGAGGCTTCCTGAACCCCTAATAGACAACCAGACATGGGCAGTGTAGCGGGCTGCCTTTTGCTTGGTGCATCATCCAGATCTGGTACATGTCATCTTTATTTTTCAGCCAACAGAGGGAGGAAAAGTTATCATGGCTTGGCTTGAGTGTATTGAACACTGTGTAGAGTGGACACATTGATTCCCCCGCCCCCCCTGGCTCTTTTGTATAGATGGCACATGCATGAGAGGGTGCTATTGCACTTATGTCTCATTTGTGGGCTTCCCATTGGGTCATCTGATCGGCCACTGTGGGATCAGAATGCTGGACTCGATAGGCCTTTGGTCTGATCCAGCGGGGCTCTCCTTGTGTTCTTACCTTTGCTCACAGAGCAATCAAAATAATAAAATAAAATATATGTTCTCTGTTTAATGTATGGAGAGCAAAAGGCGTGAATCCCCAAGTGGCCATAAAGAAGGCACTCCAAGTGCTGCAGCCCTCAGCGAAGACTGGCAGAACTTCTCAAGGACAATAGGAGGAAAAAGATCGAGGGATGGAGGTGAAAAAGTACAAGGGCCACCGCCTGAATCATAGGCAACCTGGTGCCCACCAGCCATGTTAGACTACAACTCCCATCAGTCCCAGCCAACATGGCCAGTGGTCAGGGATCATGGGGCTTATTCATGCAATTGCTATGGTAGTGAACATCATTCAGGGAAGATATGTCACAAGAGATAAGCATGTCACCTTTTCTCTACACCTATTCTACGGGCTGTCATGTGATTTTTCCCCCCATACCACTTTCAAAGGTTCAGATTTCTTATGATCCTCCCTTCACATCCTGCATTGCAATACTTTCTGCCCATTCAAGCCATATCAAACCCCCTGCCCCTCCCTACCTGTTACTGCCTTCTTTGTCCCTACACACCATCAGCCAAGTGACTGCCATTGACTCCAAGATGCGAGCCAACTCTAACATCCTGATATATTGGGCTTTTCTACACGAGGTATTCATCATGCGCTCATCATTCATGCTTGTTTACGGGTTCTGTAGATGACAATTTGTGACCTTCCAGTTTTGCTTCTGTGTCTAACCAGCACTTTCGGCCAGTTGTTTTTTTTTTATAATAGAGCAGGGGAAATGCAGCATTTCTTATGAAAGTGAAAGAAAGCATGATTTCCTCTTGCGTATTTGTGCTATTCCTCTATACCACAGTGCCACCTAGAGGTTGCGTAGAGGAAAAGCAGGAAAGGAAATGCTTCTTGTATACTGCTCGTATCTCAAGTCTGCGATGCAACCGAAAGTAGATACAGTGGATTAACAGCTTCGTGTAGAAAAGCAAATTGCGTTAGGAAAAGTGCTGGATCAAAGGCTGGTGAGCCAACACAGAACTTGTGATGCTGCACCAGTGACGGAGACGGAAGATGAGTCAACTGCTGTGCAGCTGCCACAGCAGGTGGAATGATGGCGTGTCAGGGGCAAGTTTGAAAAAAGAACCTCTGTCCAGCCTAGAAGCAAAACAGATTTTCCCCACTTGCATCACACAGGATACAGCTTCACCGTAGTTCCAGAAGACACTGCCACAGTGTCAGAATGATGCCACGATTTAGCAGTTAGGTGCCCCAATCAGATAACACATTTATTGCAGCCATGGTTTGTAGAGTGGTGGCAGAGTGTGTGGGTTGGGGAACTCTGCAGGTTGCAAGTTCTTAAGTGCTAGTTGAAGGGTCAAAGTCTTGTCTTGTCTTAAGTTCAGAGGCAGCAGTATTGTCTGGCAGTTCAAAGATCATGGTGTATCTGACACGTCTCTATGCCGTTGATTTAGTTAGCGTTCATTTTGCCTGCTTATAGCTTAGGTTAAAGTGCAAAATAGATGTTATATTTACATTTCTGCTGGGGTGGCGATAGAGCAGTGTTCTCCAACCGTGGGTCCCCAGATATTTTTGGCCTACAACTCCCAGCATGCCCCAGCCAGCGTAGCTGGCTGGGGCATGCTGGGAATTGTAGGCCAAAAACATCTGGGGACCCACAGTTGGAGAACACTGCGATAGAGGGATGACCACAAAATGTGAGAGCATCAGGTCGATTCTGTATCCTCTCTCAAGGCTAAAGTACTTTTCACACAACCATTATTAGGGTCTGAAAACAGAAACATTGGAAGCTGCCTTATACCCGGCAGAAGTGGTGTTAGGGGGCGGCTTATTCGGGCTGGAGCCCCAAATCTTTCATTTGGAGCCCCAAATCTCTGGGAGGCCATCTGCCCCACCACCCTGCTGCCCATGGGCACTTGCTGAAATAAAGGTACAGGGCCCTGACGATCTCTGTTGCATCTGATCCCCCTGGATTAGCTGCCTTTTCCCCACATGTGATTCATCTCCTGCTGCCCTCACCTTGAATCTTTCTGCCTGTGGGTTTTCCCCCCCTGAAACCAAATGCCCTCCTCTCCCCTGTCCATACAGTCATGCCTTGGATTGAGAGCATAATTCATTCCAGAAACGTGCTTGTAATCCAAAACACTCTTATATCAAAACGAAATCCCCCCAAAAAAATTTGTACAGAGATTTTTAATTTAAGCCATACTACACTACTTGTATTGCAAGACGTCGCTTGTATATCAAGTAAAAAAAAATAGAATTAAATAAATATTTAAAAATTTGCTTGTCTTGCAAAACGCTCTCAAACCAAGTTACTTGCAATCCAAGGTATTGCTGTACATGCCTTTTTACCAACTGGTGTGCACTTAGGAGACAAGGTCCAGAGAGAGACTTTAGAGCATCTGTAAATTAGCATATGCACATTTGTGCATTTTTTCTGTCCTGTGGGCCTGAGCCCCGGATCTTTTCAGTACCTAGCACCGCCCCTGATACCAGGTCAGAGTCAGACGATTTCTCCAGCTACCCCACCGCATCTGCTCTGACTGGCAGCAGCTCTCCAAGGGCTTAGGCAGAGATCATTCCATCATCACCTGATCCTTTTTGAGCTGGAGAAGCCAGGAATGGAACCTCGAGTACATGCAAGAGATGTACTCTAACAATGAACTATGCTTCCACCCCAAGAAAATCCAAGATTTACTCCTTAGATACCTCTCTGCATTCAGCACATTTTATATTGACCTTTGTAAGAAATCTGGTTGCTATTTCCTGCACTTGGCACTTTGGAAGAACTGGATGCTGCTGATATTCTTTATTTGTGTCCGTCTGAATGGGAAAGTTTTATTGCATCTGGCTCTGGCTTCTGTGCAAAGAAGCCATAGGTGCGCTCCTACTAGTGCTGTTCACGTTGCACTAGTGGAAATGACCGCTTGCGCAACATCAATAGCACTTGCGAGCACAGCACATTTCCTGTTGGTTTCCGCTAGAGCAACATCAATAGCACCAGCAGGAGCACACCCTTGGATCCTTCCCAGAATTTTGATACCAACTGCTGCTGTGTTTTAATGGTTGATTTTGTGATCAATTTTAAAAGTTAGCATGTTAGTATTATTGAAATGAACCACTGTTTATTTGGATTACTATATTTATGGTTTAAAATGAATTGGCTTATTGTAGTGATGCTTTGATGTGTATTGCTGCTCTTGTGTTTTGTGCCATTTTGGGCACATCTACATGGAAAAGTGCCAATAATAATAATAATAATAATAATAATAAATATCTTTAAAAATTGTTCTTGATCAGATGGTGTTCAGGCCTGAATTCTGGCCTGAATTCTGGAAGGCAATTTTCTTTCAAGTGAAACCTTACATTTATTACTTACTGTTGTTTCTGTTTCTCTCTCTCTGTTTCCCTGCCCAGATTAAAAACTTCTATTCCTATGAAAATGAACCTGCTCTGATTCAGAATTTCAAGAGAGGTCTGGCTAGCTTGTTTCAGATACAGATCAACTCTGGGGCTGTCAGTGAGGTACTGTATTATGTCATGCAAGCTAAGCAATCTCAAATGTTCAGTTCTGATATGAACTGTGTTTGTGTGCCCTTTTTACTAGCATGGCTGTTTTAGCATATTGCCGAAGAAAGAGAGGAAATACATCATGGGAAAAGATTGGAAAAGAGGACACCACTTTTAATAAAATGTGCATATGCTAATTTATATGTATAGATTCACATTTAGAAATAAGTATTACAACTTAAAGTAGAAATACAATAGATTCCCCATCGTGGGTAAGACTGTGACCAGGTGACTGACACGTGTGCCTTCTTAGTCTGCTGCCCGGGTGCTAATTGTTGGTGGGCCATGTCAAGGCCCCCACTGCTCTCCCTTCTTATGGTTCTTTATCTTTAAACTGAACCTGGACAGGACCATTTATATAGAGGATACCTTTAAATAGAGAACGATCATCTGTAAAGTAGGACACATGGCCATCCTAGACTTTACCCATAATATAGAAGCAAAGTTGTCATTTAATTAAACTGCTGAGAGTAAGGAAACAAATATATAACTTCTGCCGTAGGACTAGTTCATATCACTCTTGGGAATGCCATTCAGTGACTGAGTTCAGACAACACGATAGCTCACACTCAAGTGTTGAGGGTGGGTTGTTGTTGAACTGTGGGCTATTGTGTTGTCTGAACCCAGCCGAGATAACAAACCATGGGTGTTCAACCCACAGTTCACAACCCAACAACAAACCATGGCTTCTCTTCATGGGTTGTTCATGGTTAACAAGTCATGGCTTGTTAGCGCAGCTGGGTTCAGACAACACAATAACCCATGTTTCAACAACAAGCCACACTCAACCCTTGAGTATGGGTTATCAATGTGTGGTCTGAAGCCAGCCAATGCATGCTGACTGATAGTCTCAGTGGGTTGTGAAACAATCAAATGATCACTTTGCCAGTCATTTGGTTGCAATGCATTTGCTTGTCCCTCATCTCAGCATGGTGCAAATAGGCATCTGGAGTAGAGATGTGAAGGCCTGGGGGCAACTGCCCAGGAAAAAAATGGAGTGAGTGTATGTGTGTGTGTGTGGGGGGGGGATTGTTTTTTTTCTTGGGGGAAAATAGGTGTTTTTTCTGAATGTTTATGTTTTTTCCTGTTATTTCCCAAGCCTTCACATCGCTAATCTGGAGACTGGGCAAGGGAAAAGTGGCTGTGGGTGGGTGAGTTGCAGGGGGAAAGCAGAAGATGGAGAAGGGTTAAGCCCTTCTCCTTCCACCCACCACTTCTCTCCTGTAAATAACCCTTCTTTTTAATGGATAGAGAAGGAGGAGAGAATAACAGGAAGTCAGTTTCCCCTATCAGCCACTACTAGCTCACTTGCACAAATAACTGCTCATGACAGGGGTCTCCTCACACAAGCAATCTAACTTGACTCCTTTTCCAACTGGGACAGGAAAATCAAAGGTGCCATTTTATTTTCCAGTTCATGGAAGAGGAACTGCATCATCTTGCATGTGTTTAGGCTTCTGATGTTACTCTGCTCACGTGTGTGGGCTGCCCATAGGAGCAGTTACATGGGCAAGTCTGAGGGCCAAACTAAAGTTGATGCCGTTCACGCAATTAGCAAAAAGCAATTGTGTGAATGGCTTTTTAAAAAGTAAATGGCAGGCATGGAGGGAGCCCTGATCCAGACTGGGAACCTCAGGGGTGGATTTAATCCTCTTCCCCCAACTACAGTCCCAAACCAGAAGCGGGGGCATAACTGATATTTGCATTAAGATCCCATTTGTGGCAACAGAAGCTTTTCTCCCAAAGCAAATAGTAGACACAGGAGGTCCGATATGGATCAAGACCACAATGGTGGCATGAGAGGGAGGGCAGGTAATGTTTTTCTACAGCCCTACCAGTGTCCCAGTCTGGATCAGGCCTCCTGAACCTGCAGTTTACTTTCAAAAAGCCATTCGCACAATTTCTAATTGCCTGAATGGTGTCGCATCCTGATTGTCAGAACTGAATTGGAGCAAAAGAAAGAGGGAGAAAGAGAAAGGGACGGAAAAGCAGAGGAAAAAAGAAGGGCAGGAGTATATGGTAGAAAAATTAAGTTAAAGGTGGGTCTGAAAAGGTTGAAAAATTCTGACATCGAGAACCAGCGGTAGGCGGCAACATGGTGCCATCCAAATGTTTGGACTGCAATTCCCATCAGTCCCAGCCAGCTTGGCCATTGGTAAGGGACTATGGGAGTTGTAGTCCAAAACATCTGGAGGGTGCCAGGCTGCCTAGCCTTATATATAGCGACAATGCCCCTTCCAGTGTTTTTTGGTGTATTACTGAGGGCCAAGCTAAAGGCATCTTCACATGTAATGTGCAGGAAGGGAAATTATTGATAATTATTGGTATCACAGCAGGTGTAGAGGGGAAGTTTAACCCTTTCCTCCCTTGCTACAGTGCTAAGGAGATTCCCTCCTCTTCAGGTGCTGTTTTCATGGGGAGAAAATCCCCTTTGGGCACCAATGTGGGATTTCCGCCTCCCCGCCAGCAAATATCATAACCAGTTTGGCCCTGGCATTCTGGCCCAGGGGATCTTCGATACTCCAACATGATATATGATAAGAGAGCAATGTGGTGTAGTGCTTAGAATGTTGGACTGGGATTGGAGAAACCGAGGTTTAAGTCCCCACTCGGCCATGAAGCTCACTGGGTGACTTAGGGCCAGTTGCAGACTCTCAGCTTAACCAGCCTCACAGGGTTGTTGCGAGGATAAAATGGAGAGGAGGAGGATCATGTACACTGCCTTGGGCTCCTTGGAGGAAAACGTGGGATATAAAGGTAACAAAATAAATGAATAAAATCAAATCTGTTTTTGTCATCTGTTCTCTAGGTGGATATCTGTGGGCGATGCAATGTTACTTATCAGGCTCGAGAAAATCAAGTCACTAAAATTAAAGGCCTGAACACTTGCAAATTAGAACGGACAGGTTTTACCAGCCACAGTCAGGTACAGTATGGCCAATATCTTCTATGCGCATTGCGGTCATCTCAAACTCAGGACCGGTGCAGGGCAGTTTGGCGCCCTAGGCTAAATTATATTTAGCGCCCCCCCTCTCGTGCCGTGGGGGGGCTCCGGAAAGCAGCCCTGCTCTGCAACCTCCCGCCACCGCCACCGCCACCGAACCCCCCCCGCACGCTGCCGCTGCCGCCCCCCACCTACCTTCCCACGCCTCCTCCGAAAAGGGACCCCCGCGCTCTGTTTTTGGCCGGGGGAAACCAGAGCAACAGGGCTGTTTAAGCCCTGTTGCCCTGGTTCCTCCCGCCAAAACAGAGCGCAGGCGGGGCTCCGGAAACAGCGCGGAGAAGGTAGGTGTCGGGGGGGAGGCGGTGCGGAGGTGAGGCGAAGCGAGGTGGGGGGAGGCGGCGCGGGGGGGGAGGCGGCGCAGAGGCGAAGCGAGGCGAGGTGGGGGGGAGGCGGCACAGAGGCGAGGCGAGGCGAGGGGGGAGGCGGCGCGGAGGCGAGGCAAGGTGGGGGGGAGACGCCCAGGCTCGGCCCCACCACTACTCCGGGCGCAATCCCCCGCACTGACCTGGCTTTCTCGGTGAGGCGGGCGGGCGGGCAGGAGCGCGCCGGCAGCGAAGAGGAGCGCAGCGTTCTGCGCCCTCTTCCGCTATGCGCCCTAGGCAACAACCTAGTTGGCCTAGCAGTAGCGCCGGCCCTGCTCAAACTATAGAACACAAGGAGAAATTATGTCGTAGTTGTACAGCTGATCTTGGACTGAGGTATTAAATATTGTCATATGCTGAGTCAGACTGAGGATCCATCTTCCCCAAGTTTCAATCCTGAGTTGCCAGTTCTGAGATATTTATTTATTTATTTATTAAAATATTTCTAACCCACCCTAGATCTCAGCATGGGATACAATCTATCAATAAAATAATTTGTATAAAACAACAATAATTCCACAATCCATGAGAAAGGCTTCTTTTACTTAATCTTGAAGCTACTGCTAATAGATTTCACTGCATGATCCAGGGAAATCCCACTTTAGTCACACACTCTCTGCAGCATTCACAGTTGTATATACTTCCATCGTGTCCGCTCTTTGGGCTGTTCCATGCTTTACAGGTGACCGGCCAGATGGGCGATTAATAAATATAAGAAATAAAGAAATAACGTAACAAACACGATACTTAGATAAGACTGTTCAGAACCCTGCCTCCCATCTTGGCTGGACCTTCATCCTCCAGCAAAGGTGGGGTTAGAATTTCTGCAACTTTCACCAGGTTCCAGCGAAGAAGTTCACAACATTTTTGGGTGCCTGGGCTACCTATAATTCATTAAGGTGGCCAAGTCGTCTTTATGTCTTTTTGGTCATTAAACAAGGGCCAGTTGCTGCATTCAGCAGTGGCTGCCTGTTGTGTTAAAAAGCATTTTAGGAATGGTGCTAGTGACAGCAAGGCTGGGATGGGGGAAATGTCTGTTGTTTGTATTGTATTGATATTTTTTTTTTAAACAACCCAATAAACTGTTAACAACAAAGCAATGGCACTGGTATAGAAACCAGTGTTGGCTGCTGGCTCCAATGTCAGTGAGGCAGTGTATCCGCTCCAGGTTTCAGTCTGAACTAGGCGCTATCCATTGTGCTGAACCTTAATGCACCTCGCATCCGCTACTATGCGCAGCAGCTTGCCCTTGTTTAATGTTAAAAAGAAAAAGGGGGGGAAAGATGGAAAGACCACTCAACCACCTCATTAAGTGTAAGTATCCATCTGTCCCACATAAATGTTCTCCCCCCCTGCCCCGAAGGTCGCTAACCCCCCTCAGCCTTTGGGAAGTGTCACACACCCAACTGCCTTGAGCCCACCAAATGTTCTGCTGGCGGAATGTTCAGACTGGCCCTAACATTCACTGCATGGTACACCAATGTTACACTTGTTTTCCCACAATGTGTGGATGATGTAAGTAGGTCAGACCACTGGGTCCATCTAGTCCAGTGTTGTCTACACAGACTGGCAACCGTTCTTCAGGATTTCAGACAAGGGTCTTTCCTAGCCCTATCTGGAGATATCGGGGAATTGAATCTGGGGCCTTCTGTATGCAAAGACTGGACCCTCACCCTGTACATTTGGGGATCCTGGTCCAATCGCATTTGCTGCATAAACTGGTGAGGTCAGAAAACTCTTCTTAATTAAAAATAAACCCATAGGGATAAGCAACCTTTTGGGGCCCACATTTGAGCACATTTGGCAAATTGAGAAACTGTCCTAGGCACCACCACAAAATGGCTGCCATGGGAGGTGTGGCTAGTCACAAAGGACAAATAACCAGTCCAAATGACTGTGAACAAGGCAGAGGTGGCGTCTGAGCCCCAACACAATAAACGACTCCTTTGAGCCCACAGTTTTCAGCACCAACAGAAACCTACTTCACAGAAGGCAAACTCTTTTACTCTCCACCCCACCTCCACATCCTCTGTCAGCCAACTCAGTCTCTCCTATCACTTTTTCTCTCGCACTCTGGTTCACCAGCCGTAGATGTGTGTGCTCTCTCTCTCACACTCCAGCCGTAGATGTTTGTGCTCTCTCTCTCACACTCCCCCTTAATTAAATGTATAACTTTAAAAAAAGATGGGAGGGGCAGGGCACCTTGGCAGGTGCCAGGAAAAGTGTCCAGGGGCACACTGGTCCCTGCAGGCACCATGTTATCCACCCCTGCCCTAGTGCATATCCAGAATATCAGAAAAAGGGGTTTGTGGTTTTTGAGGAGCTAGGACCTGATTTTATTTCTGAATGTGCTGATCTTTCCAAAATTCTTTTTCAGCTTTTAGACATCAGCAAGAAATCTACTTCAGCCACAATTTATGTGCTGGAGGACACTTTCATTAAATCTGTGCGGGCAGAAGAAAACCATGTTTTGACTGTGAACATTCGACGAGACATTGATGTGAAAGTCGTTTCAAAGTAAGGTGGCTTGTTTGATTATTTGGCAGAAATTGCTTCGTGGCGGGCAACGCCATCCAGTGTGGATGCCCGTAACCCTCTGAACTTGGAGGATTACGGGCACCCAGTCAAGCGTGGGAGGAGTGCAGAGGCAAGGATTGCTTCCCTCGCCCTGCAAAAGACATAGACTGCTGATTTAGGCCATCTACGTCTTTTGCCTCTGCTCGCGAGGAGGAGGGGCTGAGACACTGCTGGGATTCATCATATCTCAGCAGGGCCTAATTCCTCTGCTCCCCACCCCAGAACACACCCACCCAGCTCCTTCTCCAAAGTCACACTTACTAAGTCAGAGCTACAGCTGGTGTGGAAAGAACCACGCCAGCTTTGACGGCGGAGGGAAGGCACTCCGCAGTCAAAGTCCCGGCTGAGACCTTGGAGTGCTTTTCCAAGGTCGGAGCTGGGACTCCGACTTTTCCTATGGCCGGCCAGACAGCATCCACTGGCCATAGGATTGCATCCTTAGGGTGCTTCTGGACTCAGAGCTCCTATAATAGATTTTTTTTTCTCGTTAAAAAAAAAAGATGGAAGAAATGGTGGGAAAACATGGAAAGGTTACAAAGGGAAGGTGATGATGGCTGGACCCTTGTACAATTCTGTGTTTGAGGAAGAGCACTTGCAGGATAAAAGCCTCATCTCGAAGCACTCTAAATCTAAGCAATTACGTTTTTCTAGGCCGCCTGGTGCCCTTTATTAATATCTCATGTGCTATAATTTAAAACAAAGAAAAAAAACCCTCTGAAAACCATATCGTGCAGTATGAAAGTGAGAGTAGTCTAACATATTTTTTTTATTACTGCTTTCATCATTCTATGTTTCTTTAATGTTCTACTTTTGTTCAATACGTTGGATAAATGTCATAATCCATGTTACAGTTTAAAGACCTGAGTGATTTATAGATTCATAGATCATAGAGTTGGAAGGGGCCTACAAGGCCATCGAGTCCAACCCCCTGCTCAGTGCAGGGAACTAGAGGAGGGGTCTCCCATCCAAGTAATAACCAGGCTTGTCCCTGCTTAGCTTTCCATGCTCAGACAAGCTGAGCCAACGTGAGCCACAGGCCTGTATATCTCTCAGAGCTACAGAGTTTGGGGTTGGGTTTTTTTGGGGGGGAGGGGCTTTTTAAAAAATTAAAGCTGCATTTCTCAACATCCTGCTCTTGTACCCAATATCTAATTCCTCCTCACTTGTGTGATGTGGTCTTAGAATATACAGAGCCCCTGCCTAAGACCATCACTTGACTATAGTTGCTTAGATGTGAAAGTCTCGCAGTCCTTATCTAGAAATGCTGATATGAAGTAATGCATACTGTAATTATAAGCTACTGATTAGCTTAGTGCTACGGATATGTCTGCAGGGTTAAGTGTGCATTCAAAATGCAACTGAGATTTAAAGCTGTGTTTCGCTTTCGATATGTGTACTTGTAGGCAGAAACTGGAACTGAAGTCAACAGAAGCTGGCCCAAGAATGATGGCTGGGAAGCAAGTTTCTAGCATTATCAAAGCTCTGGATTCAAATTATGTTGCAATATCTCTAGTGGCCCAGCCTGTCTCAGATGAATGCGAAAATTGTCCCTCAGTAAGTAAATAAAAGGTCATCATCATATATATATATATATGTATATACCTTAAATCAGGGGTAGGCAATCTTTTTGCCTGCATGGGCACATTTAGCCATTTGAAAAACTGTCCTGGGTATCCCTGCAAGATGGCTGCCATGGGAGGCATGGCTAGTCACAAAGGACGAAGAACCTGCCCAAAGGACTTGAACGCAAGGCAGGGGTGGGGACTGAACACACTAAACCAGTGTTCTCCAATCTAGGGTCCCCAGATGTTTTTGGCCTACAACTCCCAGCATGCCCCAGCTAGGAGTTGTAGGCCAAAAACATCTGGGGACCCAAGGTTGGAGAACACTGGTCTAAGTGGTCCTACTTACCCCTGCTACCTGATCTTTTGATCAAGGTGCCTGTTGCTTCAGATGTACAGGCTACAGATAAAGCATCTCGAATCGGATTCAATCCGATTTCAGTATGCTGACATCAAAGTGAAGCTATAACTGGGGGCCTCATGTCCAGTGGAGGCTGGTGACTCCAGTGTCAGTGGGGTTGTGTATCCACTCTGTATTTTAGTCTAAACTTTAAAGGCACTATCCATGGTGCTGAACCTATTTGGAGTTTAGGGGCCAGCACCTTCAATAGCTTCTTTAAAGCTCAGACTAAAATCTGGAGTGGATCTGGAGAGCCAGTGAGGCGTAGTGGTTAGAGTGTTGGACTGGGACTCGGGGAGATCTGGGTTCTAGTCCCCGCTCGGCCATGAAACTCACTGGGTGACTTTGGGCCAGTCACAGACTCACAGACTTTGGGTAGGTTGGGCCTAACCTACCTCACAGGGTTGTTGTGAGGATAAAATGGAGAGGAGGATTATGTAAGCCACCTTGGGTTCCTTGCAGGAAAAATGGTGGGGTATAAATATAATTAATTAAAAAAATAAAATAATAAATACACAGCCCTGCTGACATTGGAGCCACCCACCTCCACCGCTCACGTCATTGCTGGGCCAGGTCCAGTCCCACCATCATTACAAGAGAAACGTTCCTCAGCTGGTGGCTGCTGCATTGGGCACACAGGAGATGTAGAAGTGATGGGGCTTGGGGTGAACCACAGTGCATCCCCTCAGCTAAAGAGCCACTAGGCTCAAAGGAAAACTAGTCTAACTGTACCAGTCTTTTCTATGAATAAGACATGGGTGTGCCCCCAGCAGGAGGGCCAAGCCAGTAATCAGATGCTGCTGCTGTAACTGTAGCCGCATAAGCCAGAGTTTGCCCAGCTACAACTGAAACATAACTATGGTGTCGGATATAAATAAGTAACATCGCTACGTTTCAGAATCTTGGGCTGTCCAAAGTTGCACTGCACAGGTGATGGCCTCTGCTGGGCTGTGTCCATTTCACAATTGCATTGGGCAACACTGGTCTTGCTGAATTTCGAGCATAATGCCCATAAAAAGAGTGAGTGGACTCACTGAATTACGATCTCCTTACTTTCCCATTTGGCTTGGGTAACTTTTTGTTGAGCTGGCAACATGCTAAGAAAAAATAGCAAGGTGATTCCAGCAGTCTATTTCCATATGGAAAAGAATGTATTGTACACTGCCCAGGGAACCTCAGTTATTGGGTGGTTTAATGGTACAGTAAATAAAATGAATAAATAATAAGTATTCACAATTTTCTTCCTCGGCACTGGGTCCTTGCTACATTGTTACCAGATATTTTCATTTAGACAAGCATATACGTATGCTAAAATGCTTAAGAACATAAGAAAAGCTGTGTTGGATCAGACCAAAGGCCTATCTAGTCCAGCATTCTGTTCCCACAGTGGCCAACCAGATTCTGAAGAGAAGCCCATAAGCAGGACATGAGTACTATAGAACCCTCCTGATAATGTTCCCCAGCAACAGGTATTGAGAGGCCATCCTGAATGTATGCCTATTGTGTGTGACCTTAGGATGTTTGAATTTTGAACCAAAGCCTGCTGATGTCATTGATGGAATGTGTGTGTTTATGGGAGCAATCAAGTCAGCCATTTGACTGCAAGCAAGAAGGGAGTATGTTTGAACAGGCACACCCTTGAAAAGCTTTTGGAAAAGTCAAGTTTTAGCTTGACACTATAAAGCTGTCAGTGTGGGGGCCAGGTGAACCCACTAGAGAGGGCATTCATAACATGAGTGCCATCAAACAGAAAACCCAGCTCTGTACACTTGCACAGTCCTCATTTCTAAAAGAGATCAGATAAAAGGAATAGTATCCCCTTCTGATCCAAGGGAATGGGAAAGTACATGAGGGAGGAGATGCTTCCTGCAGCACACAGGCCCCAGACAATGGCATTGGTTGTTGAAAACAATTGTTGCATTTATAAAGTAGTTTAGAAAGTTCAAAATCCTCACAAATGTTATCTCGGTAACCTTTACAACAGCCCCGTATGGTAGGTTAGTTATATTATTCCCATATCGCAGTTGGAAAGAAGTCCTTGAGGCTGAAAGGTCGTGGCTAGCTCATGGCTGTCTAGTGCAGGTCTGGGGAACATTTTGCATGTCGAGGGCCTCATGCCTTCATGGGTAATCTCAGGGCCAGCCCTTGACATTTTGCTGCCTGAGGCAGAAAAGCAAATGACGCCACCTTCTAGGCCCATGGGTGGCTAAATTGCTTTGGCATCTGAGATAGCGATTCGCCCTGGGAGTAAAAATACAATAATAATTGATAAATAACAATTTGCTGTCCTTTCATGACACCCTAAATCAGCTGCCCAAAGAGCCACCTCACTCTGCCTAATGATAGGGCTAGTATTGCATTCTTAAAGCGAGGAACTTCGGACCATCCTGAATCCCTGCCCCAGAAGTCTGAAATGGTACCCTTAACTATTTCCTGTAGTGTAAGTATAGGTAAACAGATGCAAACAAAAGTTGCAGCTCAGAATGACTGGGTTCAGACAACACGATAACCCACACTCAAGGGTTTAGTATGGGTTGAGTGTGGGTTGTTGTTGAACCGTGGGTTGTTGTTGAAACATGGGTTATTGTGTTGTCTAAACACAGCCGTACTAACAACTCATGGCTTGTTAACCATGAACAACCCATGAAGAGAACCCATGGTTTGTTGATGGCTTGTGAATTGTGGGGTGTTCACTATTGTTTGTTATCTTGGCTGGGTTCAGACAACACGATAACCCACATTTCAACAGCAACCCACGGTTCAACGACAGCCCACACTCAACCCATACTCAACCCTTGAGTGTGGGTTATCATATTGTCTGAACCCAGTCAATGTCTCTAAAGCAATGCTGAGCTTGCTTCTATGCATTAGTGTCCAGTTGAGGTTAATAGTTTCCACCTCTATCCTGGGCCATTAGCACACTCCTGCCAGCATTAATCCACAGGAAATAGCCTCCAACTCACTTCTTGTCATTACTTACTTATGTTTAGTTACAATTCAGGCAAGATGAACTCTGTGCTGCTGAAATTGCAGTGCTATTTGTGGGTAGCATCATCTGCTGTTGCTTAATGGCACTGACCCTGTGGGAGATAGGGTATTTTAGCAAAAGCTGAGCTGGCGTTGATGTGGTTTCCCAGCTAGGAGAGCTGCAATGAACGTTACTGGAAAGAACAGCTGCACTTTGTCCAAGGAATGCCATAGATAATACTAGATAACAGAAGTGGAGGCATATGATACCACAGGACAAAATACCCACTCAATTTCTCTGTGGGAGGTTGTTTGAAAGGGCACACAACTCAACTGCCTATTTTCCTCATGCGGGGCAAAAGTCCACAAGATGTTTCAAAGGGAGAAATCTGAAAATGAGATGAAGTTTCAGAGTTAATGTTCCTAGGATTCAAAATCTTATTAGACACTGACTGCAACCCTAGGCATGTGCGCTCGGACGTAAATTCCATTGGGTTCAATGGGACTTACTCCCAGGTAAATGTGTAGTATTGCAAGCTTACCCATCATATCAATCATAAATTCTGTAGAGCACTGGAAATTACTCCTGTGGGACTAGCCCTGATCCAACATTAATAGTTGATAACAGGTTAAGCATAACGTTGGGTCTGATTGCAGAATTTCTCCTAATTTTTAATTTCAACAGCTCCCCCGTGCCCCATATAAATAATTAGATAGTGAAATTAACTACTAGCATGGATTACTAGCATGGATTACCTAGCATAGCTGGCTGGGGCATGCTGGGAGTTGTAGGCCTTTTTTTCTGTCTAAACATGTGTAGGATTGTGCCCTTGACCACTTAAACAATTCCATAAAAACTTTTGTGTAGGTTTGTCTTCCTCTTCTCTGAAAGCAGCTGCTACCAGGTACTTTCTGTGCTCACCAGTTCACTTTTTAATTTTCAGTTCACCAAGTGGACAAAATCACAAAAAAAAACTCATCGTAACGCTGCAGGTTTCGAAACATTTCCTGCACAGATGCAGAATAATATGCATTCTGTCTGTGTAAGTACAGAGTTGAAATAAACATGGCCTACGCTGAGAAATATTAGCCTCCAAACTGATTATCGAAATAGCATTGCGTCTTCATCTACTGATTCTATAAGCCACTTAAGTATAGGCTCTGAGAGATATTACTAGCCAAATGCCTGACATTATGATAAGTGGGGGTGGGTAGAGGCAAAGCCTGTATACTACAAAAATACACGGGGGAAGGAATGTGTACGTAGACAGGTTGCATCTACTGCGGCACTGCCCACAACTGGCTCCTTGTCAGCGAAGGACAAGCTGTCCATAGCCTAATTACAACTGTGCCCTTTAATGCAGTACTCACCCCCCCCATGAGCAACTGACACCATTCACTTATATAGTAAGAAAATAAAGGGGTGCATTTGAGGACAGTGTAAGGGTGGGGCAGTGGACCTGCCCCTATTCATCCCTGGTGTTTGGAGCAGGGGGACAGATGGACATGGGGGGATGGGGTGGGTTTGGACAAATACAGCTTTACTTTATTTTATTAGTTTATTTTGATATATTTGTAGCCCTGCTTGTCTATATCAGCTATTCAAAGTGGCTAAACCCCCCCCCCCGATCTAACATAATATAAAACATAACATTATTTAAAAGGCTCATTATGTAAAACAAATAGCAGCATTTGTTTAAGAAAAGCAGTATCACGAAGAGCATCAGGAGCAGATCAGAAAATATATGTAGCAGTCAATCAGAAACCCAAAAGCCTGAGCAAATTAAATACGCCTTGCCTGTCCATTGAAAGGCAAGCAAAGATGGAACCAGGGCGATTTTCCCTGAGAGGGTGTTCTGTAATCTAGTTAGGCTCTACTACAGAAAAAGTCACATGACTTGTGGCCAATCACCGCACATCTAAAAGCTCCTCCACCTTAACAGTCTTCTCGATTATATCATATTTACTTTCTCATTGGCTCTCACTGAATTCCAAAGGGGGGGAGGAAAATGAATCAGGTTGCAAGTAGGGCATGGTGGGACCAAGGGCTCTGTTTTTGCTTGACAAACCCATTTAGGATGCAATCCTATCATTTGCACCCTTGATACTCATAAGCCCGTGACCTCGGTGCAGAGCAGGAGTAGGGGCGGGGCGATCTCCGACTCCCCACACCTCCTGCTCTGCATTTTAGCTAGACAGCCATTTTTGGCAGCCTAGCTGAGCCACTTCAGAGGGGAGGGGAAGGTGGCTGGAGCACCATCAGAATGCATCATATCCTGGCAGCCTCAGCATCTTCCTCTCCCTGCTCCCCAGAACGCCTCTTTTACCTCCTCGCTGAGGTTGATTTCCCAACCTCGGAGAGGCAGCTGGAGCTGGTGCAGTTCTTTCCACACCAGCTGCGAGGGGCGGGAGGGGGATTGGAGCACGGATTCCCAGCTCTGAGGTCAGAGCTCTTCCCTGACCTCAGATCTGGGGATCCAAATTATCCTGTGGCCTCCCCAGACTATGGCAAGGGGTCATAGGATCACTCTCTTATTAATTCAGGCTAAAACTCATTTTTCTTTTCATTTCTTGTCAGAATACAGTCCGTTAACATTTTTTTTGACCAGTTACAACAAATACACAGAAATACAAACCAATGGAAAAGATTTACCACCAATTTGTGCCCGTTTTTGCAGGTTTTTCAGCAGTGGGAGACCATCCGAAAACACCTGGAACCAGAAAACCTTTCAAAAGCTGATGCTGTGAAAGGATTTTTGTCCTTCATTCAGAATCTGAGGAAAGCTACAAAACAAGAAATCCTTCAGATACTGAGAAGTGAAAGCAGGGTAGAAATTCTGTGAGTTGCTGGCAACCTATTTTGCAGTCTCTGTCCTAGCATATCCATTTTAAATTTGCATGTACACAAAAGGGGAATCACCACATTATGCAGATCTATACAGGACTGGATCTACAATGGCCAGTATTTTCTTCTCTTTGGCATGAACCAAAAACTAAAGCAGTATTTGAAAGAAGGGTAAGGGTTATGGTACGGCAGGGGAAGGTTGAACCTCAGTCCCGCGGACCATATCTGGCCTGCCTGAGGTCCCAATCTGGCCTTTCCCTAGATGGCCACACCCCTTCCCCCCAACTGCTGATCATTTGGGGGTTTCCTGGTTTTTGCACTGGTTTTTCTCCCATTCTAAAAGGCTGAAATGCCTCTCCTACCACTTAGCTACTGACAGTAAGAGCTTTAAGCTAAAATATGCCTGTATTTTGGGCCCTGCCTTTTTCTCTTTGGCTCCACCCCATTTGCCTTTGGCTCCACCCGCCACAGGAATGCCCCCCCCCCTGAGCTTATTCGAAATTGAATTTGGCCCTCGGGCTGAATTCCAATTTAAATTGGTCTCTTCTGTGTGACCACTCAGTGGTTTGCATTGGGTCATACTCTTTCAACGCCCATGTGGTATGGGAACATAGCT
Organism: Shinisaurus crocodilurus; assembly: GCA_021292165.1. Taxonomy (NCBI): domain Eukaryota; kingdom Metazoa; phylum Chordata; class Lepidosauria; order Squamata; family Shinisauridae; genus Shinisaurus; species Shinisaurus crocodilurus. The sequence goes on from CM037876.1 coordinate 30,913,663, forward strand.
AGCCCTTCATCTCTTAATCATGATGAAGAGATCAGGTTTATTATGCTTGAGGTGGCCCTATGTAGTAAGCGCTTTGTCTTCAGAGATCTACCAGAAGAAGAGAAAACCATTTGTGTAGGGACTAAAAGCCTCTTCACCCAGGAGAGATTGCAGCAATGATTTGCATCATGGAGGCACATAGCACAGGGAGCAATTTAAATTGGGCTCCTCTGTGTGCCCACTCAGTGGTTTGCATTGGGTCATACTCACCCGTTACAGCAGGGGAGGGCAGCGTGCAGCCTATTGGCCACATGTGCCCCCCACTGCAGCCCCTGCCACCACCACCCCAAAATTGTAAAAAAATTAAAAAGCAAAAACAGAAGGACATTCCAGAGTTACCATTTTGAAGCTTTTTTGGCCCTTCCAGTGCTCCGTACCTACTAAAGAGCACCAAAAAGGTCAAAATTGACCCTTTGGTGCTCCATAGCTGCTCTGGATGCCATTGTTAAATTATTAGTATTAGTATTAGTCAGGGGCGGTGCTACCATTAGGCCAACTAGGCAGCTGCCTAGGCGCAGGGCTAAAGGGGCGCCAGAGGGCATAGGGCTGGAGGGAGGGCTCAAGTGGGAAGGGGGGGCGCTACATATCTGATCTTGCCTAGGGCACCAAACTGCCTTGCACCAGCCCTGGTATTAGTATTAGTATTAGTATTAGTATTATTTTGGCACTGCCACGGGGAGGTGTAGCCCATGGGAGCTGTCCAGCGGAAGGGGAGAAACCTCCTGGAGCTGCCTCCCAATGTTGCCCACCCCTGCATTACAGTGATGATTTCAGGGATTCCATCACGCGTCACGACACACATGCATAATTTTACCTCAGCATCACCTGTATATAAAGTCAACACACTGGCTCTATACTCTGAGTCCCTGTTGCTATAATCAGCCTTCTCCAATCTGGTGCCCTCTGGACAGGATGGATTACAACTCTTACCATCCTGACAGCTGATTAGGGTGATGGGAGTTGTAGTCCAGCCCATCCGGAAGGCACCAGGTGGGGGAAGGCTACTATAAACTATTAAATGTGTTCAGTAGATGTGCATGTCAAAGGATGGGTGCTTCTTTGTCCTACGTTGATTAGGCGTTATTTTATTTTTTAAGTTATAAAATAATCTTATTTGCTTTCCCCACAAGTTAACCTTGTGATATATTAAGGAGAGAGCCTGCACCCCACCCAGATTGGTATCTTGTGTCCCTTCCCCCAATCTGAAATGGCACTTGTAGGCAATTTGTGTGCCATACAGGATCCTAAGTTGAGACATAACCGTTTCTTTTGTTGCTTTACTACACTTCTATGTCCCCCATTGTACTATGAAAATGGCACAACTGAGACACTCTGTTGTTTAACTAGGGACTATTTATGGTTACAACAATCTTGCTGGAAAACCCAGAGCAAAATTTAGACTGGTGCAATACAACAACAAACACTTACTTCTTCTTGTCTTTTGGACCTCTTCCTGTGTTCTTTTAGATCGGCCTTCCCCAATCTGGTGCCCTCCAGATGTGTTGGACTGCAACTCCCATAATAATGGGATGCTGGCTGGGAATTATGGGAGTTGTAGTCCAACACAGTTTTAGATTAGGGGTGGCCAATTTGTGGCCTTCCAGATGTTTTAGCCTATAATGACCATCATCCCTCAGTGTTGGCTGTGCTGGCTAGGGCTGATGGGAGTTGTGTAGGCCAGAATATCTGGAGGGCCACATGTTGCTTAGCCCTGTTCTAGATGATGAAGGTAGCAACTCCTTCTGCCCAAAAGGAGTGTGTATATTACTGAAACGAAAACTGTTGTAAAGCCACTCAAACTCAGTGGTGCTGGCATGAAGCATTCTACCGTAAAGCAATCTGCCCAAAAGTGCAATAAGACATACTACCCCAAAATGGCAGTGCGCTTTACAGTACATAGTTGTTAATTTTATTTATGTTTACTTCCCTGTCTTATCCCATCGCACAGCCCCCAACTAGTTGATGCTGTAACCTCTGCACAGACCTCAGCCTCTCTGGAAGCTATGCTGAATTTTCTGGATTTCAAGAACAAGAGTGGCTCTGTCCTTCAGGAGCGGTTCCTCTATGCCTGTGGGTTTGCTTCTCACCCCAACGAGTTACTACTCAGATCTTTAATTGTAAGTCCCAATGGAAACATTGGTTATTTGCAGTTCTAAGAGCAGGAATTATGCCTAGAAAAGACAATGCTCAATCATTCAGAGGAGCTGGAGATGAACTCATGAAAACATGAGTTTTGAACCTAGCAGGGCTTACTTCTGAATGAGCTTTGGTCTGGGCTGCTAGTGTATACGTATGTATGTATGCACTATATTTTTAAACCACCCAATAACCCAGGTTCTCTGATCAGTGTTCAATACATTAAAACATACAAACAATAAAAGAATGCATAAAACAGCACATAACAGCACATTGTCCTAAGTGACACGGGTCTCATTTTCAGTAAAGACAATAACAAGGGTTTGTACTTGTTGTGAGTGACAGACAAGTGCACTTTATGTTAGCATGATTACCAGTCACTTCGTGGGGCTTTTAAAAATGAAATACTAGTGTGTGAGTGTGTGCATGTGGAGATTATGATCAGTATCACAGGGTGTGGGGAAGGGAGGTTTAAGATTTAAGCTTTAGGTCTTCCCTCCCCAGCCACAATCTTGCTAAAAATCCTGCCTCCCACATAGCAATTAGCATTACAGCAAAACCTCCCGTTAGCGCCAGTGGGAGGCTTTCCCCTAATGTTAGCTGTCATGTGGGAGGGGGGAGGCAGGATTTTTACTGAGATTGCGGCTGGGGAGGGAAGGCCTAAAGCTTAAATCTTAAACCTCCCCTCCCTACATAGCAGTGCTGATCATAATCGCACCCTCCCCCGATCCTTAATGAAAAACACACACAACATGATTGTTTATCATGTTAACATAATGCGTAATTAGTAGTGATACCTCCAAATTTCGTAATTAGTCAGCTCATTGGTCAAAATTCATCCATTCATAATGCTGACCTTTGTAGTGAGCCTGGATCCATGTATTACAAATTCACTATTAAGTTCAGAATTGATTGCAAGCTCCAGCATATGCACAGTAAAGTAGTACACATATCTCCCCCTCACTAAATTTTCAGTTGACCTGCCACCTATACCCTCCAAAAATGTACTTGAAGCAGTCTCATTGGCTGCTTCCCTCTTCGTCGTCGCTGCTGAGGGTCCACCTTCATGCTAGCGACTGGCGATCAGCGGTGACAAGTAAACATCACATGACATCATCATGCAGGCAGGCCGCGTGAAAACAACCAATCAGAAGGGGCCACAAAACGCAGTGACGCATGACATCATGCCACACTACGCGATCCCAAACGACAGCTCTCAAGGTGCGCCTTGATATTGTGCATCCGCAAAAACATGTATACACAGAACAAAATTTCATATTAAAGGAGAACTCTCGTCCAAGCTCACAAGGACATCTTCATTAGTTTACGATTACCGGTAAATAAGGAATTCACTTGGGGTGAGTTCTCCCATCACTAGTAGTTAGGCCAGGAGGAGTGTCCCAAGCAACCTGCCATAAATTCATAGATCATAGAGTTGGAAGGGGCCTACAAGGCCATTGATTCCAACCCCCTGCTCAATGCAGGAAACTAGAGGAGAGGTCTCCCATGATCCAAGTAATAACCAGGCCTGACCCTGCTTAGCTTCGAAGGGCTGCAGTCTGTCACATCCCTTCTTATCCGGCTGATGTGCTGCAGATATTCATGGGGAGCAGATCCTGCCCCCCCAATATTTCTCATAGTCTCTGTTTGCAGTGGAAGCTGGTGACTCCAGTGTCAGTGGGGCTGTGTAGAAAAATCATAGAACCGTAGAGTTGGAAGGGGCCTATAAGGCCATCGAGTCCAACCCCCTGCTCAATGCAGGAGAACAGATGTGGGCAGCCTAGGCAGTCACCCGTCCAAGCACTGACCCTGCTCATACCTGCTTTAGCTTCAGCATGTGGCCTGCAATGCCTGTCGAACCACAACAGCTTTCAGTCTGAACTTTAAAGGAGCCATCCATGGTGCTGAACCTATTTTGGGGTTAGGGTTCAGCACCATGGATAGCTCCTTTAAAGTTCAGGTGAAATCCGGAGCGGATATACCGTTCTGCTGACATTGAAGCCACCAACCTTCACTGTCTGTTTGGTTATGGCACAGAACATTGCTGAGAAGTGAGTTCCTGTTTAATAAAGAATTCACTTGCCCACAACCAAACCTGGGAGTGGAGCAGGAGCACTACAACGGTGACTTCACCTGAGATCTGGTAGGAGCTGCACTGGCTTTTCCTGGGACAAATCCCACGAAGGTGAAGAAAAGGTAGCGCAAACACATCCAGGGGTATTGAAGACATTTCAGAGGGTTCAAGTTCAATGGCAGAGATTAACGATGGTCTTTTTCTTTATGTAACAGAATACGTATAACAGCAAGATTGGCAACAGTGACATCCGAGAAACGGTTGTTCTCATTGCTGGAGCCCTTATCCGAAAGCTGTGCGACAGGGGAGGCTGCAAACTGCCTGTATGTAGTTTCTCTTCTATCTGCAGAGTCCTGGGTGCCGAAAACAAAAGAATCATGCAGATATGATGCTCCATCAGAGGAGTGCTTCCAGACAAAGCTTTTGTCGTGCAATCCCCCTTCTTCATTCACAGAATTTTATAAGGGATTGAGACAATGTCGTCTTCCACTTGTAATCCTCCCGTGTTTTCCCGCCGCATCTTCCATCTTTCTTCTTTCCACAACCCCCTCCCCGCATTAAATAGGAAAAGACAGAAGAGCTGCACGATGGGAGCTTCCAAATGGAGGGCTCATAGCACTATGAATTAGAAGGTGTTGTGCAGCAGCTATTCCATCTTTTTCTCCTTAATGCAGTGTTCTCCAACCTTGGGTCCAACCTTGGGTCCCCAGATGTTTTTGGCCTACAACTCCCAGCATGCCCCAGCCAGCGTAGCCAGGAACTGCACAACCCGGGCCCCGCTCCCACGTGCACAGAGACGCTAGTGCACAGCCTCTAGCCACGCCGCCCTCCTCCTTTCCCGCCATGGCACTTGCACTATGGCGCAAATCCCCCCCCCCGGGTTAATGGGGGAACTGAGCTTTTTGTTGTCACTATTGTTAAATGATGGGGAGTTGAGAACCCTTGCTGATCTACTGCAAATCACTTGGCAATCTACCAGTAGAGCCTAATCTGCTCTGGAGGGCACAATTAATTCTCCCCTCCACCCCCCGTATGACAGTGCCTCAGGAAGTGGCAACATTTGTTTTCTAGGCCGTCTTGGAAGCCAAGAAACTGATATTCGGAGGCTTGAACAGGGCGGAGAAGGCTGATGACGTGAAGGTCTACCTACTGGCACTGAAGAATGCCCTCTTGCCTGAAGCCATTCCAGTGCTTCTGAAACACGCTGAGTCAGGAGAAGGACCCATCAGCAATGTTGCTGCTACCGCTCTGCAGAGATACGACCACTCTTTCATCACCAGTGAGGTAAAAAAAAAAAATTAAAACCCAGAAGGAGAAGAGAGTGCAAGAGGATCTTTCAAATATTAAGTGTAGCCCACTGCCTTCTGGACCCTCATTTAAATAGCAGGCATTTCCCCCCATTATACTCTGTTCTATAACTTTATTTCTTTCTGTATCCAGAAGTGAGTCTTACACAGCAGCTTTAAAAGCAACCCCAAAGTCTTTCCCAAGAAGCCGCATGGATGGCTATTTTGGACCCCTGGGCAAGGTAACAGTAGAGTAGCCTCCCCCAACTTGGGTCTCTCCAGATGTTTTGGACTATAACTCCCAGCATTCCTGACCATTGGTCCTGCTTACTGTGGCTGATGGGAGTTGAAGTCCAACATATACAGAGGGAACCAAGTTGGGGAAAGCTGCACTAGGGCCTCACCTATTGCCCTGTTCAAGGGCTGTGCCATTCAAGTGAGTGGGACTGAGCACTGCAGGAGAGGAGACATCTGTTTGTCTCTCCTTAACCCTATCACAAGGCCCTGGAGACAGTGTTCCCTAGCTAGGGCTTACAGCTCTAGATAACATAAAGTCCTTTCTGGAGTGGACAGAAGGAAGAATTGGGGGAAGTCGTGCGGACTTGGCTGGCCCAAGACATTTTGCTGCCTGAAGTGGAGCAGCAAATAGCTTCCCCCCACCCCCCAAATTAGGGTGCATAGCACCCTGAACATGCATGGAATTTAAGGGGACATTTTATTTCACATCAGTAGATAGAGAGCAAACATAACTCACACTGCTATGTCACCTGCCTGCTTGAAGGCATGCGTACCCCAAACCCAAAGAACTGAGGCAGGGCCAGAGATAAATCTAAGGTGCAGTATCCTATACATGCTTTGTCTCTCCACCCCTTTTGGTGCATTTATCTATAAGGGATTACTCGTGCAGCCTGATCTTATCCATGCTGGGGCAATTCAGGAGGAATGCTGGGGGCAGGAGCTACTGCTGCTACCCACCCACCCCAGCATCTGCCACCTGAGGTGGCTACTTCACTTTGCTATGGGTGGCCCTGCACATGGATAGTTGGTCTAGCAATCACCCTACAGCTTCTAGGCTAGACACATGATTTCCCATCAGTTGTTTTCCACAGAACAAGCCACATGTCAGTCAGAGGTTACTCCTGGTTATTCCTTCCCCTCCAGTTTGAGGGAAGGGTGGTCTCTTGCTCGTTACTCATCTGAAACAATATTTGTGAATTTTGTTCCATACTGCCTGTATACAAGGTGTAGCTGGAGAAGCCAGCAACAAAGAGGGTGTGGGGTGGGGCTGCCAGGCCTAATATTAGCTCCTGTAGCCCCATCCCCTTTCTGACTAGATACCTACATCGACAGGTACGTCTCAACTCCCTTCCCCCACGTTCACAAAATTCTCCCCGCCCACAGCTGTGCATGTTCCGGGGGAAGGTCCTTCTTTGCTCCCCTTCTGCCATCAACCATGTATATGTAGCCAACCAGATTATATTCCCATTAGGTGAAGAAAACAATGAACAGGATTTATCACCAGAATTGTAAAGTTCACGAGAAGACTGTGCGCACCACAGCAGCTGCCATCATCTTCAGCAACGATCCTTCCTTCATGGAAGTAAAAAACCTCCTGCTCTCCATCGGAGAGCTGCCACTGGAAATGAATAAGTACATGCTTTCACTAGTCCAGGACATTCTCCGTTTTGAAATGCCTGCCAGGTATATCAAGTTTCATTTGTTATTTATGTATCTACGCATGCCTGTATGTAGTTTTGTACAAAAGTAACATTTGTAGAGAAGCAGGGCTGATTTGGAAGCCCTCTCACTGTGTTTAGTATAATTGCACTTTTTCAGAGAGTCCACCTCTGGAAAAAGAGACATGGTTCTACAATTTTGCAGCAAAGCCTGTGTGGGAACAGCACTGCTTAGCTAGCAGTCATGATGGCACCTTCCCTCCCTGTCCCTGGAACAGTTCCGCAATTGTGGTGGTTTTTTTTTTAAGTTTCCTTAAAAAATAGAAAACAAAGGATGAACATATAAAAGATAAACATATATGTAACAGTTTGAAAACATCTTTAAAAGGTAAGGGATCCGTATGAAGCATGGGATGTGGGAAGTAAATGCTGCCCGGCCGTTCTTCCATTTCATAGAATGTATGTCTGCCATGTGAATTGTGAAACCAGAAAGATACCAGGCTTACACAATTCATTGTTCAGCCTAATTATAGAAGTTGTACACACAATTTGTGGCAAGGTGATATATACAGAAATGTAGGAGTTTGTAAGAGGGACTGTATTATTCCTTCTATCACTGTCTTTCAAAAGCAGTACTTGTGTTTCATCAGAATAACTGAAATCTGGCATGATGAACAAGCACAAAATGATGCCGTTATTCATCAGACCAGACAATTTTATAAACAAATTAGCCATTTTTCAGCTACAAGCCAGGTGCTCAGAATGCACTTCGGGTCAAATTGTTCTATTTTAATTATTGTTACTAAAACATATCTGTCTGATTACTTAGTTTTAACAAAAGTTTGTGTGCTCAAGAGCTTTGTGTTTGCAAAGTGAATGACTGAAGTATCAGAAAAATACTTGTTACACCTGATTTAAGATTTAATTTTTAGAACAGCCCAATCCTATAGCATGTTTAATTGCAAGTAAGTTCCACTGTGTTCAGTGGGGCATACTCCTGGGTATATGTGCATAGAACTGAAACCTTAAGTTTATTTAGGCTTATTTCATCAAGGGATAATGGCTCCTTATCCAATTCAGCTTTTATTCTGAGCTTTATAGGAGCTAACCATGGTGCTGCATGGTGGTGAACCTATTTTGGAGATGGAGTTCAGCATCATGGATAGCTCATATAAAGCTCGGAATAAAAGCTGAAATGGATAAGGATCCCCACTGACATAGCAGTCACCAGCCTCCCCTGCATTTCATCAATTTTAATTCATTTTTGACAGAACATATACATTAATTGACAGGATCCCTCTAACAGTTTCAACTTCACTGATGCTTATGATCAGAACTGCACTGAAAATCCATGATTTTCTGCAAATTTCAAAATCTGTAGGCCAATGTAACACGACATTTTTAATCTTATGGTTTCAGTAGGCTTTTAATTACCTTATTCTGTTGAGGCAACAGAGACGCTCCCTTTCCCAGCATGTTGGCCTTTGTTAAGATTGGTTTCACAAGATGAAATGTCTCCCGATTAAAGACATCTTTTTGGTGTGTTGCAGCAAAATGATCCGCAGAGCTCTGAAGGACATGTTCATTCATAACTATGACCGATTCTCAAAGACAGGTTCTTCCTCGGCCTTCTCTGGCTACCTAACACGTACGTAACTAACAAATTAGATAGCCAGTTTCATTGATATTTCTCGGTGCTCAGTTGTGCCAAAATAATCATTACAACATGTGCCTCTGTTTAATCAAGGTGGCCCAGATGTGTCATCCACATATAGCCTTGACATCCTCTACTCTGGCTCTGGCATCTTAAGAAGAAGTAACATGAATATGTTTCTTTTCAATAAATTCACCCAGCTTCATGCCAGCCAGGTAAGTCCCATGCCCTGCTGGAATAATAACTCAGCAACAAGAGCCTAACCCTGCAGCTTGGACCAAACAGAACTTGGTTGGACCATTACACTATACTGAGAGCCAGTGTTGTGTAGTAGCTGGTAGGGTCAAGAGCCTCAAGTGGGAACGTAGGAAAAGCTGCCTTATACCAGCCCAGACTATGGCTGTGTTTGCGCATAATGCTAAGCCATGGTTTACGTTAGCCATGGTTTACGTTAACCATGGTTTGTTGCTGTAGCTATGAATTGTCTTGCAGAAAAGCAAACAAACTACGGCTTGTTTTCCCTATTTCCAGTTTGTTTCTCTCCTGCTCATTTTGCCACCCTTCAGAGTGGTTTCATTTTCAGGCAGGGTGCTCTTGCTGAGCGCCTCAGTTTCAGGGCAGACAGCAGTGCAAACAAGCCCGGGGTAAGCCACAGTTCTGGGTTCAGACATCATGACAAGCCATGGTTTAAACAAGCCAGATTTCATAACCCAACAACAAACCATGAGTTCTATCTGTGGCTTGTAACTAGTTAACAAACCATGGTTTGTTCGCAGGGATGGGTTCAGATATCGCAAAAAGCCAGATTTCAACAAACCACACTATGGCTTAGCATTATGTGTGAACCAGGCCTATTTGTTCATCTAGCTCACTACTGTCTGTTCTGACTAGAAGAAGCTCTCCAGGGTCTCAGAAAGAGGTTTTTCCCATCACCTGAACTATTGTAATAGAGATGCCAGCAATTGAACCTAGGACGCTCTGCACACAAAGGCCGTGCTCTATCATTGATTTTTGGCCCCTCCCTTAAGAGTGTGCCCTGACTTAAGGTTTGTTGAAGCAGTAGCATCACCATTTATTTTTCAAAGTTTTTCTTTTAAAAACCATGGAAGACCGAGAGAGGGTGGCCAGAGGCAAAAGAGCACAGGCCTCCTTTATCTTTAATAGTTGTACAGAACAGGGAATTTGAGTAGCTGCAGCTTTTTCACCCTGAAGTGCCAAGTTGTACCTATCAGACTTTGATAGAATCTTAGAATTATAAAATTGGATGGGACCTTAGAGGTCATCTAGTCCAACTCTTCCCCCCCCCCCGGCCCTTGTGCAGGATGCAACTACAGCATCCCTGACAGGTGGCCATCCAGCCTCTGCTTAATTCCCTCCTCCAAAGGAGAACCCACCACCTCCTGAGGTAGTCTATCCCACTGTTGAGCAGCTTTTACCATTAGGACATTTCTCCTAACGTTTAGCTAAAATCAGCTTCCCTGCAATTTCCACCCGCCGGTTCTAGTCCTGCCCTCTGGAGCAACAGAGAAGAAGTCTGCGCTGTCTTCTGCCTGCCAGCCCCTCAGATTGTTGAAGACTGCCATTATGCCTCCTTCCCTCTTCTGTGCAACCGTTACCTGGAGGAGCCTGCCCTGCCCATCGTTTGGTCACCCTCAAGACAAAAATAGGGCCTGGTCCCAAGGTTAATGATGCAGCAACCTTGCTGAAGCCAAGCAGGTCTGGGTCTGATCCATGCCTGGTTGGGATGTGCTTGCGTGCAACTGGTCAGCCTTCATCATGCAAGTGGTCACTCTCTCCTTGTAGGTGGTGATTGAGGCTCAGGGCCTGGAATCCATTATAGCTGCATCTGCAGATGAGGGTGAAGAAAATCTGGATTCCTTCGCTGGCATGTCAGCAATCCTGTTTGATGTTCAGCTTAGGCCAGTTACCTTTTTCCAAGGGTATGGCGATTTAATGTCTAAAATGTTCTCAGCTACTGGAGACCCCATAAATGTGGTGAAAGGTCTAATCCTTCTGACAGATTACTCACAGGTAAGCATTATATACTGCACACTTAAGTTTCTTCCAAGCGTATGTGACATTCGTTACTCCCTGCTTAACAAGTTCTGCTGTGGTAAATGTTGAAATGTAGTTGCTCGCCATGACCAGGGCTGGCCCAACACATTAATGCTACCTGAGGCAGAGCAGCAAATGATGCCCCACTCCCATCCAAGCCAAGGTTCATAGTACCCAAAGCCAGTCAAATTATTTTTGTGAGATTGACTGAGGATCGAAGCTTTCCCAGCTGTAACCCCCAGTACCACAGACGGAAAGAGGAAAGAGCAGCAGTTTGTTGAGCTAAAGCGTTTAATCATTGTAGGTCCAAGTACATGGGAAAAGCAAGCAATGCAGGCATCTCTTACGCAGAAGAGATGACTCTGTCTCATTGCATCATCTCAGAGGCAGAGTTGTTCAGTGAAGAAGAAGATGACAAGTAAAGATGTGAAGTGAAGTGATGTGGTGCTGGTCTGCTCCTTTTATAGTAATAGACCGTACTATAAATAGGACAGTTACACAACAATTGCGCAACACTTACAACAATTACGCAACACTTATATAACGTGTTGTCTTCAAACTGTCACAAGACTCTGTGTGAGTCACAGACACCTTGAGATCATGTCAGGAGACGTTCTCGTTTTGCACCCCATACGAAAACTTGACAATTTTGGCATATGAGGCCGAAAACCCTCAAGCACCTCTCATCCCTGGCAGTAAAAATGTGACAGCCAATTAAATAACTAACCATTTGCTGCCGTTTCATAACACCCAGAATCTGCCGGCTGAGGTGGCCACCTCATTCTGCCTAATGCTAGGAACAGCCCAGATCGTGACATTCCCCCATGGCCACGCCCCCAAGGAGAATCCAAAACTGCATGTGTGTGTGTGTGTGTCTGTGTCTGTGTGTGTGTGTTGGCAGCAAAGTGCAAAAAGTCCTGCAGCCTGGGGGCCGAGAGGTGCTGGTGTTATGCGTGGGGCGATTATTTTATTATTGGCTGGTTGTGTACAGTTGTGGCTGCTTCACAGTTGGTTGGGGAGTTCCAAGGCATCCAATGGGGTTTTGTTCAGATGTGGGTGTGGCAAGCAGCATCATGTTTTGGAGGGGGCATGGTGTGTTTTTCCCAGTGTGTCTCACCGCCACTGACTTGCATGGTGTTGGAATTAGTTACACCCTTCCCCCCGTGAGCATCTAGCTTTGAGGCCTAGTTTGAGGGGTGTCCTTGACCTAAGGAAGGGGACACAGGATACAGGGAATACCTTGGATTGCAAGTAACTTGGTTTGAGAGCGTTTTGCAAGACAAGCACATTTTAAAATATTTATTTATTTATTTTTTACTTGATATACAAGCGACATCTTGCAATACAAGTACTGTAGTACGGCTTAAATTAAAAATCTCTGTACAAATTTTTTTTGGGGGGATTTCGTTTTGATATATGAGTGTTTTGGATTACAAGCACGTTTCCGGAACGAATTATGCTCTCAATCCAAGGCATGACTGTACTTCATAGAGTGGACACTGCCTTGTCTCTCGTACACCTCCTTTTCAGCCCCTCCTCTGGCTTTGCGAGGTGGATGGAGGAGCTGCCCCGCACTTGGAATGGCTCCAAGATCAGAGGGACACGCACGGATGTCCCTCTCTGGCTACAGAGCTTCCCCTCAGCATCTATTCCTGGCCCATAGGATTGCACTGTAAATTGACAATACCCTCTTGTATTCTGACAGTTCAGATTGTCATTGAAAGTCAGATGAACCAAGAGATGAAACTGCTCTCTGTTTGAGGTCTTCGATGAGTTGTTTTAAATGGTTTGATTATTTTTATTATTGTTTTGAAATGATCAGTGTTGTTACCTGCTGTGGAATCTAGGACAGACAGAACTCATACGTTTGTTTAAAAACTTGGAGGGGGCATCATCACCAAGTGTGGTGTAGTGGTTAGAGTGTTGGATTAACTGGGGAGACCCAGGTTCAAATCCCCATTCAGCCATGAATCTCACTGAGTGGCATTGGGCCAGTTCCTCTCTCTCAGCCTAACCTACTTCACAGGGTTATTGTTAGGGTCAAATGGAGTGGGTGGGAACCACGTATACCACCCTTGCTCAACTTGGTGGCCTCCAGACATATTGGACTACAATTCCCATCACCCTCAGCCAACATGAGCCTTGTAGTCAACACATCTGGAATGCACCAGGTTGAGGGATGCTGATGTACACCATCTTTAGCTCCTTCCAGGAAAAGTGGGATACAAATGTAATAAAATAAATAATACACCAACAAAATTAACCTGACACTTTGAACTAAATACACCTATTCCAACTGTGTGTAAAGAACAATTTAAAATAATGGCAACTACTAACCACATATAGTCAAGGCAGGAAGGGGGGGCTTTTTTACAAGCTTTATTCAACCCACTTAAACCTTAAGATACATCCTTAGCCCACTCCAGGTACATCTGACTGCAAAGTGACAAATAGTTTGAGCTCTTCCACCTATAATCAGTCCTTAAAGGGCAAATAGCCATAGGGGATCATCATTGTCAGAGGAAGGAGATGGTGGTGATCTCCAGGTGCTTTGTGAAGCAACACTGTTCAGTGATTCTTAAAAGTGCCATTGGCCTTAGTGGCAACCAGTTCTTTTCTCTTAGTAATAGCAGCAAAGGATAGATAGCAAGGGATGGGGGCAGGGATCTGCTGTGATGTTGCATACATACAGATATCCCTTAAGAAGAGGATCGACCATGCTTTTCTCCCCCATGGAGTGTCCCAAGCTCCCCGTGCCTTTGACAGGCATATTGATATAACTGAACAGGAGGCTGATTGATTCAGCTGTCTTGCTTCAGGTGGGCTGCCCATCATTAAAAATAAATAAATTAGGTGCTGCTTGCAAGTTTATCCTTTTTTCTTCTTTTTTTAAAGCTCAAAGAATTAAAAAAAAAATGCGCTTGGGGAGTTGGGGTTGTGATATCACAAGCTCTCAGAGCAGTGCATAAATGGCTGCTTCCCCAAGCATTCAAAACTGGTCATCTCAATTCTCCGAGCTCTCAATTCTCTGAGAACTGACCAGGGGTGTGAGCGAGCATTGACCCAGGGTTCTGGTTTGCTTTGAAGAATAAACCTATTGAGGAAGAGGTTTCAGTATAGAACAAAACAAAACAAAGAAACAGAGCGGAGAGATAAACTCATGATTAAAGAGTGGCCATCAGTATATATTGTTATTATTTATGCTTGCCCTTGCTAAAATTTGTCATTTACAAAAAATAATAGTAAACAATCAATAAGGAAAATAGATATTTTTAAAAAAGTAGGCTAGGGCTTCAATTCTGTGCCACTTACTCAGGGTAAGCCCTCATGGAAGACAGTGTGAATTACTTCTGAATAAATATGCATATGATTGCTTTGCTAGACTGCAATCCTTTGCACAGTTACTAGGGGGTAAGTCCCATTGAACTCAGTGGGACTTCTGAGTAAACATGCATCAGTTCGGGCTGTATCATACCTTGTTTTATGCTACATTGGGTGGCTGGCTATATATAAAGTTAATCTGATTTGCAAGCTGTGTGAACTTTAAAAACTTGGCTGTCTATCAGCATTCAAATGAAACGACTTGCTCTGACCCTGAACTATTATCACTTCCAAAAGTGACTCTGTGCAATGGAGTTCCAATCCAGCTGTAAAAGGTTCTGAGAGTTGTGAGCCCCAGTCATGGCAGAAAACTCTGCGAATGCAACTCTCTCTCTCTCCTGCCTGCCCACAAAGTTGTGGCTCTTGCTGAATTATGCAGAAAACACTTGGCACTTCCCACAGCAGCTCTTTTGTGTTCTTATTGCTTTATGTGACTTAATACTGGCGAGGAGTCACAGGCACTATGAAGGACAGTCTTGTGATTAGTGATGCCCAAGTTTAAAAGCTACTTCATTTTCTCACATGTAACATTTAAATAGGGTGGGATGGGTGGGGTGGGGTGCATCTTCTGGATCAGAAGACTGATGAAGAGACTGCATTGACTGGGAAAACTTCTCATTCCTCTCCTACTGGTGGTTGGACATCAACCAACCCATTCTTTAAGGTTTTTCAGCCAAGACCTTCTTCTTCCTACACTTCTTTTCCCATTTATTTAACCTTGTATAAATCAGCTACAACAATCTGTATTTTTCATTATTATATGACCAAAATATTCTAGTTATCTGCATTTTATGTGTTTTATATTTTCTTGATCTTTATACGTTCTCTATAATACTTCTTCATTGGTCATCCCCTTGGTCCATGAAATTTGTAACATCCTGCGATAAATCCACATTTCAAATACTTCTATCTTTTTTTATGTAGTATGTGTTAAAATCCACAATTCTATGTCATACAGTAGAACTGGGAAAACTGAGCACTGTAAACATATATATATATATATATATATATATAATATTTATACCCCCCCTTTTTTCCTGCAAGGAACCCAAGGCGGCTTACATAATCCTCCTCCTCCTCCTCTCCATTTTATCCTCACAACAACCCTGTGAGGTAGGTTAGACTGAGAGGCAGTGACTGGCCCAAAGTCACCCAGTGAGTTTCATGGCCAAGCGGGGAATAGAACCCGGATCTCCCGAGTCCCAGTCCAACACTCTAACCACTACGCCGCACTGGCTCTCTCTCTATATGCTTGATTCTAAAACGTCCTACTCTCTGTGCAGCATTAATAACAGTCCCAAGTGATGCATTCCAGAATAAAAAATTTTTAAGGCCACTTCTGGTGTGATCAAGACATTTTGCTGTCTGAGGAAAAGACAAGATCCCCCCCCCCCCCCATACAGAAGCTTTGATTGGTGACAGGAGGACAGCATCCTTCACTGCACCTTAGAGCAGCAGGCTTGTTTATGGGGTGCAGATCAGGTTGCATAGCACACCCAGCTCTGCTCTCCTAAAGCTTGTCACTGCTCTATGCCCCAAGGCATTTTTAAAATTATAGTTGTGTGTCCAAATGGACACCCAGTCCTAGCTTTTGGACACCCAGTGGACACAAATGGACACATAAAATTTAATCAATGAATCAAGAGCACAAATTCAGATTGGAAGCCACTGAAACACTGACTAGAGGTGTGAAATTTTAGTGAAATTGAATAGAAGCAGTAGAACACAGGGGCACATTACACAATAATTCTTAGGGTTCTTACACCAGTCTTTCTGAAAGACATCTTTACAAAATCTCTCTCCCTGTAAACTGTGATATCTGGTTCTATGTTCTATTCTTTCATATTGTGTGCTATGCAGTTTTTTTAGACACCTTTAAGTTACTGCAAAATAAAAATAATCCCCAAATATATATTTCTAATACTAGAACAGGGTTTTTTAAAACCATTTTTCTGAGTTCTGAAATTAGAGTTTTTTCTGAGTTCTGAAATTGGAGTTTACTTTTTTCTGAGTTCTGAAATTAGAGTTTTAGAGACGATGATGATGATTTTGCTTTTTAATTCAAGCATTTACTGGTGGGTGGGCAGGCTAGTAAGAATTTTGCCAGGCTAATAACTTGTGTAAATGCATTTGCAAGGCTGTATTCACTCCCTGTTATTGTTGTTTTTAGTTTGGACCACTTTCACCTCAATCCAAATGTCAGGGCTTGTACATGATAGAGAGGCTTCCACGTGCAAGCCATTTGAATGAAAAAATGGACATCCAGTAACAATTCCTTAGCAAATGGGCTGCTGTGCCTCCCAGCATCTGCCACCTGAAGTGGCTGCCTCATATTGCCTAATGGTAGGGCCAGTCCTAGCTGTGATGATCCTATGCTGTAAGCCTCATGTATGGTCACTTCAGCTTTTAGCTGATGGTGCAGGACTGTGATATTCACATCAGGGGAACTTGTGAAAGGAAGTTGTTTAGGCTGTACAGATGCATCTTTTGTTCACAACTTCCTCCAGTATTGCCTGTGCCATGTAAGATCATTGTGCCTGAAGCTGATCTTTGTGGAATGCTCTAGGTGTTCTTGCAGAAGGTCAGGGAGGGGGAAGAGGGAGCTTAGCCAATCAGGGAAACCTAGCCAGTCAGGGGATCACTCTAATAATCTTATCATTTTGCTGTGGCACCCACAAATCCTGCTGAAATGGGGGGAGGTGTTGACATCGATGATGACTCCCCCCCTCCCTGGACTCCCATTTCAGCTCTGCTCTAAAAAATCTTTTATCAGTTTTACGCTAATTTAACTATCACATTTTTCCTGAAAAATCTTGGGAATTGTGGTTTCATCAGGATGCTGAAAATTCTCTATTCTCTAGCCCCATTCACAAAACTACAATCCCCAAGGTTTCCTGGGGAAAAGGAATGATTATAAAATCCATTTAATTCTGTAGTGTAGACATGCAGTATTGTAGTTAGATCCCTCCTCTTGGCCTTGTCCCCATCCCTAAAAAGCAATACCAAGAAAAGCAAGATTTAAATTTATTTATTTATTTATTTATTTGTCTGTTTATTATATTTATACCCCGGCTTTCTTCCTGCAAGGAACCCAAGGTGGCTTGCATAATCCGCCTCCTCCTCTCCATTTTATCCTCACAACAACAACCCTGTGAGGTAGGTTAGGCTGAGAGTCAGCGACTGGCCCAAAGTCACCCAGTGAGTTTCATGGCCGAGCGGGGACTAGAACCCGGATCTCCCGAGTCCCAGTCCAGCACTCTCACCACTACGCCACACTGGTTCTTAGTCTCTTTAAATACTTGCATTCATTCAGATTTTATTCCTAAATCCATGCTAAAAACAGAACATCAGTGTGTGCTTCATATTACGATGCTTTAAATCTGAATAGACTTACAGTTCAGTCCTATGCACCCTTACTTGGGAATTACTTCTATGTATACGTACTTGGGCTTACATCTGAGTAAATATGCATAAGGTTGTGTTGCAAAGTACTTGTATACTCTGCTCCTTTTGAGAATTCTAATCTGGTTATGTCCTGCTTAGCTTGCTGGCAAGGAAACTAAGACTCACACCCTCTTCCACACTGTCCATCCCAGAAGATTAATCCCATTCTTCCACTTGATTTCTGAGAATCATGCTAACCCCCACCCACCCACCCATTTTGAGCTTTTCTACATGAGGTTGCTAATCCACTGTATCTACTTTTGATTTTGCTGCAGAATTGAGATCCAAGCACTACACGAGGAGTGTTTTCTTTCCTGCTTTTCCACTACATAACCTCTAGGTGACATGGTGGTATAGTGAAATAGCACAAATACACAAGAGGAAATAGTGCTTTCTTTGGCTTTCACAATTAAATGCTGCATTTTTCCTGCTCTAAAAAAACATGCTGAAAGTGCCCGTTAGGCACAGAAGCAAAGCTGGAGGGTTACGGCTAGCTAAGTGCATATAGGACCACACCTTAATGCATTAAACGATGGTCTAAAGGACCTGTAAACTACTGTGAGTAGGGAATGGCGAGCGTATGATAAGTGCCTTGTCTAGAAAAGCCCCCTCTGTCAATCTGCAAGAGCTCCTTCAACTTGGCACCAAGGACAATGACCAATTTGGCTGTGTGTATATGTATATGTGTACAGTGATATTTTTCCCGCTTCATTTAACTGCTTTTATAAGAGAAGAATAAGCAAGAGTTAGGCTACTCTCCCAGTGAAATAGTACCCACTGCCTGACCACCCACAGCATCAGCAGAATTGTTTCATGGCTGTCTTGGCACCTGCAAAGATGGAACCACAGTAGGAATGTCACACATTTAATGAAACAAGGAATATTGAATTTCTTGTGTTCCTTTCTGCTTTTAGGTCATCCAGCTACAATCTGGGCTGTCTTGCAGCACTGAATTCCAGGGAGGCATGGCCATTGATGTTTCAGGAGGAATGGAATTCAGCCTTTGGTACAGAGAATCCAAAACCAATGTTAAAAATCGGTGAGTTATCTAACCTTGGGCATCGTTAAGGGAAAAGCATCAAATGACGTTATCAACATGGGGATTGGAAACCCAATCAAAGCATGGAAATCTTGAAAAATGACCATGTTTTAGACAGAAATCGCCATATGGAAAGGAAACATACACTGGAATCAGGGAGTGTGTCATCTTTCTTTGGGGGATTGTTTTTGCCTGCTTGATCTTGAAAACTGTGCGAAGCATTAAGGTGTGGTCCTGTATGCACTTACCTGGAAGTTAGCCCCATTGAACTCAGTGGCACTTACTTCTGAGTAGACATGCATAGGGTTGCACTGCAAACAGATAAAAGCTAATACCCATTATTAAACTATGCCACCCCAGAGCTCTTGTACTGGCTCTGAAAGGTGCTCATGGTCAGGCTTTGGTGCGGTTGGCAGAGGAGAGGAGATTGTGGGGTAATTACTGAGAACCCCTCTTCCTATAGCATTTGTTGTCATTAGTTGGCATTCAGATGATATTGGCGAGAGGTCCCTCTCAATCCATTTGTGAGAGTTGACGTGGCCTTATCAAACCGAGATTTAGAGAGGAATTTGATGTGACACTTGAATTGGAGCAGCAGCCACATGTTGAGTTCTCCCCCTGTACTGTCTAAACCAGGGCTCTCCAACCTTGGGTCCCCAGATGTTGCTGGCCTACAGCTCCCAGCATACCCAGCCAGCATGGCTAATGGCAAGGGATTCTGGGAGCTGTAGTCCAGCAACATCTGGGGACCCAAGGTTGGAGAGCCCTGGTTTAGACACATTTACCTGTGTTGCGATATCATAAAAGTTGTGTGTTTTCCTGCCAATAGTAGTCTATGATGGGGGGCGGGGAGAGACAGAGAGGTGAGGGAAGCGGCATGATGTGATGGCCTCAGGAAGACATAGCGAAGCTGTCCTAAATGTTGTTGGAGGGAGGGAGGGACTGTTGGGGTGTTACAGTGCCACCCAATATTTGACATCCTGCTTGTTTCTCAATCTCTTCCTCCAGGGGAGCCGTGGCAATAGTCGGCAACATTGTTGTGGATGCCTCCTTTGTGAAGGCTGGTATGGAAACTAGCAATGAAATTGAAGCGACCCTGGACTTCATCTCCACAGTGCAGTTTTCACAGTATCCATTTTTAGTGTGCATACAGATGGAAAAAATTGAAAGTCCGTTCAGGTAGGAAAGAACTGGAGCTGTTTGAGGATGCTGTCGTGTAACTAAAGGGAGTGTCATTGTGGCTTCACTTTGCTTTCCATGTTTTTCTGCCTCTATGCATAGCACAGCAGAGCATAGCCACCAACTGGATGGCTGGAGGTTAGACAAATTCATGGAGAATAAGGCTACTAATGATGGCTATATATTACCTCCACTATCGGAGGCAGCGTGCTTCTGAGTATAAGTTGCTGGGGAACACGAGTGGGAGGCTGCTACCGCGCTTGTGTCTTACGTGTGGGCTTGCCGTGGGCATCTGGTTGGCTGCTGTGGGAAGCCTAGTAGCCACTGATGGACCTGTCTTTCCAGAATTTGTATAATCCCTTTTAAAAGCCATCTAAGGTGGTGGCCATCACATGTTGGGACAAAATGTGTTCCTCTCCAGGCAGGAGCCAGTGTGGTGTAGTGGTTAGAGTGTTGGACTGGGACTCGGGAGATCTGGGTTCTAGTCCCCACTCGGCCATGAAGCTCACCGGGTGACTTGGGGCCAGTCACTGACTCTCAGCCTAACCTACCTCACAGGGTTGTTGTGAGGATAAAATGGAGAGGAGGAGAACCATGTAAGCCATCTTGGGTTCCTTGCAAGGGTGGGGGGAAGCAGGATATAAATGTAATAATAAATAAATATTAATAAGTAACAAATCCCCAAATTAATTGTGCACTGTCTGAAGAAGGACTTTCCCTGGCCGCTCCTGAATTTCCTGTCAGTTAGTTTCATTGAGTGATCCTGAATCCTTGAGTGATCCTTGAGTGTTACAGGAAAGGGAGAAGAAGTCCACTCTCTCTACACGGTGCATAATTTAATTTGATAAACTTCTACCATGTCCCCAATTCGCTGGCTCCCCCCCCCCTAAACTAACAGTACACTCCTAAGGATGTTTACTCGAAAGTAAGTTCCACTGAGTTCAGTGGGACTTACTCCTTAGCAAGCATGCCTAGGATTGCACCTTAAAATGTCCCCAATATACCAGCCTTTTCTTGTTGGGAAGGGGCTCCAACCCTTTGATCGTTATGGTTGCTCTTCTCTGACGCCTTTTCCAGCACTGCAATATGCTTTTTGAGATAGAGTAACCAGAACTGTACACACAGGATTCCAAATGTGGCTGTGACATAGATTTATATAATGTGGGTGTTTGGTGCATGGCAAGAAGATGTACACTGCAAGGACCCTTGGAGGGTCACTAAAGTAGGAGTGAATGCCAACCTTTCACTTGTAAGAGAAAGTGAAAGGGGACCCAACCTGCTGCCTGCCTCTCATGAACTTAAGAATGGAAAACAATCCTAGCTGCATAGTCCTGTATTTTAATCTACCTACCCCCACTTCCATCCGGGGTTTTAATTCTTGGTCTCACTAGAGGGAATAATGAAAACTCTCTTTTATTTATCTATAGAACAAGGGTGGAGAACCTTTTTTTTGGTCAAGGGCTGCATTCCCTTAGGGCTACGCTGTCAGGGCTGCGGGCCAGCAGTGAGTGGGCCAAATCCAGCAGTGGGCAGGGCTAGAGCCAAAAGTGGGCATGGCCCCCCTTTAATCTCTTTCTGCCACCTCTTTCTCTCCTCCTCCTCTTTCCTCCACCCCCTTTTATTTCTCTGTTTCTGTCATCCCTCTCTCTCTCTCTCTCTCTCTCTCTCTTCCACTCCCTTTTATGTCTCTGTGTCTGTCATCCCTTTCTCTCTTTCTGCCACCCCTTTCTCTCTCTTTCTGCCACCCCTTTCTCTCTCTTTCTGCCACCCCTTTCTCTCTCTTTCTGCCACCCCTTTCTCTCTCTTTCTGCCACCCCTTTCTCTCTCTGCCTGGAGAGGGACAGATTGTTCTTGCCAGTGGTCTGAACTGATTGCTTGCAGGGATTTTGAAATTAAGCTGGGGGCTGCATGAAATTCAGATAAATTGCCAGATGGGCAGGGATTGGACCATAAACCATAATTGGGTCCTTCATTGAGAAGAATTATTCAAGTTATGTTATATAATAATGTCATTGGGTTTATTTTGCAGGCAATACATAACTAAATACGAAAGCCTACCATCTGGAAAGCGTTACATCTCTCGGAAAGGAAAAATGAGGCTGCTGGCGGGTTCTGAATACCCCCTTCACCAAGAGAACTCCCACATGTGCAGGGAAGTTTTCAACAACCAGCCTGAGTTCTCAGGAAGTTGGTTTTGAAACAGGCGCCCGATTGTTCATGTGACCACACCACGGCTGCTGTCACCTTTGCATACTGCTGTGCTATCTTAGGGCCTGAATCTGTGATGCTCAACTGACAAGTCTATGAGAACTTTGCTACCAACTTCAAGAGGCCCGGAAACCTGTCTCAAGTGTGTGTGTGTGCACTGTGTTTACATATTTACATATATTTAAGAGAATTATTTTTTTTGTAACAAAGTAAGGAAAGAATACAACTTGATTCAATTCCAGGCACTCACTGATGGCCCAATTGGATGTGATGTGGCAGATCCATGCTTGGATTTACCAAAGTCTTTTTCTTCGCTTAAAAGAAAAAGTGGCTGCAGGGAGGAGGAAGCACTTTGGAGTGGTGCCCCAATGCTGGGGGTGGAGGTGGGTTAACCCATTCTCCCCTGCCCCCCCCCCAAGTAATTTCTACAACTTAAAATCACTCCATCTTACTCAAAGCTGCTATTAGCCTTGGAGAGGGGAAAAGACACTGTACCGTATCTGTCCTTTTCTTCTTCTGTACCTAATAGCAATTTCAGTGATTTAGGGCACAACAATCCTATGCATGTTTAGACAGAAAAAAAGCCATACAACTCTCAGCATTTCCCAGCTAGTCATGCCTGGCTGGGGAATGCTGGGATTTGTAGGACTTTTTTGTGTGTGCATAGGATTGCACTCTTAATGGCAGCAATTTAAGTCAGGGGAGTGGCACAGAGAGAAAGGATTAATCCCCCCTCACCCCCAATTCCTCAATGTCACAATCACATTCTAAATTGCCTCCCCTCCCACAGCCTCCATAGCTGCTTTTCACCAAAGAAAAAGACTGCAGAAGATCCAATCATGAATCACATGTCTAGTTTGGCCCCAAGGATCAGCACCACTTAGGTGTTAAGAGTAAGAATGCAGCAAACATATAGTACTTCATTTCTTTAACCAGGAAATACGAAAGTCCATGGTCCTGATAGGCATTTTCAAAAATGACAAAGTCAAATAATGATTATTTATACATGTACTTAGGCTGCAATCGTCAACCGTCTTACTCCATAGCAGACCCAATGTTGAGAGATCATGGCTTTACGTGTTGGTACCCATTTTTTAAAAGTGGATGCTGATAAAAACATGCTGAAATATTCCATGCCAAGGTGGCTCAAAGAATCTTTAGTGCAACCCAAGCGGGGTGCTCTTTTGTGTGTTGACTGGAAGAATTGTGCCAGTGCGCAACTATGTTCCTGGACAACTTCCATTCATTTTAAGGAGGGGATGCGCAGATGTTCCTGGTCGATATCTGCCTCTCGCATGCATGCTGTTGCATGGTTTGTTTAAGTGGAATACAATAAAATCTTGATGTTACATGGAAAATATATTAACACATACAATATGAAAGCAGTATAGTGGATTTTTATTGTGTTCATATTATATGAGTTCATAAATACATTTTCCATGTATTATCCTAGCTCTGGGTTTTTTTCTAGACACAGTTTGCAAGTTACAAAGCAATCCTGTGCATGATTATTCAGAAGTAAGATGTGTTGAGTTCAATACATTTAAGATTAGGCTTTGGGATCCCCCCCCACCCCCACCCTTGGTTGTTTATTCAGAAACCAGCTGTCTGTTTTGAAAGGCAAAGTGAACAACCCGTGTACTCATAAATTATAATTTATCTTTATTTTAAAATGTGTGTGCAGATATTAGATATATTTGATGAAAGAATGGGGAGAGGGTAAGGTCCAAAACATGAAAAAACATGAATTTTGCTTCCCTAGAAGCCAACATATGGAAATAGACACACTGGTGCTTTTTAAAGATCTTATCCTGAAATATGGTGAAAGTCAAGATGTTCACATGTCACAAAACTGGGCGAGCAGAAGATCTGAAAATATCAGGAACAAAAATATCCATCTCCCTCCAACTTTAATATTGCCTTACAAATCTGTCTCCTCATGACATTGTATAATACTAGGGCAGTCAAGGGCCCATATATGTGAGATTATTTTTGCTACTTTACTGGGTAATTGCTATACACACACAGTTTAGACTCTAGGCAGTGGGAAATATGAAATGTAAATAGATTCAGATTAATTATATACAGTTGAGAAACTGTCAGGGTCCTTCCATGCCCCTCCCTTCTTCCCCAAGTACAGGCAGCTACTCTGCATGGACTCTCCCTCAAAGCTGCCATATTGGGTCACTACAGAGTTTATTTTTGTGATGGGTAGAAGTAAAGGATCTATGGATCAGGGGGCTTACGGGACACATATGCAGAAGGTTAGCTTAAGGTTGACTAGACCCCAGTGTCAAATCCAGTTCTCACTAATCCTGGACAAATACACACAGTATTAACATAGTTTTCCTGCTGGGATCTTGATGGCTTCTATAATGTAACTGGGCTCCAAGTTTCATAACCATCAGTGATGGTTATTATGCTTGGACCGGAATGGTTTTGAAGCAGGTCAGTTAGCTTAAGGTTGACTATCCCCCACTGACTATAAGCTATCCCTTATAATACCATTCTGATGAGTAACGGTCAAACTTTTCTTGTAAGGTAAGGGTGCTATGGGTAACTGCTTAAGCACTTCCACTCCACTGACTATTTTGTATATTGGTTGTCCTGCTGCACTAAACTCTCCTTGCTATGGCAGAGCCACTATGGGTGCAATCCCATGCATGTTTAGACAGCAAAAAGACTTACAACTCCCAGCATTCCTTAGCCAGCATGGCTGGCTGGGGAATGCTGGGAGTTGTAAGACTTGTTGCTATCTAAACATGCATAGGATTGCACCCTAAGCTAGCTGCCCAACTCTTCCCACTAGAGATATTCCACTTTAGCCTTCAAGGCCACTTGAGCATTATCTGAAATGTTTAAGTTTCTAGAAAAACATCCTTAAACATGTGACATAGCTTCTTCTGTGCAGGTACGATGCTACCAGAAAGCCTTGTCTTTCCTTGTAAACAAGTAAAAATTATTCAGCTAATAGCAGCAATTCTACACCTTGTTGTTCATGCATGCATCAAGTGGGTTTACTCATGCTGGTAAGGTTGCACCCATTATTACAAATATATGAGGAAAACAACTTTCTCATGTAAAGGCTTTGTTGGATCATAACCTAAACACTAGCAAAAAGTGTTCCCATCTATTCTGCAAACACTCCACTGGCCAAGTCCCTCAGAAGTGACTAGAGTCATCCTAATTTGTTGGGCTTTCTCCACAATAATAAATAACAAATATATGCTCCAACCAAAAACAAACAAAACACTGAATCCCTTATTTGGTATTCCTGAGGTGCACCTTATTTATATTTTCCTGACAGATACAATATTTAGTACATATGCTGGTCAGAAGATGCTGGGACAAATGAAAAGATCCGATGTCGAACTTTGACCAGGGAAACATGGGTTCAATCCCCACAAAGCTTACTGGGTGACCATGGACCAGTCATTAACCTACCTCACAGGAGTCTTGTGAGGATAAAAAGAGGGCTGTGTCTGCTGCTCTGAGGTTCTTGGGGGAAGAGTGAATGAAAATGTTATAAACTTTTCATTCATCGTATGAACAGCACACACGTACATACCTCCACCCCTCACCCAGCCATTACTGTGATGTCAGAGGCATCCAACTGATCCAGAGCTATTGTGTGAGCGAGCAGTCCCATTCTCTTCCATTTGTGCCTCCCGTGTGTATGGAGTTGCTGCCCTTGCATTGAAATAAATGGGGAAACCCGCTCACACTGGATGGCTCCAGGCTGGCTTTGGAACTCCTTTCACTGCAAGGGGCTGTTAGATTAGAGCACAGGTGTTCATAATCATCTAGCACAGAGGTGGGCAACATATATGGCCTTCCAGATGTTTTTGCCTACAACTTCCATCAGCCCTAGCCAGCCCTTGAGCACCCCTGGTCCGTGTTCAACAGATTGGTTATACTGCATTGTTTTGGGGCATGTTTGTTTTCTTGATATATTGACCAAAATGAATTTCCATACAGAAAACAATAAAATAAAATGGGGGGAAATGAAATTAGAAGATTGACACGCTTCTGTTCTTGGTTGTTTGATATGGTTATTCCTTACAGTCCACACGCTCTCTCTTCAGTGGCGACACTAGAAAGTCTCAGCAGCTGTAATTCTAGTTGTGGCTCCCCATTAGAACAAGATAATGTCCTGGCAGGACCAGACCAAATGTGCATGTTGTCCAGCATTCTGTTTCCAAAGCCCACCAGCTGGATGCCTCTGGCAAAGTCAAAAGTACAGAATTAAGATGACAGCCATGTGGCTTACGCTGGCTCAGCTTGTCTGAGCATGGAAAGCTAAGCAGGGTCAGGCCTGGTGATTACTTGGATGGGAGACCCTTCCTCTAGTTTCCTGCATTGAGCAGGGGGTTGGACTCGATGGCCTTGTAGGCTCCTTCCAACTCTATGATCTATGAAATCCCATTGTTTGCCTCCGCCATCTGGTTAACAGTGCTATTTGAAGCTGAGGTTCCATTTAGCTATCAAAGCTAATAGCCATTGATAGGTCTATCCCATAGATGAGTTTAAATATTTTAAAAAGCCATCTAAGGCACTAATTGGGGGTACTACTGACCCATATTACTGGCACACATCTCCCTGGAAATGTCTAGTAATGCCTTCTTCAGCCTGGTGCCCTCCATTTGTGTGTTTTTATTTTATTTTATTATATTTATACCCCACCTTTTTTTCCCTGCAAGGAACCCGAGGCGGCTGGCATAATCCTCCTCCTCCTCCTCCTCCTCTCCACTTTATCCTCACAGCAACCCTGTGAGGTAGGTTAGGCTGAGAGTCAGTGACTGGCTCAAAGTCACCCAGTGAGTGTTGGACTACAACTCCCAGCATCCCCTGGCTGGGTAGTCCTACACATCTGGGGGGCACCAGGTTGAGGAAGTCTGGTCTAGTAAAAGGCGATGTATGTCAGGAGGAAGGAGTTATGCTTGGCTTCCCCCCCTCCCCCCTCCCCTCTACTTATTTATTACTTCATTGGATGCCACTCATAAAAGTTGGGAAGAGATTCTGAATATCTCAATGCCTTGACGCCTTGCAGCCTTTACTAGATGTTATTGGGGAGATGTGGGTTGGAGACACGGGTCAGCAACAGTCATGCATCTTCATAACATCTAGTTTGGGTCTTAGCTAGCAACCATCACCACCACTTGGGCTTGTGAATTCCATAAATTAAAGTATTAGTCATGATGATGCCGCAGAAGAAGTTTACCCTGGTTTGGAATATGAACCTTGGCGACTCGTAATGCTCACCTCCAATCCGAGGCGAGCAGTACAACTCCCAGGAGTCTCCTCCTCTGGCTCAGATTGTACTCCAAGCCAGAGATGACACCCTTCCTCCCCTCCCCTTATTTGTTGACGTGGGTGCAATGGTGGAGGCAGGAAGGGCGGCATCACCCTCCCTGATCCTGGAGTGCTGCTACGACAGTGACTCAGTAGCCCAGACACTGGGAAGCAAACTTTTTCTAGGGCACCTGTTGTCTATCAGGTTTCCTGGGGAAACTACATGGCAACAGTCCATGTGCCAGAGATGGATAGAAGAAGAGACCTCTCTCTGCCTCCACCACAGCCAGGTAATGTGAGGGGAACAAAGAGCTGCTGTTGCTGCAGCAGCCACAACAACTGCAGGAGTAGCAAGATATAGAAGTTTGGTGGAAGGTTGGGAGAATGTTGAGGGAGGGATGGGGTGGGGTGGGGGAATTCAGACCCTGTCCTGATGACATCTTCAGAAGCACAGATTGCGCTTGAGAACATACGAAACCCCTGCTGGACCTGACCAAAGGCCTTTTTAGTACAGCATTATGTCCCCATAGTCACCAACCAGATGCCTCCAGGAAGGCCACATACAGGACATGACCACAGTGGCACCCTCCCACTTACATACACCCAGCAACTGCTATTGAGAGGCATACTGTCTCTGATCCTGCAGTAATACATAGTCATCATGACTAGTAGCCAATGATAACCTTTTCCTCCATGAATTTGTCTCATTCCCTTTTAAAGACATCCAAGTTGGCAGCCATCACTACATCTTCTGGTAGTGAATTCCATAGTTTAACAATGCATTGTGTGAAGACGTACTTCCTTTTCACTGTCCTGAATCTCCCACCACTTTGTCTCATTGGATGACCCGGGTTCTATCTAATATTATGAAAGAGGGAGAAATACTTCCCCCTCTTTCTGCAAATAAATACATACATTTATTTAAATAAATGTAAATAATAATAAATTCTTCTTTCCACATTCTCCACACCATGCAATCTCTATGGAATTCTCCACACGGCGCAAAGTTGTAACTGGGCTCAGAAATAACAGAGCTTTTCTCTTGGCTTGGCTAGGTTAGCCTAGCACAGCCCCAATCTGAATTAAGCCCATGAGGCTTCACCCATCACTAATTATTACTTGTGTGAAGAGCTTCCTTTTGCCTGTCATCACAGTGCATGCTCATTGGGAGGGCAGAGATGAATGAGTTATTTCTCTGGGCAGAATATTGCTCTTGTGCAGTTCCCATTCCCTTCAATGGGCTTACCAGAGAACGTCCTAGTCTGCTCTTTTCTCTCAGGAGTACAGAACCTCTTTCAGCCCAAGGGCAAAGTTCCCTTTCGGAGAAGCTCTCATGGGGCCGTATTCCAGTGGTGGGTGGGGCCAAAGGCAAAAGGAGTAAGGCCAAAATACCAAAAATACTTCAAATACCAGCATATTTTAGTTTAAAGCCTGTACTGTCAGTCACTAAGCCTTAGCCCAGTTTATCTCAAGGAGCGCCTCCAGCAACATCAAGTAGGCTGCTCAACAAGATCTGCCACAGACGGCCTTCTCCTTGTCCCATCAGCCAGAGCAGCCAGGTTGGTGGGGACTAGGAAGAGGGCCTTCTCTGTGGCGGCCCTCAAGTTATGGAACTCCCTCCCTAGTGACCTTCACCATGCTCCCTCCGTGATGAGCTTTCGCTGCGCATTAAAAACACGGTATTTCAGGCAGGAATATGGGGTGGGTTAGGATTTTAAAGAATTTTTAATATTGTTTTAATTGTCATGTTTTATTGCATTGTTTTGATTGTACATCGCCCAGGGTGGCCGGGAGGCTGGCCAGATGGGCGATTAACAAATGTAATAAATAAATAAATAAATAAATAAATAAAATTAGTAGAGGCATTTCAACCTTTTAGAATGGGGAAAAAACTGCACAAAAGCTGGGAAGCCACCAAACTATTGGTGGTTGGGGTAAAGGGGTGTAGCCATTGGGGAGCCCTTGAGAGCTGGCTCAGGGCTTGAGGAGACCTGGATTTGGCCCCCGGGTCTGAGATTCTGCACCTCTGCTCTCTTGTTCTCCCTCCCTGATAATTGCCAGAAAATTGATCCAAATCAATGGCACAGACTGTGAAGGGGGGGGGGGAAGGCATAAGAACTGGTGCAGCTCAGACCTTTACAATCAGACAGCTGCTGTTCTGCTCAGTCAGCTTCTAGGCTCCACCAACTCTTATTCTCAACAGTGCTCCTTTGAATTCAATCAAAACAGAGCTGTCAGCAAATGGAAGCTTCTGAAGTCGGTGTTTATTCCTTTAGAAGTGATAAATGCCCCTCTGGGTTCCCTCTCATATCACAGCCGTGCACTTGGTTCTGAAGACATCTGACCCCAACAGCTGGACATCATGGGGATTCCTAGAAGATCTTTCAGCTCAGCAGCTGGGTACCAGAAGGTACAGTATTTTTCCATGTATAAGACTATACTTTTTCCTTAAATTGTTAGACTAAAAATTGAGGGTCGTCTTATACACGGAAGTAAGCCGAGGAGAGAACCGCACGGTTGCGAAACTGCCCAGTGGGGGGCGTCTTATACATGGGGGTGTCTTATAGACGGAAAAATACGGTAATGGTTTACTTACACTGGAGGACCATGTTGCTATGGCAATCCTACAACCGACAAAAATATGGTCACAGCCATATGAAGTCTAAGCCCATGTGTGGAATCATAAAAATACATGCAGATTCATACATTTACATCTAAGCTATGCATGTGGAGAAATCACATGGTGCAGACTGTACCACTAGATACTGCAGGTGGGGGATTGCTTGTTCAAATGCTCCCCTAAAATCCCTAAAGGCACAATCCTATGCAGGTTTAGACAGAAAAAAGGGCCTGCTACAACTCCCAGCATGACCCAGCCAACATAGCTGGGAGTTGTAGGCCTTTTTTTCTGTCTAAACCTGCATAGGATTGCGCCTTTAGGGATTATAGGGGAGCATTTGAACAAGCAATCCCACCTGCAGTATTGCGTGATACAGTATCGTAGTACCACTTTTCTATTGTATAAAAGTCACATACAGCGCAATCCAATGAGGCTGCCCGTAACCCTCCAAACTTGTAGGATTATGGGCATTCTATGCATGGTGGGAGGAGCGTGGAGGCAAAAGTCGCCTCCATACTCCTCCAGCCATGCAAAACACTTACCTGTAGCTGCTTTTGACTGTCTAAATGTTTGGCCTTGGAGCATGGGGAGAGGAAGCTGAGGCGATACTGCATATGCTGGCGGAGCCTGTCTCTGCCCCTCCCTGCCCCCCCCAAGCCCATCTCCAAGATCGCTTTTGCAACTTTGGAGCTGCAGCCAGCAGTTCTTTCTGTGTCAGCTGTGAGGGCGGGGGGGGGGCATTGAGTTCAGAGTCCCAGCTCTGACCTTGGAGCAAGTTTCCGAGGTTGGAGCTGGGACTCCAAATTATCCCATGGCCATCTAGACTTTGTCTAGTGGCCATAGGATTGCGTCTTTAATTGCATAGAAGCAAGTGACTAGGACAGCGGTTGTCAACCTTTTTTTTTGCCTCATGCACCTTTCACCATGTCAGAATGTCATTCCCCCCTTTCCAAGATTGTCTGACTTAATCTGTGCCATACAATAAGGTGTGATATCCTGTAGATTATGTACAATCTGTAGAACTGCAATTTGTAGAAAGATCAGTCTTCCAACAGTTTGAGTCTGTGGTCCCAATTCCCCTCCCTGAAACCCTAAAATTCCCTCCCCTGGGGGGAATTGCCCCCTGGTTGAGAACCCCTGGACTAGGATGTTGATGTGTTTTGTGGAACTTTTGCTTTTTTTTACTGCGTTTTATTGTGAATTTCATTATATGCATTTCATTGTTGTATGCCGCCTTGGGAGGACTCCTACCTAGAAGGGCGGCCTATAAATATTTTAAATAAATAGATGGTGCTCATAAATTCATTATTTTGGAGGAAGTATATTTCAGTCTCATGCCTTCGAGTGGTTTGTGGCAGACTGAAATGTATTCAGTGCTAGTTAAGCAGGAATGCCTTTGCTAAGCAACCCTTTGAAAACCCATTGCTAACTTTAACCTTGCAAATTTTCCACCTGCTGCTGGGGGAGCTGCAAAAAAACCTACTAAGTCATCATCTTCTCTCTTCTTCCTTTAACTTAAAGCACACACACACACAAACTCCCACCTTCTCCTCATTAATATGTTGGTGTTAACGTGATTGTATACTGGTAATATACTGGTTTCCTCCATATTCTGTCTGGCTAAAACAAGAAAATGTCATTTTTTTTTACCATTTGAACAGCTCAATCTACATTCCATTTCAAGCTGAAATATAGTAATTTAAAGCAGTGTGGAGTAACCTAGACCTCAGTGGAGTTAATAGCACAGTTCTGATGACAGGCTTAAGCTTTACCAGGACAAGCAATGACCTGCACTCCTATGGGCAAAGCGCAGTCCTTGTTCTGCCAGTGCCACGTGATGGTGTACCTTGTTTATCATCATCATTATTGTTAAGAGTTTTATGCCATCTTTCAGCCCAGAACTAGGACCAAGCTGATGGTCCCCCCACCATGCCAAAATCACATTTAAAAAATGGACATATAGAAACAAACACGGTTAACGTGACTAAAATAGATAAGCAGTTAAAAATAGTTACCTGAGCTGACCAAATGTCTTTAAAAAGTCTTCCCAAAGGCATGGAAAGAACAGGCTGTGCAAAGCATTCCGTGTCAGCAACACCCATCAACCCACCTCCAACCGCCACTACCATTCCGAAAACATGCCTATTCAAGCTCCCAGTCAGTGTCACAGATGCAAAAACAGCATTAAGAACCACCAATGTAATGTGTAGCATTTCAAGACAGAGACCACAAAGTTCCTGTGTTGAAATTGCTTGTTGAGGATATTATTTTTGGTGGGAGTTATCTGAGGACACTGTGGATGAGAGCTCTTCTAACCCAGTTTGCAGGATCAAACAACCCATGGTTTGCTAACCATGGGTTGTTTGCGAGTGCATGGGAGCAAGGGTGCTGGTTCCTGTCCACTTAACCACTTCTGTTTTCACTTAACCCAGGAATGCCTCCCCTTCTTGGGTTGTTTTGTAACATTGTAAACTTGGAAACATTGGGTTCTTTAGGGGTTAAACCCAGAGTTAACCAAACAACAAACCATGGGTTAACTCTGGTTTGTTTAACCCCTGAAGAACCCAGAGTTTCTGGGTTCACATGTCATGAAACAACCCAAGAACAGGGCATTCCTGGGTTGTTAATTGAAAGTGGAAA
Source organism: Shinisaurus crocodilurus (assembly GCA_021292165.1). NCBI lineage: Eukaryota > Metazoa > Chordata > Lepidosauria > Squamata > Shinisauridae > Shinisaurus > Shinisaurus crocodilurus. The sequence goes on from CM037876.1 coordinate 30,946,386, forward strand.
TGGTACGTGGGCAGGAGGCAGCATGCTCACTCACTCCAACACACTCCACCAATTCCTGGGTTAAACAATCCAGGAATTGGCTGTGACATGTGAACTGAGTATCTTGAGTGAACACAATGAACATACATTTCTAGATTTTTATAGACTATAAACTCCCCTATAGTATGTTTTACAAGCACAAGTGATAATATAGCAGCTTTATTAACTATGGGCAGATGTATTTATTTTTTCCAAGTTTGATCAACTACAACGTAAGAGTTAACAACAAAAAAAAATTTTAAATCCAGATACCATGTGTGAATATAAAGGGGAAATTGTTATTTCATTCCCTAACATTTAAGTAAAATATGTAAGATCACCAACTGTTGGAAATGTTTGCAACCCAAACAAGCCTTTTTCCACATATGGTAGGACTGTCCAAAGATTAAGCTTTTCTGAGGTAACACTGCTTTTACGATACGCCTTATGCTAAAATTTCCCATAAGCCCCAATCCTCTCCTAAAGTGACTTACCTTGTTTGATTAATCAATCAAAGAGTATCAAAAGTTGCTTTCAAAATTACTAACTGCAGCCAGAATGTTGACTGCAAAAAAGTGGTATGAATGTGCCCCACTTTCACTAAAGGAACGGCTGACCAAAACATGGAGGTTGGCAAAAATGTCAAAGCTCACTAAGGGCGCAATCTTATGCATGTGTAGACAAAGAAAAGTCCTACAACTCCCTGTGTGCCCCAGGCAGCTGGCTGGGGAATGCTGGGAGTTGTAGGACTTTTTTCTGTCTAAACATGCATAAGATTGCATCCTAAATACATTAATTTAAGAAATGGAAGATGATGTTAGTCTTTTAAAACTAAATGGTCCCCCTTTATGAACTTCATGAAGAGAAGGTACAATTTGAAATTGATCTGTATAAAAGTTTTTCTTTTTTTGCAAGTATCTTGATATACTTCATCAAGATTAATATGACATTAATAATTATGGCAGTGTTTTGTATGTTTATAGATTTATAATAAAATTTATTTTAAAAATATAAGCCAGACAATGTACTGAGAGGTTATTTATAATATAGTTTACTGAAAAATACATTTTATTTGTCATAACATTCAAAAAATATACAAATGCTTGCCTGTTTTGCTTACAAAGGTTGATACTTAAAGGACTTAAACAGTTTATTAAATATTCTTCATCATCCTCATGCAATTAAATCTTCCCTATGTGCAACACACTGGTAGTGCAATTTCCAGAGCTCCTTTGCTGGGGTTTTGCTGTCCTTAAATTCCAAGCTCACAGCATTCTGTAAAGGGACCACTTCAGACTCAGTCAAGAACTTGCTATAATGTCATCTGTGTTGAAAGCAGCAAATTTTTCCAGATGATTGTCTTTTAGACTTTCCACAAGCAGCAGTCTATTTTGTCAGTCTTCAAAGCATTCTGCCTTTACCATTTTCCTCAACTGCACTCAAGTCAAACATACAACCAACATTCTCCAGCATGATCACTGCACTTCCTTTATGTCTCCACTCTTAAATCCCATGACACTGATCCTTCCTTGTCCAGAAATTGGAAGGGGGGGGGGTAGGAACAGACAGACACCACAACAGATTGTTTTTAAAGCAAGCATTTTAGAATTACTGTCCTTGGTAGCCGAAACCTTGGTGCAATTTGTAACAGAAAAAGAAAAGGAATGATACCATGGCCATCAAAACGATCTAGCACAAGGCATATTTCAATGTAGACAGAAGACACAGTTAGGTGAAGCAGCTACCAAAAGGTAGTAGCAAATGTAATAGTGTAAAAGCCATTCCTACGTATAGACATTCAGTATATCTCAGGCCTGAAATGGAGGCTTTCAAAACCCCAGTGAAATTAAAGGGAATTTCCCCCTTTAAATTTAGAGGGCTATGATGCAGGCTCAAACTATTTAAGTGATGCCTAAGCTTTATGCTTGCTTCCCGATTGAGATGAATTTTACCTGTGACGTAGTATGGTTGCATTGGGAAATACATAAAACTAGCAGTTTGTTAACCCTTATATGGAGAGACCTATGGTTCGCTATAAATCAAAAGCCAAACTGCTGTGATTTAAAAACTTAAATTCTGCCAGATATTATGAGCAGGAAATGTAACTTATACCAATTCTACAAATTGTATTAGCTGATTTGATCTAATCCACTAACAGTGCTATCTATACCTGTCTACTCAGATGTAAGCTCCACTGGGTTCAATGGGACTTACTCACAGGTATGTGTGTACAGGACTGCAGCCTAATTTGCTTATTCATAGGCTTGACCTTCTTCTCATGGAAGGGCTATTCTAAACCTCATGCTAGAACAGTGTTCTCCAACCTTGGGTCCCCAGATGTTTTTGGCCTACAACTCCCAGCATGCCCCAGCCAGGGAGTTGTAGGCCAAAAAACATCTGGGGACCCAAGGTTGGAGAACACTGTGCTAGAATGTTGTTTAAGAAAACTTAGATTCAAAGATGTTGTTCTTGGAAAATTGTAAGCAGGTAAATAAATAAATAATGGGAGAATGAAGGGCACTCCAAGTAGGAGCAGAAAAGTTGGGGCTGGGTTCCACTGGGAGGGATCAGCACCTGTGAAAGGTAGGAAAAATCTGACTCTTGACATTGCAAGACATCCCCCCTGTCCCAAGACTGCACATAGTTTCATAGTTTTTTTTTGCAGACAAGGCTTTCAACTTTAAAGCTTATTCTATCTAGCTTAAGATACCTACATGGTCACTCTCATGGCTGTATAATCTTTGCAATCATGAGGACTATAAACTTGTTTATTTGTAGATGACAGTGGGTTTTTTTTGGGAACCTTGACACATTGGACAACATACAGTAATCTAGGGCCCCTAACTATATTCCATATAATATGATTGTACTCAGGGCCGGTGCTACCATTAGGCCAACTAGGCAGCTGCCTAGGGCGCAGGGCTAAAGGGGGTGCCAGAAATAGGGAGTTGGAGGGCTCAAGTGGGAAGGGGGGGCGCTAAATATCTGATCTTGCCTAGGGCACCAAACTGCCTTGCACCGGCCCTGATTGTACTTAACTTGCTCACTACCAACCCAGCAATCCATGTACAGTACACTCTTATCAGCCACACCAGGTACAATAGGACTTACTCCCCAATAAGGGAGTATAGGATTGCAGCCTTAGTGCTGTACAGTCTACTTTCATTGGCAGCAGCTTTCCAGGATCTTAGGCAGACTGCCTTTCGCAGCTCTGCCACCCGAGACCCTTCAACTGCTCTGAATCTGAAACATGATTCATGCAAAGCACATGCTCCGCTACTGAACTCTTCCTAAAACATTGAGGCATACGCAGAGCACCATATTCATTGGATTTTCCTGTCCTCTTGGAGCTTGAGTATTTTTATAGATCAACCCCACACATCTATCTGTATATACTTAAGGATTTGGGGGAATAATTCTGCAAAGCAATCCATATAAAACCTCTGGCTCTGATGGAGTAAAATACTTACACCACCTGTGTTTAAGCTTCCAGTGCAATCACCGAGACCATTCCTGTGCTTAAGGTTAAATCACATATTTAACTGCTTTGCTGGCTTGCATCCAGAGTATTAACTCAAAAATCTCACAGCAATTTTACAGAACCATGTTATCTTTGCAATCACAAAGTGTATAGACACCGACCTATATTAGGAGAGAAACATGCCAAGTGAGGAGCCGGATAGCAAGATGCAGAAGAGAAAAGGGCTCCTGCACCTTTAGTAGTTGTGCAGAAGAGGGTTGCATCTGGTGGCCACCCTACTGAGATCTGCTCTGTGAAAAGTTATTTATAGGCATTTAAATCTCCACAAACACTTCAAAATAGTATGCTTGTTCTTCACCCTTTTTAAAGGGCAGAACTACATGTTATCAGAAACACTTATTTGGTAGTCTGATGTCATGATACTGTTTCCCCAGCATTACTAGCCAAAAATGGAGGGTGGGGAGTGAATGCTCAGCATAATGTCAGGACATGAGGTAATTTGAATGACATGCTATGGAAGAACTGGGGTCATATGGATGTGACACAGCAGCTCTGTGTTTCTGATAATGTATAGTTCTACTCTTATTTTCAAGTACACTGGGCAAAACTGTATCCCCTGAGAGTTTTTGGCCGCAATCCAAGACAGAATTTAGTGTACCTAACTCTGTGCTGGACTGTGGTGTGTGTGTGTATATGAAAATGAAAACCTGTAGCTTGTAAACTGTCAAGTGAAACATTTCTGTGAGCACCAAGATGGGGGGGGGGGAATGCCACTGAGTATACAGATGCTAGCATTATGTGCATGCAAATATGACTGCGCTACCTTGGTACCTATATTGTCCGGTAGTCTAAAAATACTGCATGTATTTGATTACACAGAAATCTTTTGTGCAGCATGTGCAGGTCTGAAAAATAAGAGTTCTTTGAGAACTGGGATGTTCTATGAAAAACAGCAAGGATGCATTCATTTTCTTTTAAGGAGCATTTAAGTTGAAAAACAAAAAACAAAATCCAAGCTAGAAAAATAAAATTATTTATAGCAGAGAAATGACTAGGGCTTAAATTGGAAGGCTACATACTCTCATTCTTCTAAGTTGTTAGGATTTCTTTTCATACAAGAAAATGGGAAGAGCATGTCTTAAATCACTCTCTAACTAGATATGCAATTGCAGAGTATTTAATAAGGATATAAGAGCTTAAAGTTTCTTCACACATGCCACTGAAAGCATCTTTGAGCCTCCCTCATGTTATTTGTAAGCACATGTTAATGACTATAATGCAGCTCTGACTGTGCAGGAATCCAGTTTTTAAATAGATTAAATAGACCAAAGGTAGGTGAATCACATTTTCAACCTTCAAGAGATATTGGTGCCCCACTAGGAACAGTACATAACTGGGGTAAGCAAATGGAGGGGTGTCCTCTCCTGCAGCAGCTTAAATTGGCACAGCAGTTTTAACGCATTTTAATGTCTTTAGTTATGGCTGAGGGAAATGCAAATGCATCAGAGCCATAGCGATGTCTTAAGTGAGAGGCATGTGTAGATTTTCATAGATCATAGAGTTGGAAGCCTACAAGGCTATCGAGTCCAACCCCCTGCTCAATGCAGGAAATTAGAGGAGGGGTCTCCCATCCAAGTAACAACCAGGCTTGACCCTGCTTAGCTTTCCACACTCAGACAAGCTGAGCCAGCGTAAGCCACAGGCCTGTATAGTGAAAAGGCTCTTACACGGTGGAAAATCAAATGGTCCATCTACTCTGTCCTACAAAGTTATAAATTCAGTGTTTAAAAACAGGACATAATTAAGGCCACCGCTCCACACACTTAAGCACCATTGTGCTGGATTGTGGCCCAAGAAACAAGTTTTTTTTGTTGTTGTAAATCAACAATGTGGGAGAAATAAATAAGGTTCATACTTCCATAGCTTATTTATTTTGGCTGTATGCTTTGAGTTAAGAAAGGAGTTGTGACTATTTGGTTTAAGGGTGTGATCTGCTGTGCTATGCTGATGGTCCACCAGTCACAACAAACTGCAGGCTAACTGAAATCCAGATACTGCATGCCATGCAATTGCCTTCAAAGTTGCTGTGACTGGCAGGAGCATTTGCAACCACTTCCAGCTAGAAGCTCCATGCCTGTGGTGACCCACTGCTGGCTGGGAACTGTTGCAACTCCTCCCATCAGTTATAGGAAACACCAGCAACTATTGTAATATGGCAGTATGTTTGGGCATTGTTGGGGATTAGCTGTTGTATCAGCATGGCACAGTTTATAAATCACACCCTTTCTTTTGAAGTGCCTTGGCCATGCATTTGTTGATCGACACAGCAAACCTACTTTTCCTTATGATTTATTAAATAAAAGACCTGCTTCTCTTATGGTCAGGCATTTTAACATGCTATATATCAATATTTTGAAACTGAACTGTATGTACAGCCTTTAAAGCATCTTTACCTCGCATAAGCTTTGTGTGTTTCCATTTCTATTACACCTTCCTTATAGCAGCACGATGCATGTTTCACTACAAATGCAACAAATGGAATATACCTAGATTGACTAATAATGTGCTGTTAACACATGAAGGCAATGACCTTCTCTAAAATCTAAAGATGTGTGAGTTCTCCCCTGAGAAACTTTACAAGTCATATTCAAACTCTTTTTGGCTTCCCTTGAAATTCCTCAGGATTTCTTCAAATTCACTTTAGGCAAAATATTGTGATAGCTTATGGATGGGCAGAACATAAGGGCATTATGGAAATTCTTTTAGCCTTCCTTGAAATTCCTTAGATGTTTTGCTTGAGGAGGAAAATCCAAATTCCTTCCAGTGGCAACTCTACTTAAATCAAAACAGGCAAATGGCACACCCTATAAGGGAAAGTGGCACCTCAACTCTAATTGACCTGGTATTAAACTGTACTGGTTTCAGTGCAACATATGGTGAACAAAAGATATCCCTGTACATTTGGGGAATGGGAGTGGGTTAGGATTAGCAAATTTGACAGGGCATATTCTGTCTTTGTGAACAACATGGCACCTATAATCAGTTGACATGGCAGGCTGGGAAGAATCTTAAGGTCAGCATCAGTGACACAGCCTACATGGGAAAAGGATATAAGAACACCCACACAACATGATGTCTCTTTCTTGGGGTATTGCTTTTTGACCTGCTAATTTTGCAGTTAAGCACCACACTGGGAGCTCAAGATCCTCCTGTATGGATGTGTCCTAAGTATAGTTAAGATTGCAACACCTGCACCAAGTAAACTTCCTACAACACCTCTCCATTTCAAAAGTTCACTATAGTGTTCATTCTTCTCCCCTGAGAGAGCTTCGAGGTAAATCTTTAAGCTTTAGCTTGATGCCAAATATACGTTACTGGCTTAGGATACTGACAAGAATTAGCTGACTATGTTAAAATTTACAATGTATTTTCTAAAACAACTCTCTGAAATACATACATTTGCAAAAAGAAAGAAAGAAAGAAAAGATCCCCAAACAGCTTATAGCTAAACTCTTAGAGAGAAAGAAAAATAAATGTTATCCTCTCTTCTGAAAAAATAATAATAATTAGAACAGGTTTAATACCTTTGGGACAGCTGCACAATACTCGGATATCAACAAGTATACAACTTTTCCTACAGAGAGAAAAAATGATCTGGAAAGATTCACAAGTTGAATTTCTGTCTGTTGCACAACTGTGGAAGGCACCAAGCTCTTGCTACTGAAAAGGTAATGATATTCCTTTTCTAGTTTGTAAAAAAACTAGTATGTAAAAAAAACTGTGGAGGTCTAGTATGTAAAAAAACTGTGGAGGTCAAAGCTCCATGTGATGTCACCAGATGATACAAAGCAGCAAACTTTAAATAATAAAGCAACCAAAACATGTTTCTAGTTATTTCCACAATCAGGTTTGGGGGAAATATACATAAAACATAATTTAAAGCAGGGGTGGGCACCTTCAGGAGGTCTGGCAGCCATTTTCAGCCCCCGGACCTCTTCCTCTGTGGGCTACAATCTGCCAGGCGACCTGGGAAATTTTTAACAGCAAAAAATGGCATCCATAGTAGCTACAGAGCCCTGGAAGGGTCAAATCTAGCTTACAAACAAGCGCTTCACAATACACAAAATGTCATTTTTTCCCATTAATTTAAAAACTTTTTTGGGGAGGGCAGGAGGTAATGGTGGGGACACATGTGGCCCACGGGCCACATGTTTCCTACCCCTGATTTAAAGATTATGGCCCCAGCCCAGCTAAAGCTAGTCATAACTAAAGCTTCAATCCTATGCACATGTATTTGGCAGTAAGCCCCATTGAATTTAATGGGATTTACATCCAAGTAAACATGCATAGGATCAGGCTTCACGTGGAAATCAATGGAACAAGTTAGTCGCACAACTAATAACGTTTTCAATGGGACTGATGACTAGCTTTAATTAGACTGGGACCTAGACACTTTGAACTGACCTCATCAAGGTGCATACCTAATTCAGCTCCTACTGAAGATTATCCCAAGAATACAACTGACTTCAATGGACAACATTTTCTTTAAGTGTAACATGTGTGCATTGGCTATCACTTGCAAATTCTGAATACCTTTGAAGAGATAAAACTAAATTTGAAACAAATTTATGCCACTTTTACATATATGTTTTCCCCCAGACACTGGAATACTACTATCTATAAAATGTATCAAGTTAATCTTAAGGACAAACTACACATTACACACAAATGTGCGTAACAAAGCCCCTACCCTCTTTTTTTTTTTTTTTATAAAGAAAAGCAGCTGGGAGAGGGGGGTGGGGATGAGAAGGGGTACTTAACCCTTTAGCTGCCAACTATTTTACCCTAAGGGGTTCCGGATGTGTGTTTGCTAGGGTGGGTCAGGGAAAGGGTTAAGCGCTTTCTTTCTTTCCACACCTGTTACTTCTCAGCGCAAAGCTGTTTTTATTAAAAAATAAAACAGCTCTTGGTGCTTGTTTATATGTATTTGCATGTAAAATATAGTTAGCCATATGTGTTACACAAGTATAAAGGTTACCTGGCTTCTACATTAAAAAATCCCACACACAAACCCTTTACAGAAAATACCACATGTCATCTGTGCACATTTGCATAATTAAATTTATGCATAGTAAAATGCAGGGGGAGAGTTATGCAAACATGAAAAACAATAACACTTTTTGTAAAAAGCAATGCATGAGAAATACATAAGAAAGAAGCAGCATCAGTTTAACTGAGAGCTTAGCTTTACCAAGTTGTTTTCAGATTAAGGGAGAACATTTCTTGTTCTTTGTGCCTGTAAGATAAAGCACACACATAAATTAAATTCTTGATTTACTCCATAAAGGTTATTAGAATAGAAAGCATCTTAGAATAAAGGCCCAATGAGTAATCTTATTTGTAACACACTTCACTGGACACACCATTTTACAATTCCTGAGATATAGTGTGTGGGGGAACAGCTGTTCAAAGAAAAATACATTTTAAAAATTCTACTGCATCAACACAAGTGCTTTCCTTGAGCCTGGGGAACTTTTGGGGGTTCACCCTATCTAATTAGGCCACTATTTGTCTAAAATGTGCTTTGTGAGTGTTTAATATCATCATCAGGCGATCACTCGTGACCGAGTGCTATAGAAAGTTCTTCCTTTCTATAGCAAATTAAAGAGTTCAATCTAATCCCCAACAAGAAGTTGATCTTATGGAAAATAACACTGGCTGGGTTCAGATGTAACATGAAACCATAGTTTAATGGCCTGGTTCGCATGTACCACTAGCCCAGGCTTAAGCGCTGTGTGGACAAGCCTTTGTAAACTTGAGTAAAGTGTTAAGCTTGCACATTCCCTCTTCCACTCTCTTCCTTCAGTGCAGCTGGGAGGAGGACTTAATCAGGATTTAATTTCAGTTTCTATGATTCCTGACTTGTTATGTACAAACCAGGAATTGTAGCTTAAAATAAACTCTACTCAATTGCTAAACAAACCAACTACAAATCCTAGATTGTTTTTTCTGGTTTGTTTAACTAACTGGAGTTTGTTTTAAATTGCAATACCTGGTTTGTTCGTAACAAGACAAGAATTGTACAAACTGAATCCTAGTTATGTCCTCCTCCTGGCTTTGAGGGAGGAGGAGAAGTGGGGAGCGTACACAGGCTAACTGATAATGTGCTAAACCATGGTATAGTGTTATGTGCAAACATGGCCACATCTGAAGAACCTGCCCACAAATAGTTTGCTTGGAGATGACAAAGCAGGACCTGAAACCATCATTTATGCTAACACTGGGCAGTATCCAATGCTGCTGCTATGCCTCCACCCTTAGTGTTGCACTAGTGGGACCCACGCATAGCACAACAGGAAGCTAGTGCTTCCTACAGCAACCCTGGAATTGAGCGGAAACACTTATTTCTGGAATGAGACAGGTCAGCGGAGCTCTGCTAACTCCAGTGACGTGTTCCGTTCAGAAAATGAGTGTTTCAGCTCATTTCCAGGGTTGCTCTAGGAAGCGCTAGCTTCCCATTGTGCTAATGGTGGATCCTGCTGTCACATGGTCGGCACTGGATACTGCCCTGTGGTTTGTCATTAAATCTGAATTCACAGACCACAGACAAACCATAGCTAGGGTCACTGATCTGTCTCAAGAGGCTGTGGAAATGGGAATGAACTATGGTTTTTGCATTGCATCTAAATCCAGCCACTGTGTCTATTTTTCTCTCTCTTCTTCTCATGCTCAGATCCAGCAAAAACTATCCACGTGAAAGCCAGGATCTTCCTGTTTAAAGAAGGGCTCTGCATAACCTTATAGACAACCACTCTATCAACATCATTAGGTGAACAGACGATATTCTCTGAATGCTTCAGATTCTTAATCTATATTAAAATCTTTCATTCTTGATCATTGGATTTACAACCAAAGCTGGTATTTGAAGGGGTTCAAATGTATATGAAAGTTCTACTGGAACCACAAGACTTATATCAAAGTGCAAATTTAAATAACAATATTTCTTAATTTCAGTTTATAGTTTCTGTCTGTGTATTTGTAATACTTACTGACTACACATTTCATGCAAATTAGTATTATTGAGTCCCAATGTCATGTTTTAAAATGAAAAAGTTTTGGGAGAAGGTTATTTACAGCTGACAAGTAGCAGAGGGAATAACTGCTGCTGGCCGTAGACTCCAGATGCAACTTATTGTAGACAAGGTGCTTATCCTTTTCCATATACCCTGCTTCTCTGCTACAAGTCCAAAATACTTTTGGAACGCTGTGGGAAGAAAACTTGCAGCGGGTGGTGGCTGAAGCAGAAAAACCATTGTTTCTCCACTCCAAATCCTTCCCCTCCCACAAGCTTTTTTCTTGCAGGGTTCCAAAAATATATTGGAACCCCATGGGGTGAAAAGCTGTGTGTGTGTGTGTGTGTGTGTGTGTAAGTCAGATGTTTTTCATTTTAAAAATAGACATCAGAACTCAGTTATGTGTTTGCCTGTAAGGATGCTTGCAATAAAGCATTTTATGGTCAGGGAAATGAAGCAGATATTCAAGCAACTTTCAAAAATAAAAACGTGCATTAAATACATTTTTCTTTTTAATATGCTGTTGGAGATTACTTGTGAAGGACTGCCAACCGGTCCTTTACTCAAGACCAGAGATCAAAGGTACAAAACTGCCAGCCTTAGCTCTGCCGTCTTGACTTGATTCTCTCAGGGCCTTGCCCTGGGTCTATACACTGGATTAGCACTGAACCACAGAGGAACCACACACACCGTGTGGGGTAAAACCAGGAAAGTTTATTTAAGGTAAACAGATTACAGTAAAAGGTGGGGAATGAGGGAAGAGGGAGAAAGGTGGGGAGACACTTTGGTACATACAGTAGAGCTATAAAATAACAAAAGCTAGTTCCTTTACTATATAAATACCCAGGCCCTTACTCCTTTACCTGGGGGTTGGTCTTCTCAGAGTTTGCCTTAGCAAAACCCTACTCCCGCGAAAGCGTGCAGACAACAACAATCCAAATCAGAAGCCACAGCAGCAGTATAGATTCTTCTCCCTACCCCTCCTTTCAGTAGCCCAGGTGTCTTTAGCCAATCAGGATGAACTTCATCTGGGCCAGGCAGGGGAAGGGTGGCTCTTTGCAGCATTTGCATGCAATTAGCTGTGGCACTGGGCATCAAAGACATGGGAGACTCTGTGGCATCAGGAGCCATCAGAGAAACTACGTACATTTTGCATTTCCCAGCCCCCAGCTGGGATTATACTTGTTTACACGTGAAGTGTGTGTGTGTGTGTGTGTGTGTGTGTGTGTGGTGCAGAAAACTCTGACGCTTTTTCTCCACATTACTACTTTGCACTGAGCGTACAAGGTGAGGGCCAAACTAGATGAGATGCTGGACCTCCTGCATTATACAAAAATAAAAATTAAGAGCAACCATTGGAACCCCCAAATTGGATTGGAACCACAGCACCAAGGGAGAGGTCATTTAACCCTTTCCCCCATGCTGTTTCCCTGACTGAACCCTCCCTCCTATCCTCCAACGCTGCTACTTCTCCCCACTCCAGAGCAAAATTTTTAGTGGGTGATTTACACCTGGAATAAAACCATGGGGGCGGAGTTTAATTTCACCCCTAAGTGCTTTAACCCTGATCTGGTCATCATCATCCTCCAGCTATTTTTAACTTCAAAAAAAGAGTGAGATCTATCATGGAGCTCCTGCTGTTTCATCTAGTTGCACCCTTAGAAGAGCATGCTTGCTTGAAGTTCTAGTGTACTGAGCCTATTTGTGTAACCACAAGTATAGAGTATCCCTTCCATTAACATGAAGGATTTATTACTCTCAAGCTTATGACCCTTGATACACAGATACCTCTTTAGGAAAGACTGAGAGTGAGTCTGCACTACATTGCATGTGTAGGACAAGCAGCCCAGAAAATAAAAGCACAATACAATTCAGGAGAATCCTTCGCTGATGCTGAACTTTGGCCAAGACACACAGCAACTCCACGCTTACCCTGCTCTTGTCCTTCAGGTGGGCTGAGGGCCAAACTAGACATTACTTTAATTGTATTTTTTCATACTGTGCTTGGGACTGGCCATGCTTCTTTCTTTACAAAAAGCAGACATAGCTGACCCCAGTCCAAATCAGAACCATGGGAGAGTTAACCCTTTTTCTAAACCCTCCCCCACCCCCAATTTTTAAAAACAATGTTGTTGATTATTATTATTATTATTATTATTATTATTATTATTATTATTATTTACATGACTTGATGTGGCAATAGCTCCCTGTGGTCATTTGCTAGATGGTTGTGAATGTTATGATCACTGGGGTTTTTTCCCCTGGCAGGACATCTGTACCTTTAATATATCTACATAATGAGAAAAACACCACCTGTGGAATTTCTGCTTGTTGAGCAGCTGCTAAAGCCCCATCAGAAAAAAGTTGGCAACCCTAGTGTTAGTATGAACAGTTTCACATGTCACAGAAGAGTGATGACATGGCAGCTCAGTGGCTGTTGGTATTTCTTTGAAGTGTGTAGCATAAGCCAGGTGGTGATCTGCAATCTCTCCACTTCTGTGATAGGTCAGAGTATTCTCACTGTCACACACACTGATAACGGCACACACAAGTGGCCTCCCAGTATTTGTCTTTCATCCTGTCTTGCAATCACAGAGAGACGGAGACCACAAAATGGGAGCATCTGCTCTTCCAAAAAAATGCTTGTTTTATACCCTCTTCCTTTCAGAAGCATGCACATATTTGCTCACTTGCACATACACACACTGCTTTAAGGTTACACCATTGTAAACCTTTAAAAATACACCATTGTTGAAAATGAGCAGATACTGAGTTCCTACCAGTAACACATTATGGGAATGCTTCGCTCTCCTTAATCACAGGGCTGCTTCATACATGCAACAATTACATCTCGTGTAGGGAATGCATGTGTAAATTCATTGTAAGTACACCACCATGTGTAAATGCACACCCACCAATTCTCCCCCACTGGCTATTGCTTCCCAAAATGTATCCCTTTAAATAGTCAGGTATGCATTTAACACTTGCCTATTCATTAATTTCCACGGATGAGTGAACAGCACTCAAGTTTTTATTGGGCTTTGCTGGGAAGCTGTAATCAATGTAAGGTTTCCAATGCAGTTGGTACACCCCACAAATGGATACTGGTCTGATCTTCACAAAGTGGCAATACATACATACCCCCCCCCCCCGGGCCAAAACAGACATTACTTTATATGGGTGTCTAACATCTATGCCTTCTTTTCATGTTTACTCTAGAGTATGTGCAGGGGCCTATGTCTAGAGTCCTGAACTGGATCAGGGCCCTGCGCCTCCTCTATAATAATTACACACACACACTGTAGTTGCCAGACACGCATTTAAAGTAATGTCTGTTTTGGCCCCTACCCACCCATCTTGGCAGGAAAACATGGTGTGTTGAAGCGACCGTTCGAGTAGTAGCAGAGGAGATCTATGTGATCATGAACACGCCATTGGCTGGGGATTGCATGCTGCCAAGAGCCCAACTCACCCGTCGCGGCAGCACTAGCAGCAGCAGCCCCTCGGCTGGCTCTCCATCACCGATGCTCCACGACGAAGCGCATGGTGGTGCCGTCGAAGGAGGGCGGCGCGATGATCCTGGGGCCCAGCGGCTGCGAGGTGATGCTGATGAGCGGCGCTTTTCCCTCGCCGGGAGCCGCTTGTTGCTGCTGCTGCTGCGTAGTGCCCGTGGGCATGTAATACGGGCTGTCTGCCCCGGGGCTGGATGAGGCGGCGGCGCTGGCGCTGGCGCTGAGCTCGCTGCCGGGCTGCTGGGAGAGCTGCCCCTGCAAGGCGCTGGCGGGCAAGACGGCTGGCAGGAAGCCCGGGTAGAACATGTAGGCTGCGGCCGGGGCGCCGTAGGTTCCCGCCGCCGTGCCCAGCGCCAGGGACGACATGGGCAGGGTCATGGGGGCCACGGGTGGCGGCGGCAGCGGCAGCGGCTGGGTGGGCAAAGGCACCTCCACGTACTGCCCTGTCTCGGGGTCGAAGAGGCGCCGCTTCTGAGGCGGCGGCGGCCGCGGCACGGGCGTGTCCACCACGTAGCACTGGCCTGTGCTCAGGTCCAGCAGCACCTTGCGCTGCGTCTGAGGCGGCGGGAAAGCGGCCGGCTCGGCAGCCGGAGTGGGCATGGGAGGCGAGAAGCACAGCAGAGGCGCGGGCTGGGCGGCGCCCGTCAAGGCGGCGGCCGCCGCTGCGAGAGAGAAAGCTTGAGGGAAGATTTGCGCGGGAGACATTTCAAGCTGAGGGGCCGCGGCCGGCGCCTGGGGCTGCGGTGGAGGGGGAGGAGGAAGAGGCTGAGGGGCGGCGGCTGTGGTTGGGCCGCTGCTCCCCGCCTCAGGCTGCTGTGGCACCTTGGCCGGGTTGGAGCCCGCCTCGTGCCTATGCAGCTGGTGGCTGCATAGGGCGGCCGCAGCCGCGGTGGCAGAAACTAGGCCCTCGCGGCCGCCCCCGTCTCCGGAGGTGGTGGTCGCCCCCGGCTCCACAGACGACGCCTTGAGAGGGATGGCCAAGTAGTTGCCGCAGTCAGGAGCCACTGGCTTGGGCCCCTTGTCATGGTCAGAAAGGCAGCCCTGCTTGTGCCCGAAGAGTTTGATGGAGCGAGGCCTGGCCTGGCCTTTGAGGCCTCTTGGCGGTGGTGGAGGAGAAGGCTCTTGAGGCTGCTGCTTGGCCTTCTGGGCCTGGGCATTGAAGGTGAAGGTGCCACGGGGGACCACAGGGGCTTTGCCCTTCTCTGCAGCCCCTGTCGTGACCGTTGACGTCTCCCCACGGAAGCCTGGGCCACGTTGCCACTCTCGAGCCTGTGCCAAACTCTCAAAGGTGGCTGTCTTGGCTGAGACCTTCTCTGTGTTCTTGGTTGGGTTGGTAGCCCTGCCGCGGGGTTGGCGCTCTGTAGCAGGCCTACTGTTGGCGATGCCACTGGGGGATGTTGTTAATCCCACACTCTGACCTGCCTCCTGTTCCTCAGCCTTCGCACCTACCGTTGACTCTTCCCTGGTACTGGTCATGGCTCCCATGGTCCGTTCCTCGCTGGCAATGAGGGACAGGACATGGCTGTCGGTTATGGGCAGTGGGTCACTTTTGCGCTTCCACTCATTCTTATTGAAGCTGTAGAGCTCTTCCATGCTCCGGACTGCTGCTGTAAGTTTTTCCAGCGCCTGATGGTTCACTGTGAAAGGTGCCTTGGTCAACTCTTCCCGCGGAGATTCCTCTTCTTCAACCACCACTGATGGTCCTCCTTTGCTGCTTTTCTCCACTGTTGATTGAGGCTGTGGTGGTGGCTGTGGTTGCTGCCTCCAGGGCACAGATGTTTTGGAGACTATCTTCAGTACAGCAGGCTGGTGAGGGTCGCTTTTGTTAGGAGCTATGGTAGCCACGGGCAGCCTGCCTGAGGTCCTGTGCACCAGGATTGTTCCCTCTTGGTTGGAAGGCAGCATCTTGCCTCCGCTACTTGCTTTGGCCCCCATCTCAGAAGTCTTGCTGGCCTTCTTGTCCTCTTTGCTGTTGCTTACTGCCTGACAAGTTATCACCATAGGAGACAGAGGCCTGGGAATGCCTGCTGTCACCAGCTGCTTGGGTTTCTGTTCAGAGGTTCCCTGATCAGAGTTGACACTGCCTCTATCACTGTTGTTATCCCCTGAGTCATGGCTGTAGTTACTCTTGATTAATTTCCTGACATCTCTCACCTGATGGATAGGCCCTTGGACCTTAGGTTTACTTTCTCTTACATCACGTACCAGAAATTGAGGCACTTTATCCACAGCCTCCCCTTTGGATGGTTTTTGCTGGGGACATCTGGTGTCTTCAATTGTCTTGAAAAAGTTTGGGACACTTCCAGCTATCTTGGGTGTGAGGAGCTTAGCAATATTGAAAGGGTGATCTTTGTGCTGCTGCAAACTGCCCAAGCTGATCTTGATCTCGGGAGGTTTGGGCTTTATCATCGTGGTGGCAATGGCAGTCTGAGCTGCTGCACTGGTTGCTGTAGAATATTTTGTCACCTGTGTGCTGGATTGCTTTTCTTTGGTTGTTTGTTGAATATTTGGGACAAAGAGACGAGACATTTTAGTTGATTTGCTGGCTGAAATTTCTCCCAAATCTGCTTTCCAGTCACCTTTGGATAAAAATTTCAGTTTTCCCACTGGAGCTTTTTCCTCCTTTTTCTCTGCGTCTTTTTCTTTCCATGTTCTAAATGCACTATTCTGGCTACGGAGAAATGTTGCCTTGAGAGTTTCAGAAGCACTCTTTTTTATTTTACATGCCTCTTCCAAGAATGTTTCAGAAAGGGACCGATTCAGACTAATATGTCCTTCCCGGGGAGTAGATGGCTTGGAAGTAGGTGACTTGCTATCAAAAAACTCCCCCAAATCATCTGCTGTTACAATAGTGTAGTCAGAGCTGCCTTCTGAATATCTAGAATTCTGTCTCTGCAAACCCCCTTCCCTTAACTTCTCTTTGGAGGTGCCATCTACCTCTTTAGAAGATAAGGAATTGGACATACCAGAATATGTGGTGTCTGTGATCTCTCCCCTTTCCATTTTGAATTCATGCTCCAGTTGCATCTTCTTTGAGATAACATTTTTGAGGAGGCTAGATGCAAACTTTGATTTCTTCTGTGTGCCTTCCATGGTTTCTGCAGCCAACCCAGTTTGTTTGCAAGCTTCATTGCCCAGCTCCTTTGGCAGTGTTTCTGTAACTTCATCTGTGCAACCTGATCCAACAGCAGCATTTTCAGAAGGTTTAGCAGGTCTGGGGACACCCGCATTAATATTGCTGCTGAAATTCAAAGTCTCCAACAAAGTAACAACCCGGGAGCCTGATTGGATCCGTTTTTCAAAGCAAGGTGGTGTTTCAACGTGCGTTATTTCCCCATCAAGCTTGCTGACAACAAACTCTAATGCTTTAGTCTGTGACTTATTGGAGTGAATGTAGAACTGGTCACTGGATGTCTTTGTCCCAGTGCTTCTGTTCCATCCAGTGGATGCAGTGCTGCTTTTGAAAAGATTCTGCTCTGCTTTCTGCCCAAGGCTACCACACTTTAAATCCAAGTAAGTTGACCACCGGTTGATTCCTAGGGTGTGATCCGAAAGAGATGTGGAAGACTCACTGGAGCTCAAGTTCAGGGTATCAAAGTAGGGATAAGCTAAGCTCCGGAATGCCCTTGCCGTCAGACTTCTTACTTCTTTATCTGCATCATCCAACTCACTTACCACACTAGAGGCACCACTTGAATATCCTCCTAATTCTCTTGCTCTTATGGCTCCACACTTTGTTTGCAAGCGTGCAGGAACTGCAATAAATTTTTTTGCATAGTCATGAAACACATCTTGTTTTAAACTTGAGTTTCGTTCATGAGCTGTGGAGACACAGAGGCTCATGTCGCCTTCATGCTTGGCAGCATAAATAATGTTTTGCTTTTCGTGCTGGTTGCTAGGCTCATTTATAGCCCTGGAAGTTGGTTTGATTGATAGGAGTATCTGGCCTGCAGAATTCTCACTCATGTTGCTGAGGTTCTTGGACTGACTTTCTTCCGAGCTGGCGCATTTGTCTGTGCTAGGGGTATCATTTTCAGAATTAATGCTGACTATCTCTGTACTGCTGGTATTATCGATACTGTCTGTCTGATTATTGGGATCACTAGTGGTCGTGCTGAGATAACAGCTATTGTCCTCTTCTGTCTGTGTGTCTGCAAGAGTCTCTTCACTCCCAAAAGAAGCATAATCCACAAAGGAATAGATCACATTGTTGTCCTCAAAGTCCCACCGAGAGGCTAATCCATAGTCAAAATCCATGTCATGGTCCACTTCGCTGAGCTGGATTTCATGGGTTGTAATATAATGTGCTTCATCATTGTTACTGTTGTTTTCACTGGTGTAGCTGTGTTGCGACTGCAGCAGTTGTGAAGCGCGCCTGCACCCTCCTCTCTGGTTACTCAGACAGATTTCTTTGCAGTCTGCATCATCGTCTTCATCGCTGTCATATCCAAATGAAGAAGAGGTTTTCCCCCCTGTTCCCAAGTCATCCATTTTTGGAAAGCTGCCTGCCTTTTGTACCGGTGAAGGACAAGAAGATGAAGACGATTCTGTGCAGCCATTTGTGTAAAGCTGAATGTTAGAAATACTAGGGGACAAAGTGTTCTCAGACCCTTCTGAGCTGGTGCCAGTGATGCTTCCCCCCACCTCATCAGCTTTCATCCCCATGGGAGAAGGAGTGCCTTCCATTTTAGATTTATAATCCTGAGATTCTCGATTTGCAGATCTGCCTGCCAGCATATTGTTAGCCAATCTGTTAACCTCACTGATCTCGCACGGTCCATTTTTAGGTCTGATAAAGGCCACTTTACTTCCATTCCCTGCCAAAGTCACTTTTACAGTTTGGGGACTCTCTCCCCTCCCTCCAGGGAAATCATAAATCTCCACATATTTTGATTCCTTGGAGGAGGATGTTGATGGCTCTTGAGAATGGTGCTTCATCATTCGGCTGCAGTTTTCTCCAGCATTCCCTTTTTGAATAATGATCTGCTCAGCAGGCGATTTTGTAAGCACTTCCATGCTGATCGCTTTTCAGGTTGACTGAAGGGAACAAAGAGATTTGGACCCAAGGCTCAGAGCTGGGAGACACGCACGCACGTGTCTCCAGTGGTGTGGATTCCAACTTCACTCGCTGTAGTTTAGTGGTAGACCCTGGAGAGACGCCCGATAGTGCTAGGGTAGTAGTAGGGTGAGTGGCTGCTGTTGTCTCTGCGGAGATGGGGGGGTAGCTGCCGCTGCTGCTGCCAGTGTCTTATTCCAGAGCTATGAAGTACAGTTGTTGGTTTGGCACGAAGAGCTGTCAGTCTGAATGCCATTGGTAACAGAAGTAGCAGCATTAGCAGCATCTGCAGCTCAACTTCCCCAGACATCCCGAAATGAAGAGAAAGCATATGGAAATTCTTATACTTCTAGTTATGAAGGGGGGATCCCGTTCATTATATAGTCATTTTTTAAAAGCCTTTAGTTTTTTTGATGGTAGGAAAGCTCTGTAATGGGAAGGAGGCAGGGTGGGATGGAAAGCACATATTGCTGCTAGAAGCATACTTTACATCTATGTACCTAGATAATGTTTGCATGGCCAAGAACATAACATTGAGCTAAGCCTTACTAAGGCATTGAAGATATCAAATGACTTGCGTTTTTAATGATGAACTCTTTTTTAAAGCTCAGTTTTCCAGTTCATGCTCTACTTAGACACTTGGACTTAGAGAAATTACGGTAGTTTGGTTTAAATTTTATGCAAAACATTTAAAATGTTCTCTGCTTCCCCATATTTTTTTTAAAGAAATGTAACCCCGTATCAAAATTCTTGTTTCCCTCAAAAACTTTTGAAACAGACACTTTCTGGATATCTTAACACAACATGTTGTGAAACAGATGACTATAACTAATTTTAAATTGCACAGGCTCTTTTAGTAAAGCTGTCAAACACATAAACTGAGTTAAAGTTTTACCCAAAACATGTCTGTCACAATTAATTGCACTTAAGTCCTATTCGATTCATAGGGACTTAAGCTTGTCTAACTATATGCTGAATAGTGGCCACCTGTTATACTGAGATCTAATCACATTTCAGGACAGGAGACAAATGATAATCTTGGGTAACAAATCATTTACCTTCTCTGTGACTCTTGTAGAGTTGATCCATGGATAACAAGCAACTGTTTGTATCTCACAAGAAGAAAATAATTTGCTACGAATCTTGAGAGGTATAAATGGATGGGAAGGCAAGTTGAAGAGAAGCACTGGGAAAATGTCAAACTGGTTTGAATTTTCATAGCCACTTGGTCAGAGTAAGAAATCTGTGGAGCATTTTTGTAAGATCACTGTAGCTTGCTAGGTCAAAACCATTAACTATACATAGACTGTGTGTCATTTCAGCCGATTGAATAAAGTACTATTTTAAACGATCACATTTGTACATAGCAAAAATAAATGTGTTCAGCCATCACTCATAGCAAGAATCCCAACCCCTCTAATAAAATGTTCCTTCCCATCTTTCTAGTTTCAAATATTTAAGAAGGAAAGCTGTTCTTGAGGACAGACTAGAAGTAAAAAAAACAATTTAAAATATGATATGAGTTGCTCAAAAATTATGGATCAAGTAGAATTGGGTGTATTCAAATACATGCTTGCATAGGAACTCTAGGGAAATTCTTTATTTGAGTTACCTGTATTTGGAAAAACAAAATGCATACCCATAGTTTTGAGTTGCAAAATATATTCTTTAAGGCAGTATTTGCCAGTATTAAAATTGTGGAGGAAGGGGGGGCTGGCTGACCCGCCACACCCCCACCCTTTCCTACCCAAAGGACCCAAGACCCCCAGAGATCTCAAGGTACCAGACTGCCAAGCCTCAGCTCTTTGCAATCCTACTTGAATCTCTGTTCAGGGACTTGCCTTTGTCTATAACCTGGATTTAGTTACTGAACCAAGCAGAGCGACTACAAAACCCATGTGGGGTAAAACCAAGAAAGGTTTATTCTGGTAGCATTTTACAACAAAAGGTGGGAAATGAGAGAAGCACAAAATAGAGAGACACTTTGGTACAAAGTAAAGCTGCAAAATAACAAAACCTGATTCCTTAATATCTCCCAGGCACACAACTCTGTTACCTGGGGGTCAGTTCTCTTCCAGGGTTAGATCCAGCACAGCCTCGCTGCCCGGGAGGACTACTTCACCTACCCGAAGGTCTGAGATGGGTAGCCCTCCACAAGGCGTGCCTTTCCAGAGCCCTCAATCAGCTAATTTCACCAGGAGCTACCTGGGGTCGGATCTTGAGGCCACCCGAAGGCTTGGGCCTCTCCTTGGCTTACCGCCATTCCTCCAACAGCCGGCAGCCACGCGATGACCAAAGACAAAGACCAAAACCCACACGTTGGGAAATATACCTTCCCCCCCCCATCCCTCCTTTCTGTAGCTCTGCTGCCTTTTAGTCAATCATGATGCACTTCACCTGGCCAGGCAGGGGGAGGGGAACTCATGACTCTTGACTTACTGGACCTGAACTACATTTGCATTTGAAAGCCGGGTCACTGTAGACTTTGGGACGCCGGCATACACAGCCCGCCCCCCCCCCCAGCCTTTAGCCGGTTCACACATGAGGGTGTGTGTGTGTGTGCATGTAGGAACCCCCAAAGGCTCCTTCCTTCACAAAAATTAACAAAACAGTTCCGTAAATATATGTAATTTATTTCTATTTTATTCTATTTTTCTACATGAAATGTACCCAAACTGGTATACAAAAATATTAAAATAAACATTACAGTAATTTAAAAACTAGAACGAACAAACACTAAAGCAGCACTGAAACAGCATAAAACTGTTAATACAGCAGGGGGGGAAATAAATGTCTGGTTGAATAAAATGTTTTTCATAGACACCATCTCTCCAGGGAGAGCAATCATGGGACCACGATCAAGAAGTCTCTGCTGCTCAGGCTCAACTGTTTAATATGTATTTATTTGGCTGGAAAGGGGAATCAAAACTAGAATGGCTTCCTCTGGAGAGAGGGCAAGGTTTCTGAAGCCGATCTTAAGGCTCATCTTGGTTAATATAGACCAGACTTCCCCAACCTGGTGCCCAATTATGTGATTGGTTTGCCTTGAAAAGAGCTCTTTCAACAAGCTACTTTTTCATCAGTGTGCAAAGGAATAGCAGTAGTAAACTTGAAAAGGGAAGGAGCTGTGTGATTCAGGGTACATATTTCCTTTTAAGTTCGTGGTCTCAAATTTAATCAGTGGCATTTCTGTTTAAGATCCTCTGGTAGAATGGTTTGGATAGACTACTGTTTAGAAAAAAATAATAAGAACCTTGTAACTAAGAACTGGTGCCTGAGCTTTGCTTTCTTCCTCCTCCCTCCCAATCCCTCTTCCTTTTGTGTCATGTATTTTAGATTGTAAGCCTGAGGGCAGGGACTGATTAATATTAATCTTTGTAAGCCACTCTGGGAGCCTTTTTTTTTTTTTTTTTTTTTGTGGCTGAGCGGGGTAAAAATGCTGTAAATAAATAAAAACCTGAAGAGTTGGCTGTGGGACCCAGTCAAGGTTGACAATACTGAGTAAGGTGAAACTGTCTTGGCTATTGGATCCTTACATGTCTTTAATAGAGAAAAAGACAAGTAGCAATATTGTAGCAAAATGAAAATACATACAAAGGAACAGCAAAAAAGAGAAATATGTGCCAATATGATAAATGAGAGGAACTCAGATGAGGTTCACCAGTGGCAGAATATTCAGATTACTTCAAGTGCCATAAAAGGATCTGCTTTGTATTAGATTACCTGTTATAGTCTTTCGGTGCCTGGTAATTTAGAAGTAATGGCTGTTCAAAAACATTCTCTGCCCACAGAATAAGACACAATATAATAAAATAGTAAATAAATAAATTTGAAATTCTGATTAGAACGAAGACAGCATTTCTAGGAAATAGGAATGCTCAGGTTATATTACAGTCTGGATATTCAATCAGAATAAGGCACTGAGCCAGTCATACAGCTTTCATAATGTAACCTGCCATACAGGATACCCAAATTTGGGAATCAGTTTGAATCATGAATCACTTAACAGGCCATCTGTGTCTAAGATCGGGTGAGAGGGATTTCAGTCCCTGGGGAGGAGAAAGGAAAAGGATCACAATTTCACACCTTAGCATCTGGTTATAAGAGCTATTTCAAGTGTCCAGGTCAGGAAGATCCAATGGGAGAAAGACATTTTCCAGGGAAGAAATTATGAAGGGCAAAATTGATTTGAAAGGACAAGTCTGCTTTAAAAGATTAACCTGCAAAAATTTCCTCAATTACAACTTGGCATCTCAATCCCATATTAAAATACAACACATTTAGGGCACAATGCTCTGCATGTTTAGACAGAAAAAAAGTTCTACAACTAGAATTTTAGGAATTTATTTTCTGTCTGAACACACAGGATTGTGCCCTTAATTATGTCTTTACCACATGCAAGGCGTTCACAGTGTAATTTTCTTTTTGAAGTTTACAGATCATCCATGAACTAGCCGATAGTGCCAAGAATTCAGTTAGCTTGTGCAAAACGGCCCTCTAGTGTTGAAAGATATACTAATTTGCATTTTTCTGTGGATTGCACATCTTCAAAAATATGTATGCAGCTCTTTATTTTTGTCTATATTCCTTCCCAGAGTACATTCACTAATATGGTCCATAATATTATATAGAAGGGTCAGAACAAGTACTGGGCAACGATGCCAAAATCACCAAGGAGGGATTAGGCAACCCCAACTAATTTTTGACAAAGTAGGAATCAAGTGGATCTAGGCTGTTTGAAGAGCCATCACATTAGACAAGCTGAAATTTGCTGCTTAAGTCTGAGATGTGGCTGCAGAGGCTATTTGTCACTGCCCTTCAGACAACCTATTTATAACTGATTTCCATCATTTGACAACTACAAATGCCCATTTAGAAAGAGAAATGATTGCTTAAATACAGATTTCTGGTTCGCAAACATCAGATTTCTGGTCCCTAAATACCAGAAATCCGTATCGAGGTGTCAAAGTAACCAGTATTTTTTTTCCAAAATAGACTGACTTGCCACATGGTGAGAAAGAATCAAGTCATAGACACTAGGTTGTGTGAAGGAGTCCAATATGTGCAAAACCATTGCTTCTCATGTCAGGCTGTTACCAGGCAATGGGAACTAAATTTAGAGATTATTGACTATCAAATAATGGCTGACATTAACTTGAGCACATGAACTAGGAAAAGAGGCCATTATTTTTCAAATTAAAATAGTGTTTTAAATTTTTAAAAAATCTCAGTTGATGCAGAACTGGACTCAAAGGAATAATGAGACAATTCCACACCAATGCAGGTGATCAAGGACTTTCTCATGGAGGTTGCTGAGGAATGCTTCTCAGGAGATAATGATGCATCTCCTGGCTAGGATGACAACCCACCATAATGGGAAGAGAATTCCCAAATTGTGCAGTCCCCTAGCTCCAAACTATGTCAGCAGAAGTACCCAAAGTGAAGATGAGCACTGTCAAGAAGGGCTATCTGGCAACTTGCACACTTCCCTTTGAGGAGTCTACTACTGAGGAACCTTAACATGTAAGTTAGTGCACAATCCAGTTGCATGGGAAAGAGTGGGGCTGGCATGTATATTTAAGCTCTCTTTTTCAACTGGACAGTTGCTATGACAAGAGCAACTCTTAGAACAGCTCCCAAATGTTTTGTTCAGGCTTAACTCTTTGGATCTGCTTCCTGGTATCCTGTACCCACCTACTTCTACTTTCCTAGAATATATAGGGAAATTCGGTGTGATTTTTTCTGCAAGAAACTTTATGGGGAAATAACGAATTGGGTAATATACACAGGCTAAAGTCCCGTGGGTATTTACTTAGAAGTAAATCCGATTGATCTCAGTGATACTTACTTTTGAGTAAGCATGCATAGAATTGGGATATTAATACAGTCATGCCTTGGATTGAGAGCATAATTCATTCCGGGAACGTGCTTGTAATCCAAAACACTCTTATATCAAAACGAAATTCCCCCAAAAAAATATGTACAGAGATTTTTAATTTAAGCCATACTACAGTACTTGTATTGCAAGACGTTGCTTGTATATCAAGTCAAATTTTTTTTAATGAATATTTAAAAATTTGCTTGTCTTGCAAAACGCTCTCAAACCAAGTTACTTGCAATCCAAGGTATTACTGTACTCTAGAATCCAGTATTATGATGGTATCTGGGCAAATGAATTCAAGATCTGGCAGATGAGGTGATTTACTTATTACAGACATTTTGGTGTTGTATATGATCAAATTGTGCAGAAAATTGAAAAGGCCTGGGAACTTTCTCCCTGACTGACAAGTTTTATGCTAGCAGAAAGCTTTCTGTGAGCTAATGTATATTTACATTAAGAGGGTGTTTTTGTTTTTTGAGAAACGTAATAACCAGTGTTTATTAAATAATGAGTTAAATTGAAGTGGAATCTTTTGGTATTTAAAGAATTGTGAAATGTGTAATGATAGAAATGGGTTGGGAATCTATTCATTGCAGCTTAGATAACTGCATAAGTGTGGAAATCTAGTGATCTACGGTATATATATAAAAGAAGGTGTGCTGATTGACTTTGACTGACTCATCAACGCCCAGCTCAAAGCGTTTAATCTAGGAACGTGAAATTTTGAAGGGACATTGCTTTTATGATGTAGACACCCACTAAGGAAGGATTTTTGGAAATTCCATCCCTAAGGGGGTGAAAAAAGGGGGGAAATCACCCCACTCTCATATCCTATGGGCAAAACAACAGGGGAGCAGTTATGCAAATCGGCCTCACCTCAGAATTGCTGAAGGAGCCAATAGGAGCAGTTATGCAAATAGCCCATACTACACGTAGAATGTTCGTATGAATTCCTGAAGGGGCCAATAGGGGTGGGTATGCAAATCTCCCCTAGGCCATTTAGAATGTTCTCTGAGGGGTGAAAAGGGAGGGAAAGTTTTTAAATGACTGAATGACTGTTGTATGTGGGGCATCGTCGCATAGGCTCCATCATGTTTTGACGGATCTACCCCAAACTTGGCACGGTCACTCTTCATCACCTGTAGACTCTCAGGATTAACCTGATTTTTCTTTAAGATCAGATATTTCTGTCAGAAATGTTTTCTGCTGCCAGCACCCAGCCTAAAAGTTACAATTTCAGTCAGAGACACTGTATCTTTTCCATTGTACCAAATCCTAAAATCCATGTGAGCGCAGCCACGGGCAACAGCTAGTCTTTTATATATTGCTGTTTGGCTTAAGTAGTATTCGTTAAATTAACAGGACTGATAAGTTAACAGGTCTGATTCATCTATAAACTAGAATGGGTAATGGGAAGGATGTTATTGAGATGAGTTACTTTCTGTAGTGTATTTCAATAACCACTATAGGTGTCTTGAACTAGAGGAGCAGTTCTTTTATGTTTCGCAGTGAATAATTTTTATAACATTGAGTAAGGTTTCTTTAAAAACACAAACAAAAATGCACTCACCCCTCACCTACATTTTGAAGTGGCACAATCATTTTACTACCTTAAGACTCCACCATCTCATTCTGCTGTATATTCTTACCACAAATCATTTATAACATTTGTTGGAAAGCATCCTGAACATTTACATCTCAAAATCAGCACTTTTATGAGTTGAAGTCCCAGCCTTAAAAAAGAAGAAGAAGAAGAAGAAGAACAAGAACAAGAACAAGAACAACAAGAAGAAGCAAAACCTTTGGCTTCTTGGTCTATTTGATGCCCTGACCATAATAAGCCATTTTATACATGTAAAACACTTACACCTTACTCCTGGCAACCTTCTCAAATTTGTCTTTTCCCGCAAGCAAGACCCTCTTCCAAGGAATGGAACTGTAAACCTGGACAGATTTCAAGACCTTAACCTGAGTGAGATTAAAAGGATTTAGAGGCCTTACATTGCCCCTTAGAATGGGAGACTGCATTTCCTCTCCAGGATGAGAACGGATCAAGTTCTGGCATGTTGTATTACACTGTGCAATGTGCTGCTATGTAACTGAAGCCCTGTTAGTGTCAGGGGCAGAAGTACTTGTGAAATAACACATACAAAAAAGTACTGCCTTTCCCCTAATCAAGTCACACCATCATGCCAGATACACTTGGAAATAACGCTGACCAAGGCGGGCTGAAGTTATGAAATTGATAACCTTCAACATTTCCCCCCATCATACTGTGTTTACTTAGTTTAAAAAGAAATACCTTTTAAAGAAGGCAGAAGTACTGCTTGATTTCTGTTGTGTAAATACATTTCCACCAAACAATAAGAAGTAAACACCTGCCATTCTGATATTCAAATAATCTTTACTGCGTCCATCTAGAATTTACGGTGCTGTTGGTGTGAAAGAATATTTATAGGAATAGCTAGCTTTACTGAAATCCAAGGAGATAACGTTTCAAGCATATGTACAGTACTTCATGCCGTGGCAACAGGTTTTGAATACAAGTAATTCTGGGTTTGAATATATACAAATTTATGAGCCTAATCTTAATGTTTGAACAAAGGACAAAGAGCCTTTATTGTAAAAACAGAATAATTGCAAATAAAATAAAATTATTTCAGTGAGATGGAGATCTTTGCTGCTTGAGCCATCCTGAACAGTGGGTGAGAGAATTAGCACTCTTTTAGATCTGTCCTTCCACCTCTCCTTCAGTTCAGGTCCACATATTCCCTCCTACTCTCCCCATGTGTGTTCTTCTCCATTCCTTCTTCTGGCTCAACACCTTCTTAGGTCTGCTTATACTGGGTAAGTTCAATCAGTCCCACCTTCACTGCATTGCAGCTCTTGTAAGGACATTTCTAACTGTTCCATAGTGCTAGGTGATGGCGGAGGAAGGTAATGAAATCCACTGTGCATTCTTAGCAGCTTCAGGACAGATTCCTCAGCCACTTCAAGATCACTCCTCCCTTCCTTGGAACTGGAGGCATGATGGCAGGGCAGCAAAAGAAATACGGTGACAAGGACAGGCAGCATGGTTGGGAACAATGATATTCAGCAACTGATCATTGAGGTCTTCCTTCACACCTGGTACTTTGGGCAGCTACCCATTCCTACCAATTGTTGGGATTTCAGCCACTTGGTCATTCAGTTGTAGCCTTGCTGCTTCTTTACTACCCTGATTCATACACTCAACCAGTAACATGTAGCTGTAGTAACATGTTGTGGGAGCAAGGCAAGTCACACCCCTCCACACACACAGGTACTTTGCAGTGTGAGCTGCGCTTTTCTTCATAAATGGCGGATTATGCTGATGCTCAGTTCACATCTGCATAATGGTGTAGGGTGGCTCATGCCACTTCACCACAGTATTTCAGTGCCACTGTCTGCTGAGTATGTATTTATTTAGAAGATTTATACTGAAGGTGGCTTACAATAGTACACGTATGCTCAAACTCCAAGCCCACACAATCCAGTAACCCTTAGTCTCCTGGCTTATGGCAGAAGCCAGAGTGTTTCCCTTTGGATCTGCAGTCATGGGGCAACTGACAGATGGAGATGAGTGTTCTTTCTGGCAGGAAGGGGGTAAGCAAGTTCTCTTCATCTGCTCCTTCTGGGTTCAATGGATAGGGCCAGGCTGGTTTCTCCTGTGCCGAGATGTTTTCCCTTGCAGACAGGGGGTGCAACTTTCCACTGATCCTTGGTCCCCTGGGTGATAATAGAGGCCAGTGTGAGCTTGGATATACTGTATGTATGGATCAAGGTTCAAAATATCCACATTTGCTATGATGCAGCAATCAAGAAACACATAGAAGCCCCTTGCTGGCTTGGTAACAGCATGCACAGATTGGATGTAGATGTGTATCAGCATTGCATTTGGACATGAGAGATCCAGTGCAAACCCTATTCATAGAGCCAGTGTGGCGTAGTGGTTAGAGTGTTGGACTGGGACTTGGGAGATCCAGGTTCTAGTTCCCGCTCGGCCATGAAACTCACTGGGTGACTTTGGGCCCAGTAACTGACTTTCAGCCTAATCTACCTCACAGGGTTGTTGTGAGGGTTAAATGGAGAGGAGGAGGAGGATTATGTAAGCCGCCTTGGGTTCCTTGCAGGAAAAAAGGCGGGGTATAAATATAATAAATAAATAAATGCTCCCCTTCCCCTTTATTAATACATAGTCTAGTAATTGATTCCATATATCCATAAAATTATTCTTCTTTAGCAATCCTTTTCTGCATTTGATACTACTAGTTAGTTTATCGTTTAGGGCTATGTCCCAAACTTCCTTATACCAGTCTGTTATTAGGAAAACATGTTGTAGTTTCCAATTTCTTGCTATCATTAGCCTGGCCGCAGTTAACAAGTTTACAATTAACTCCTTCATATTTTGGTCGCAAGTAAGCTTCTCCGTTATTGATAACAATGCTAATTTTGGACAGACCTCTAAATTAATTCCAATAATTTTTGATATTTCTGTAAAAACCTCTTGCCAAAACACCAAAACATTTTTACAACTCCACCACATGTGAGCATATGTCCCTTTTTCCTGACATCCTCTCCAACAAAATGCAGAACAATTATTATCTATTCTATTTAATCTTACTGGAGTTAAATACCATCTCCAAATTAGTTCATAAAATTTTTCCTTTATCCTAGTTGACATCACTTTCACAACTATCCCATATATTGTTCCACCACACCTTCGAGGTCACCTCTTCAAATTCATTATCCCAAACTGCCTTTAACTGATCTTCTTGTTCCTCTGCTTTTTGAATCAATCTATATAAATCCCTTGTTATACGTCTTGTTGATGCATTACCTGGTAGGCCATCTCTAGACATAACCATCTTTTCAAATTTAGTTAAATCCCTCTCATACTCAGTTTTCCTTTTCCATTTCTTCGACCACTGTTCTAACTGTAATAAATTTAACCACGACAATCTTCTTCTCCCAACAATTTCCATTATTTGGTCTCTAGTCCCCATCTTTTCCACCCAATTGGATAATCTAATAACCTTTTCTTCTCTTAGTTTACCCTCCAGATCTAATCTTAAATTTTTGGGGAAATCATTTAGAGCCACCACTGGAGTTAATGGAGATATCCCTGGTATAAATATGCTCTTCATAGTACCCCAAATCACTAATAAATTTCTTGTAAAAGGGTTGTCTATGTTTTTTATCATTTTATTATTATTTTTTTTGAAAAAGAATATTCTCCAAAGTATTTCGTAATTCAGAAGTTTCTAACTCCAACCACATTATTTCTTTATGGTGTGCTATAATATCCACTATATGTCTTAATTGATTAGCTATATAATACCATTTTAAATTCAGAAGACCCAAACCCCCTACTTTTTGTGCTTTATACCATCTTGTTTTAGTAATCCTAGACTTTTTCCCTCCATTAGAATATGTATTAATAATTGTTTGCCATTCTTTAAGTTCCTTATCTGATATCGCACTTGGTATCATCTGAAATAAAAAAAATTATCTTTGGCAGAATCTTCATTTTAATCAAAGCAATTCAACCAAACCAGGAAAATCCAATTTTTTTATACTCCTCTATTTTATTCTTTACCTCATTCTTTAATTTCCTATAATTCTGGTCTCCCAATTTATCTATATCTTTTGGAATTACAATTCCTAAATATTTAATTACATTATTAATCTTATAATTAATTTTTTCCCTACACATTTCAATCTCTTCTCTTTTACTATAATTAAACAACAAAAATTTAGATTTGTCCCAATTAATCTGTAGCCCCGTTACTTCCCCGAACTCCTTTAAATGATTCTCCACTCTATCCATATTTTCCATAGGGTTTTCGATTATCAAAAGAGTATCATCTGCAAAAAGATTTATTTTTTATCTTCTCTCTAATCCCTATCCCACATATATTCCTATCTTCTCTAAATACATTTGCTAAAATCTCCATCACCAATGCAAACAAAATAGGCGAAAGGGGACAGCCTTATCTAGTTCCTCGACCTAGGTAAATTTGCTCTGTTAAACCATCATTTACCACAACTGACTAAACATTTTGTGAATATAATTGATTAACTACTCTAAATCTTTCTCCAAACCCCATAGTTTTTATTAAACTTTTTAATGCTGGCCATTCCACGCAATCAAAGGCTTTGAAAATATCTAACGCTATTACCCCTGCTCTCAACTTATTTTTCTTTATTAAATATATTATATTTAATACTCTTCTTGTTAAATCTGCCATTTGTCTTTCTTGCATAAAACCACACTGGTCTACCCCAACATATTTAGTAATAAACTTATTCATCCTTCTCGCTAATATTGCTGTCATCAATTTTGCATCTTGGTTTATTAAGGAAATGGGTCTATAGGAACCTGGCTCCGTTAAGTCCTTCTCTGGCTTTGGGATTAAAATAATCTTAGATTGCTTCCATGAAGAGGGGATCTCTCCCCCTTCCAAGAAAATATTATTAAATAACCCTTTTAGTCTTGGAACCAACATTTTCTTAAAAACCTTGTAATATTCAGCCCCTAAACCATCTAGTCCAGGGGTCTTGCCCTCTTTCAGTTTATTTATTGCATATTCTATTTCCAATTCTGAAAAAGGTTGTTCCATAATTTCTCTATCTTCATCCACTAATCTAATTTTAAAATGCTTTCCTATATACTCATTAATCCTCTCTTCCATACAATCTCCGGCCTTATACAATTCTGAATAAAATTCATGAAATATTTTTAATTTATCCTGCATTAGATTATATCCTTTCCCTTTTTTATCTTTAATTGCCCCTACTATACTTTTTTCTTTCTTTTTGTGTGTGGATCTTGCTAACATTTTAGAATTCTTATTACTATTTTCAAAAAACTCTCTTTTCAAATAAATCAAGTTTCTCTGAACTTTTTCCAAATCTTTATTTTCCAGCTCTTTCCTTTTAGCTTGTAATTCAGCAAAAACCCTGTTCTCCCTTTCCTTCAAAAACTTCATTTCCAAATCTCCCCTTCTAACTTTTTAGTAAACTGTTCTTGTTTTTTCCTTAATATCACACCCTCCCTGATACTTATTCCTCTCATCACTGCCTTCATTGTGTCCCAAACAACAGCTTCAGTACAAACTCCTGTATCATTAAACAACCAAATCTCTCTCATTTCCTTTTCTATCTTTGCTATAATATATTTATGCTGTAAAATCTTACAATTCAATCTCCAACTCCTTGCTTCTCTATAATCCTTCTTTATTTTAATATCCATATTAACTAAAGCATAATCCGAAACTTTTATAACACCTATTTCTGAACTCCTCACTCTTCGCATCAGGGTCTTAGAAACAAAAATATAATATATCCTAGAAAAGTTCTTCGTGGCTGGTGAATAATACGTATACCCTCTTTCCAGTCCCTTTACCCCTCTCCAAACATCAACCATACTGTAAAGGCGAGTTCAAGAGCAGATCATGCCAAATCTCTAATGACCTGACATTTTTATGAGGCTGAAGGATGATAATACCAGGGCATGGGTTTTGTACTTCAGTCGCTTCATAAATGTAATTTTTTAAAATTATTAATGTACAAGAAACTCATGATACTCTAATGTACACAAATGTATTCTGATCCTTATTTTGCAGTATTACAATTTTGCTTGCATTTGTGCTGAAATAAGCATGGCTGAGGCTGCAATTCACTCAGCCTACTTACTAGGATGTAAATCTCATTGAACGAAACCAGTTAGTCTTCTTGGTAAGCAAGGAATGAGTGGAACATAAGTGTTAAATGTCTACTGGACTATGGTCAGTGTCTTGTAGGCTGAATTACCAGTTCTGAGCACCTGCTAGAAAGTGTAGAGCCCTGTTAAATCCCATTCAACATGATTTTTCTGAATTAGTACCATTGCAAATCATTATTGGATAGATTACTTCTCTGCTCTGCCATATATATAATTTTGAACGGAACTTTGTACAATCTCCAAGGTACTAATTCTGAAGATACAGCATGCAAAAACTCGTTTGGCACCTGCTTTTGTCTATTAGCCCGGCTTTCTAATCCAGCCCAGATGGATTAGTCTGGCCTAAGAGGCAATCAGAAAAGGCATTCATTTATGTACACTTGTTCAACAGCCTCCAAAAGTTGAGTGTACCATTCAGATGCACATTTCTGGACTCAGATAATCTTCTTTGGTATTGTAATGTATTTACATAAAAATGTGTGCGTGTTTATATATATATAAAGAGGGAGGGAGGGAGAGAGAAGAATACCACCCTGCTTTTCCTTGAGAGTTCAAGGTAGCTAATAAGTTCAATTTGATTTTAAACATCATAAGTAAAAAGTACAAAACATAAAAGCTGCCGAATAAGACCTCATCCATAAATAGGAGTACCATGAAAACAACCATACAGAATCATTAAGAACTCACATCATCAATCAAACAGCAGGAAGAGATTAACACTGATACCAGAAAATATTTTTTAAAGGGCTAGCAGATGTATCATTCAAAGGCCTTTCTAAACAAAAACAAAAAAATCTTCACCATACAGTGAAAGACTTTCAGAGCTGGGACAAAATGAGATTCCATATAAGCTGCCTGTCAAATGCTAAAAGGGTCAAATTTAGCTTAAGCTAAAATAGACTATGTTTTTCCTGCCACCAAATTCAGTGATGCTGGGGTGGTGGTAGGGACCACACTGAGGAAGCCACATGTGACCCACGGGCCATGTGTTGCCTACCCCTGCTAAAGATGAATTGTGATGACCAGTTGTGTACCACCATGAGATATTTTTAAGCAAAATTTCCCATGCTGAGGTTCACACAAACCAGCATACATGCAGCTCTGTATTCACAACTCCAGTTTTAATCTTTGTAAACCCCCCAGAGAGTTTTGGCTATTGGGTGGTATAGAAATGTAATAAATGAAGTGAATGGAGAGGAGGAGGAGGATTATGTAAGCCACCATGGGTTCCTTGCAGGAAAAAAGGCGGGCGGGGTATAAATATAATAAATAAATAAATGCAGTCACGTCAGTTTTGCTCCAAACATGGAAACGATGAGCTGTACACAACACATGCGCAGGGGGGGGGGGAATGTAACATGCAAACGAATCACACACAACTCGCAATGCCTGTTCTGTGAAATCCTAGAACACATGCTGAATTTTGCAAGACTGTCCACAGCCTGCCACATTTCCCCCCTGTAAGCACGCATAGGAGTGACTCATGCTTTTGCAAAAAGTTGCAGAATTGCCTTCACCCTTCCTGCAGATGGAGATCTTTGTGGTTGGCATTCTCTCACAGCTACTCTCCTTTCCCGAAGCTGCTTTAGTTTGCAATTGGCAGCCTGATAATCAAGAGAGAGGTCAGGCTTGTGATGCGTTTGCCAGATGCCTGGCCCTTATGCATTTGTGTTACGGACACCATGGTACTTTCCAACGACAACAGGTGTGCCCTCTTTTAATCTCTCACATTTTGACAGTGGTACAGGACACTAGCTCTTCCATCTTCCTCCAAGAAAGACTATTGCTAATGAACCTGGCAGTTTATCAGCCCATTTAGGCAGAAAGGCAGGGCAGAATATTGATTTTTTACTCCTTTCTTACATGATTGAAAACTGATCTTCACCATTTCCATAGTGTAGCTGTCCTTGCAGCCACCTGACCCCCGGATTCTGATTCTATATCTACATTACAAACTTATATCAGTTTTATACATGTTAATTGTTTTCATTGCTTCCCCCTAAGAATCCTGGGAACTATAGTTTGGAAAGGTTATACATTTTCTCAGAGATCCATAGACTTCCCTAACAGAACTATAATTCCCAAGGTTTCCTGGGAAGATGGCATGATAGTTAAACAGATTAAATCTATAGCTTGGATATCCGTTCTAGCTCCATAGATCCATCTCCCCCCTGCCCCAAAACTCAAGACTGATTTACATCTCACTAGAGGAGCACTTCCCTATGGCTGGATCTCATGATGCGCTACTAATGTTCATACCACACAGGTCAGGCAAATGATGTGACTCCTTTGGCATCCATGATTAATCCTCTAAGGGAATGAGGCCTTAGCACCAACATGTTATCTGTTTAAGGCAACAATCCTATGCACACTTATTTGGGAATAAGCAGTAACAGCTCCAGGTTTTGGGGGGCCCTCGGGCAAGATGCTCCTCTCTGTGTTGGCCCACCTCCTCCTATCACTGCTGCCTATTCTCCCTCTGGGCTCAGTCCATAAAACTGCCCAGAGGGGAGCACAAGTACAGATGTTGATCCACCTTCTCACTCAGGGTCAGCATGGGCCTCCTGCTGGGGCATGGGCCTCAGCAAGTGCGCAACAAGGCCAACCTATGATGGGGGCCGTAGGAATAACACTTGCTGAACACAGTACAACTTACTTCTGAGTAAACATGCATAGGATAGGGCTGCAAATCCCACTGAACACAGCTTACTTATTAAACATGAGTAAGGCTGTTTTCTTAGAAGTATGTTCTACTAAACTCATTGCAACTTATTTCAAAATATTTAGGTTTGGCTGTAAATCTGATTTTAACTGGATATTGTATGCCCTATCACAATCCTTTATGGATGAGGGAGAATTGAAATTTTATTTATTATTATTATATTTATACCCTGCCTTTTTTCCTGAAAGGAACCCAAGGCGGCTTACATAATCCTCCTCCTCTCCATTTTATCCTCACAACAACCCTGTGAGATAGTTTAGGCTGAGAGTCAGTGACTGGCCCAAAGTCACCCAGTGAGTTTCATGGCTGAACGGGGACTAGAACCCGGATCTCCCGAGTCCTAGTCCAACACTCTAACCACTACGCTACACTGGCTCATGTATATGCACTGTATATTAATTTATTATTAGTAGTAGTAATAGCAGTAAATATTAGTAGCAGCAACACAGAACTTTAATAACATGAGGAAGTAATCAAGTTAATTAGTCCCATCATTTTGCAATTTTAATATAACCAGTAGCTTCTGCTCAAAAGACATCTGAAGCCTCAATAATGGAAGGAGAGCAATTGAATTCTCTTCCTTGAATGAGAAAGGTGGTCATTTAAGGTTATGGTGGGGGTAACTGAAGAAGCAGCATGCAAAAACTCGTTTGGCACCTGCTTTTGTCTATTAGCCCGGCTTTCTAATCCAGCCCAGATGGATTAGTCTGGCCTAAGAGGCAATCAGAAAAGGCATTCATTTATGTACACTTGTTCAACAGCCTCCAAAAGTTGAGTGTACCATTCAGATGCACATTTCTGGACTCAGATAATCTTCTTTGGTATTGTAATGTATTTACATAAAAATGTGTGCGTGTTTATATATATATAAAGAGGGAGGGAGGGAGAGAGAAGAATACCACCCTGCTTTTCCTTGAGAGTTCAAGGTAGCTAATAAGTTCAATTTGATTTTAAACATCATAAGTAAAAAGTACAAAACACAAAAGCTGCCGAATAAGACCTCATCCATAAATAGGAGTACCATGAAAACAACCATACAGAATCATTAAGAACTCACATCATCAATCAAACAGCAGGAAGAGATTAACACTGATACCAGAAAATATTTTTTAAAGGGCTAGCAGATGTATCATTCAAAGGCCTTTCTAAACAAAAACAAAAAAATCTTCACCATACAGTGAAAGACTTTCAGAGCTGGGACAAAATGAGATTCCATCAAGGGAGGAATTTCACCACTACTGAGAAGGCCTTCTCCCAGGTCCCAGCTAAATAGGACTACCAGGTGGCCAATTGTGACCTTATCAAATACCCACTATCTATTATTCAGTGGTCTGAAGATCTTACTGCTCTTGCTGAATTTGAACATGTATCTTACAGTTGTCAATTTTATCTGGATGCTTATTTAGATATATTGTCTGCTTATATTAATGTATATATTTGCAGGTGTCAAATACCTTTTTTTTAAACAATGCTATAGTGAAAAATTATTGCAAATGGATATGGGTTTTTTGTGTTA
The DNA here is from genome assembly GCA_021292165.1 of Shinisaurus crocodilurus. Lineage (NCBI taxonomy): Eukaryota > Metazoa > Chordata > Lepidosauria > Squamata > Shinisauridae > Shinisaurus > Shinisaurus crocodilurus. The sequence continues at coordinate 30,983,389 of CM037876.1, forward strand.
TGTTCCTGATATTGCTGTTGTTTTTAGTTCCTCCCTTCTTTTTGCTTTGTTATAATTGCAAAAAGAGGAGGGACTTGTGGCCCTCCAGATGTTGTTGGACTCCAACTCCCATCATTTCTCACTATTGGCTATGCAGGCTAGTGTCAGCTCCAGGTCATGGGCAGCAAGGGTCCTGGTCTGGGATGCTGGGGCCAGGGGATGATAGAGGCGGGAACAGGCCAGGGGTGAGCAGAATCCAGAAGACAGGCTGAGGTCAAAGCACGTATCAAGCAAGGAGGGGGCAAGTCCAGTAAGCAGAGTCCAGGCAGGGGCCAGAGGCAAATCCAAGGAGCAAACAGAGTCCAGAGGTAAAGTCCAAAGTCAGGCAAAGTTCAGGCACGTACCAGGCAGAGAAGGGCCAGAAGCTAGAAGCATTGGTCAAGAGCAGACTTGGGTCAAACACCAGGCTAGGCTAGGCTAGGCTAGGCTAGGCTAGGCTAGGCTAGGCTAGGCTAGGCTAGGCTAGGCTAGGCTAGGCTAGGCTAGGCTAGGCTAGGCTAGGCTAGGCTAGGCTAGAATCAAGTTGGTTGGTGGCTGGAAACAGGAATTACCTGCAGACAACATGTAGGCTTGTGTTGCTGTGGCAAAGGCTTGAGAGCAGAGGAAGCCCTTAATATAGAGCCTCCCACTGCTCCCAGCTGGTGTGCGTTAATGCACCTGGGAGTGCCTACCAGTCAGGGATTGCACCCTGCGAGGAAGTACTGCAGACTGACCTGTTGTTCCCAAGGTGGCCACCAGAAAGAGCTGCAGAGCAGATCCTGACAGCTAGGGCTGATGGGAGTTGCAGTCCAACAACATCTGGAGGGCCATGTATTCCCCTCCTCTGGTTTAACTGCTACCTATCCTCTGATAGGTGCTTGGCGATGGCGGGAAGTGGGGGTGGATTGTGTGGTTCTGAACTTCTGAATGGTTTAGAAGTTGATAAGAATTGAGATTCAATTTTTTAGATTTCCCCGCTCTTGAAGTCAAATAGTATTGGATTCGGGGGCAACAGCTGTTGCTCTGGAAGGAGCATTTCCCATGCTTTTCTGCTGGCTGCCATAAATAATAATTGCTCTACTTGTACATTGTACATGACTCGAATTTTGTTTGTTTTTAACCAAGGTGTCATAAGCTTCCCTTGATCTTCCAAAGTAAAACTGCACCCTGGAAAAGCTGCTCCAGACCAGAGACTCCCCGCAGGCCGCAGTCCAGAGAAAGTGATGTGAAACAATGGAATGGTACCTTGAGATCTACCTTAACCTATATCATTTACATTTTCATAGCTGATGATAGCCATCGATTCCACTTTGCAGGAATTAAGATTCAAAATGGACTGGTGCAAGTGAGTGCATTTTTAACTCCAGATACAACAAGAACAGTAAATTATCTGAAGCTATTCAGAGAAGGGGGTAGTATTTGTTAAAAGCTGCCCTAGTCTCCATGTCTGTTACTGTTTCAGCATCAAGTGCTGACCTTTCACATGAATTTTGAAAGCAACTGATGCTTAGACAGAGCCATTTCCTGGCTGACTATGTTGAGTCATCGGACAATGGATTATGGAGAGGGGTTTTTTTTAGGGAAAAGATTACTAAATTGTTTGTAGAATCACAGTAAAGGGGTTCTTCAGATAACAAATAATCATATACTGTTACTCTTTGACAGCAATAGCAACAAAGAGTCTTAAAGTTTAACATATTTATTATGTTATAAGCTTTTGGGCGGTACAGTCCACTTTATCAGACGCATGAAATGTTTGGGGTAGGTGGGTGGGTAGGATTGTAAACCGTGAGGTCAGTGAGAAATGAAATGCAGAAAGGACAGGCTAGCCTTCCCCAACCTGGTGCCTTCCAGATGTTTCTGACTTCAATTCCTCTTAGCCCCAGCCATCATACCCAATGGTCAGGAATGCTGGGAATTGTACTCCAAAACATCTGGAGGGTACCAGGTTGGAAAAGGTGGGTATAGACCAGTGTTCTCCAACCTTGGGTCCCCAGATGTTTTTGGCCTACAACTCCCAGCATGCCCCAGTCAGCTATGACCCAAACAGTGCTAGTTGAAGGGTCAAAGTCTTGTCTTGTCTTAAGTTCAGAGGCAGGAGTATTGTCTGGCAGTTCAAAGATCATGGTGTATCTGACACGTCTCTATGCTGTTGATTTAGTTAGCGTTCATTTTGCCTGCTTATAGCTTAGGTTAAAGTGCAAAATAGATGTTATCTTTACATTTCTGCTGGGGTGGCGATCGAGCAGTGTTCTCCAACCTTGGGTCCTCAGATGTTTTTGGCCTACAACTCCCAGCATGCCCCAGCCAGCTACGCTGGCTGGGGCATGCTGGGAGTTGTAGGCCAAAAACATCTGGGGACCCAAGGTTGGAGAACACTGGTATAGACAGTGACAACTACATTATTAACTGTGGTTAATGGAAAATTATTTTAATCATTGCAAGCATTTGTGAAATGAAGAGTGGGGTGTGCAATCGTAGTAACCTCCGGAGACCATGCGGCCCTGTGTACTTGTACCTGCCTCTCTGAGTTACCAGGAATGACTAGCGAAGGACAGCCCTCCATTCTGGAGCAGGAGGTTCCAGTGCTAGATGCACAGGAAATGCTCTGAAATTTATTTATTTATTTATTTGCTTGCTTGCTTGCTTGCTTGCTTGCTATGGATTATGCTATGGGGAAAACTAATCTAGATATTTGTGCCACCATGAAAATCTGGCCAAGACTGAAGAAGTGATACCGAACCATTCAAAATGTCCCCTTGGTTCTTCACTGAAGCCTGATGATAGGTATGAATTAAATGCACTGTTGCAAATTCTCCATTTCCCATTAGCATTATCTGAGGTCCAGTTCGCATAACCCTTTGCACTTCTTGACATGGGACCTGAGTCTGATCCGCATCACATTGCAGTGGGCACACAGTGAAGCAGCTGGCTGATTGCTTCACCACATGGCCAGGAGGCCCATCAGCTTGTGATTAGCTGTGGATAAAAATACATACCTCATCACAAGCTGTCCACCCACGTCTTAGAACTAACGGGGCAGGTGGGGGGAGCCATGTGGCTTGGCCTTGAGCTACTTCGATGTTTTAAAGGGGAAAGGGGGAAAGACAGTGGGAAGTATCGGCTTGTTAATTACAAAGACTTGTTCCCCCTGCAAGTCTTCTTGAACTGCGTTCAGGGGGGAAAAGCATTCTAGTATACTAAAATCCTGAGGATAAATCCATGTGCCGTGCCAATGTTGAAATGTGTACACAGGGCATGCTAAGCTATCCTGTCAACAGAAGACAGAATTTTCTGGAAGAGCAAGCAAAACTGAGAAGTGCGGAATGAATAAAAGCCGCAAAAGGACTTAGAAAGGTCACAGGGCAAGTTGGAGAAATCAGATTGTACAAATATTGTATACAATTAGCTAGCAGTACATTAATATATCTACTTCCAGTGACATTGCCAGATGCTGAAGTTTCCACTGGTATCTTTTTCAATTGTCCTTCATTTCAGGGATACCTAATTTTCTGAGATTTCTGCTGTTCACATTGCCACATTTGTTCACACTGCAGCACGTTGGGATGGCAACCAAGTGTTCAGAGGCCTCCAAGTGACAGTAGCTGTCAGAACTGACAGTTGCAGGAACCATGGCTGACCTTCATCCAGCCCTCTCAGTGCTGTAGCTCACCATTATTCACTGGCTTGCTCAACCCTGAAGGAAGAAAGGAAGGTGTGGTAGACCTTCATTTCCTTTGCAGTGCTAACCAAGTATCTCAGGGCATGCTACTTCTGCTGCTGTGGTAGAGATCACTGCAGCCAGGGCCAGCGCTACTGCTAGGCAAACTAGGCTGTTGCCTAGGGCGTGTAGCTGAAGAGGGTGCAGAAACGCTGCGCTCCTCTTCGCTGCTGGTGCGCTCCTGCCCCGCCCGCCCGCCTCGCCGACAAAGCCAGGTCAGTGCGGGGGGATTGCGCCCGGAAGTAGTGGGGGGGTGGGGCCAAGCCTGGGCGCCGCCGCCCGCCGCCCGCCCCTGCCCCGCCGCCACAGGACCCCCACCACCTACCTTCTCCGCGCCGCTTCCGGAGCCCTGCCCGCGCTCTGTTTTGGCGGGAGGAACCAGGGCAACGGGGCTTAAACAGCCCTGTTGCCCTGGTTTCCCCCGGCCAAAAACAGAGCGCGGGGGTCCCGTTGCGTCACTTCCTCTTCGGAGGAGGCGGCGGCCAGGGCAGGGGGAAGGTAGATGGGGGGTCCGGGGGCGGCGGTGGGGGGCGGGGGCGGGGCAGCGGCGGCGGGGGCGGGGTTTGCAGAGCAGGGCTGCTTTGCTCCGGAGCCCCCCCCCCACGGCACGAGAGGGGGACCGCTAAATATAATTTAGCCTAGGGCGCCAAACTGCCCTGCACCGGTCCTGACTGCAGCACCCATAAATTAACTCTAGAAAGGGTCTTTTCTTATTTGCTTGGTCCACTCAGACCAAACAGATATAATAACATTGGGAGAAGCATCAGCAACCAACAAATGCTACTAAAATTCTTGCTCTCATGTCCCTCTGAAGCTATCCAAGGACTTGGGCCCTGCTTCGTGAGATCTTTTAACTGGATAATTCAGGGGATTGAACCTGGGACCCTGTTCATGCAAAGCATGTATTATACCACCGAACTATCCCCTTCCCAACTATGTTTTAGGTTTTTGTATTTTCATGTATTTTAATCTCCACATTTTTATTGTACATTGCCTTGAGCACTCATTGTGTAGAGGGGTGATCCAAAAATATTCTAAATGAATGGACGAAAACTACCTGATTGATCTCCATTGACCCCTGATGCTAAGTCCTATCACCTTTCACACTCAGTCCCTTCCCAGCTCCACGAGAATCCCGATCTCTTGATCTCTATTGACACAGAGAGCTATTGTTGTTGCTAGCCCTTTCCTGTGTATCCTGAATAATCTGGGTTTGTCCTCCATGCTCTTTGTTATTTCTACCAGCAAAAATACAATTGCCAAGACAGAATGGAGAAATATTTTCTGTCTGCTGCTGTAATCAAAAGTGCTGCACCCTGTAAACCGCTATCCTGGATGTGTGGTGACAAATGCCTTGTGATAAATGAAGCAGGCCTGGATTGGTAGGGCCCCTTTTAGAGAGCACAGAGAACAGCCCCTGCTGATTAAGTTAGGGTAGCCTAAGCCAGTGACTAGAGATGCTCAACACATACCAGTAGAACCAGGGTACCCTGCTGCTTATAGGCAGCCACAAGGTGTGTTTACCAGATTTGCACAGACTCAATTCCTGTACATGAGAAGATAATGGAGGAGAAGGTGTGATATATAATAATAAGCATGGGAATTTAAACATAACCACTAACATCTCCACTGATAATGCATATTGAGTTTTCCTATATAAATATACCTTAGATATCCTTGTAAAGATGACTCACTAAAATACTCAGGGTATTGAGTTGTTGGGGACTTTTAACTGTGGTGAGAAGCAGATGTAACAGGCACATAATCCACAATACTGACCCCATTTTTATTCCTGGATGTGTTCAGGATGCAGTTCATTTCCTGTACCTAACTGTCCAACCTTGGGTGGCCAGGAACTATTTCCTCTGAAGTCCTTTCAAAATTCTTCCTAGAATGGAGGATGGAGGTGGTATAGTGAGTAGAGGAAGCCACATCTCCAAGGCTCTGCTACCAATTAAGAAATCCAAATTGCTCTTAGCTTGATTTTTCTTCAGTTTCTCTAGGCTCAGGACTAATGACAGGTGATGGGAAAAGATAGGAGAGAGAAATACAGCTGCAATTCAAGTAAGGAGGCCCGGAGGGAAGAGCCAATGACCTTAATAGGTTTGCTAATGATCTTTTACTTTGCTGTTTCTCAATCAGTCTTCTGGGTCGATTGCTTTCAAACTTTCTACTCAGTGCAAGAGATGAGCTGTTCTTTCATAGAAGATTGATTCCCAAGGAAACAGTAGGCACAATTATCTAATCCAAGACTCCAAACAGAGATCTTGCAGAAAAGAAAAAGGAAATTGTCTGGATAATTTCACCCAAAAGAATTTCCAGAGGTTTAGTCATGTTAGTCTGCTGCAGCAAAAACAAAACTAATGGTATGTTAAAGACTAACAAAAGTACTATGGCATAAGTACATCTGGTGCATGGTGTGTGTCATCCCGAGTTGGCAAGTATATCATTCATGATTGACGGATTTCCTCATGTGAATCCAGACCAATTTCCCCAGGGTGGCTTGTTCGTGGGCAACAAGCCACCCCAACAACCCATGGGCTGTGGTAGGGATTGTTGTACCCATGGTGGGTTGTCATGTTGTCTGAACCCGGGTGACCAACCACATAATGGATACGGGGAATTGGCTACTGAGTCCCTTGGCAAGAGCAGCAAAATACCTTTGCCGCTCTTGCCAAGCTACTCCTGAGCAACTGCCAGTACCAGCTGCTCCAAAAGTACCCAAGCAGCACTTGGGGGCATCTGGCACTAGTTTCCCCACTCCCCACCATGATCACAAGCCATTTTGGCTTCAACACGGCTTTTTTTCCTGTTACCTTTTTTTTTCTCGGAGATTGCGAAAGCTGGCTTGACAGCTGGCTTTCATAGCCCCCATTTTGACAGCCACCGACAGCTCCTTCAAAGTGCCAAAGCAGCACCTTGGAGGGGTTGTCCGTGACTGGCAGAACCTGTGTGTGTGTGTGTGTGTGTGTGTGTGCGCGCGCGCGCGCACATGCATAAAGGCATTGGGTGGTTTTTGATGGGGAAAAACAGGGCAATGGGTGGTTTTTGACTGGGACATATGGCTGTATATGTCCCAGTAAAAAAAAAACAACCCATTGCTCCATCAGAACCCCTTTTTAAAGTACCCAGAGTTTTGACAGCTAGCTATCAAAAGTCCTTTTCCCAAGAAAAGGGGGTGCATGTTTGCACTTTCCCAATCACCTAGAAGCTCGGGGGAAAGTGCAAATTGTGCACCAGCATGTGGACTACCTGGGGAGAAGGGAAAAAAAGATGGAGATCTTGCTGTGAAGGGGGTGTAAATCACACCAGCCCCATTTTGTGAGCAAAGTTCACACATGCCTTTGGTTTCTCTTGATAGCTTGACTTTTGACAAGGGGGGGGACAATTTGGAGCCTCTTCTGGGCAATGTCCAGGGTTGATACCTGCTGCACCTTGGCAGTGGGCATCCCTATGGACATTGTCTCAGCTGAGGCTTCAAATCACTGCACTCGCGCAACTGTGAAGGTTTGCAGTTGCGCAAGTGCACTTAATTTTTTTAAAAACAACTCTGGATTTTTGCGCAAGGTCCAAGGTGCCACTTGGGCATTTCGAAGGGGCTTTTGGTGGCTGTCAAAACGGGGATCGTGAAAGTTGTCATCCCCACTCCTCTACCCTCAGTGCTCCCGTGCTGTCCCCTGGGATACCGACAGGAGGACTGAGGGAGGAAGAGGGGAGAGGCAGTGCCTGACCATTAGCTGGGGCCTGGGGCCACTTTAAGCCCACAGATGGGGGATATGGGGGACTTATTATGAGAGCGGAAGCAGTGCTGTCCTCTGCTGGAGCATTAGGGTAACTGACAGACCAGCCTTGCTCTGGGAAGAGAATGAGGTGATAAGGAGGCTTTCAAGGTTTACTATCCATGACAAGTTATTATATAGGAAGTCAGAGAATGAGGAACATACTCAAGCAGAGGCTTCAGGGCCTCTGTGGGCTTAAAGTGACAGTGCGAACCCAGCCACTGAATGCGTTTGCACAACATGCTAAGCCGCCGTGGCTTAGCATGTTTTGTGAACCCACCCTTCAAAGCTATGGCTTGTTCTAGGGTTTACTGTAGCCACCACAGCTTAGTGTGTTGTGCGAACCCAATCGATGAGTGCCTGCACTTTAAAGATTACCACTACACCGCTGAAGAAGAGCCCTGCTGGATCAGATATCATCATCATCAGGCGATCACTTGTGACCGAGTAAGATTGTCTTCCAGGATAAAAATTTAGAAAAAGGAAATTTTTAAAGGAGGAAATTCTAAAGAAAAATTGTGTAGACTCTAGCGATGGTCCGTAAGTGACTGTGGAGGCCAATTCTAGATCCACACAGCTTCCCACAGTGAGGACACAGGTTACCAGATGGAAGATGGTCCTGTAAAGGATTCATTTGACGTGCTTTTCGCTTAGCACGTTTCCCCCTTTCACCTTGCACTCGGGCTTCTTCAAAGTCCATAGAACAGATATATGGTCCATCTAGCCCAGCATTCTGTTACCCCCCCCCATGGCCAGCCAGATGCCTCCAGGAAGCCCACAAGAACAGCATGAAGGCAATAGAGCCCCTACCACCACCACTATTCTCCCGCAGCAATTGGTATTCACTGGCATAATGCCTCTGAATATGAAGTACACTTACAGTAGTGTACTAGTGGTACATTTTGAAGTACAGGAGCTCATTATAGCAGTGTGAGTGTTTGGCTTGCAGACCAACTCCAGCCCACCAGGTTTTTAATTTGGCCCTCCAGGATTCCCCAGAGAGCCCCTTTCCCCTGATCACTGATCGTTTGGTGGTTTCCCGGCTTCCCCGCCCCCTTTCTAAAAGGTTCAAATGTATATTTTTCGCTCCATAAGATGCACCGGACCATAAGAAGCACTTACTGTATGGTACAAAAAAATTTTTTTTTAAAAAAAAAATCAGCTGAGAGGCGGGGGCTTCCCCCGCCCCACCCAGGAGTCCTCTGCTCTTCCGGACCAGCAGAGGAAAGTAAAAAAAATAAAAATAAAAATAAATAAAATTTTTTTTTTTTACTATATTCACTCCATAGGACGCACAGACATTTCCCCCTCCTTTTTTGGGGGGAAAAAGTGCGTCTTATGGTCCGAAAAATACGGTATCTCCTAAAGCTTAGTTCACTGGCACCAAGAGTTTTAAGCTAAAATATGCTGGTATTTCTTGTATTTTGGCCCTTCCCATTTGCCTTCGGCCTCACCCGTCTCTGCAATCCTGCCAGTGAGAGCTTCTCTGAAATGGAATTCGGTCCAAATTGTGCTTGTTTACAAGCAACAAACAAGCATGGGACAACTCACAGGAGAGTTCCTCTAGCAATACAGTCAAGTTCAGCTGCATCATAAAGCAGAACAGGGCCAGGACAACGTGGGGCATCCTTGCTGGTCCCAGGCACTCCCTCCTCCTCCTCTGGATTTGGGTGTGAAAGACCAAGGAGAAATGTGGGTGCATGGAGGATAGGTTGTAAGCAAACACAATTTGTGACATTGCAATTTGCAAAACGTAATTACTGTTCACGGGGCACAGATGTTAAGGTATCAGCCTAAGCTTCTAATTTCCTGGCTTTGTGGAGCTTGAACCAACATGAGATAAACTTAACTTTGGACTTAACTGTTAGGTTTTTTGATCATTGAATAGCCAGATAGATACCTAGATAGACATACAATACACACCCACCAAAGAGCAGCCGTACACAGCATAATACCCAGTTTATTAGGATCAGTATGGTTGCAATTCTATGCATAGTCACCTGGGAGTAAACTCCATTTAATCAGTGGTGCGTGCTTCCAACTGCGTAGGTTCAACTAGTAAAAACAGATGGAGCCCTTACAAAGGATCTTCAGTCTGCTGAAAGGCTACCTTTAGCTTTTTCGTTAGAAATGCAAACAGTCTTACAAACAAGTGTTACCATTTAAACCACTAGGGTAAAATAGGAACCCCATCCAAGAAAAGAAGTATCCAACCTCTGCTTGAGTATTTTCCTCATTCTCTGACTTCCTATATGATAACTTGTCATGGATAGTAAACCTTGAAAGCCTCCTTATCGCCTCATTCTCTTCCCAGAGCAAAGCTGGTCTGTCAATTACCCTAATGCTCCAGCAGATGACAGCGCTGCTTCTGCTCTCAAAATAAGTCCCCCATATTCCCCCTCCACTACACCACTGTTTAATTGGCTATCACAGCTAAGAGCTGTTGCTAGGTCTGTCATCTTCAATGAATTTGTCTTATCCCTTTTTAAAAGCCATCTGCGGCATTGGCCATCACCACCTCTTGTGGCAGTGAGTTCCATAAATTATTACACATTGTTTGAAGAACTGGTTTTTCCATCTATCCCGAATCTGTTGCCAATCAGTTTCACTGGGTGACTCCAAATTCTAATATTATGGGAGAGGGAGAACATGGTATCTCTGTTCACTTTCCCCACACTGTGCGTAGTTTTATAAGCCTCTGTCATGTCTCCCCTTAGTCATATACGAACATAAAATTCTGTTGCTTGAAGCAAGCCTGTGTGGGAGTCAGGGTCTAACAAAACATTCATAAGAAAAACCATATCCCACCTAAAAGTCCCATGGGTTTGTATTTGATATAAATAGACATTTCGGGATAGAGGGGGATCTCAGTTGCTATGCTGCAACTCATTCTGTCAATGTCAGCTGTGCTTTCTGGTTAAGTGAAGGTGAGAACAGATGTGTCTCACACACCGGAGATGATGTGCTCTTTGATGAAGACATTTGTGGACTGTCCCATTAAAGGCACTCTTGCAGAGAACTGCTTTCTCTGCTGAATTGAGTGGATGCCTTTGTGCTTGCAATTATCGCTCAGATTGGGATATGACATGAGTGAGTGTCCTGGTTAAGCACCAGTGTTGTAGAGGAGACGGCTTGAAGGGTTGAAACACTGGGACCTATTGATGGGCAGGGATGATATTGTTTGCCACCTCACTTGGGCTTCCCTGTTCCCTCTGAGCTGAGCTCCAATCCTCACAGGTGTGTGTGTGTGTGAGAGAGATTTCCCCAGCACTGAGTGCGAGCTATCCCTGCTATACTGCAAAGTATTTTGGGGTGGCCCAGTCTTGAATGGGCAATTAAGACCCATTAGCTTTACAAAACGCCTGCTCCTGGTGGCGATGAAAAGTGCTAGAACTGGATATGGATCAACACAGCTGCCTGCATTTTTGGACTCTCCTTAGGCCGTGACTATGGGGACTGTCCTGAGTCAGGCTGAGTGCTTGCACTTCAGAATTGACCACTACACCACTGTTAAAGGGTTCTATAATAGAGCTTTCGGAAAGCATGTACCCAGCACTGTCTTGAGGCTTCCCAGACCTGGTGCCCTCCAGATGTGTTGGATTACATTGACCATGCTGCCTGGGAATGATGGGATTCGTAGTCTAACACATTTGTAGGTTACCAGTTGTAGAATACTTGTCTTGACTGGAACCTAAGGCTCTTTGTTTTGTTTTTGTTTAAAGCCCCACTGAAAAGTCCATTGGCTATTAATAAAGTTCCCTTTATTTAAAAAAAAAAATGGACTTGTTCAAGAATACGGTAGTGGTATCAGTGCACCGATACGGAGTTACTGAGCTCAGAATGAAACAAGTTGCATTATGTGCCCTTTGGGGTGATGGATTTAATGGTGCCTCACTGATTACCAGTGGCTGCTGTTGGGGATTGGGAATGGATTGCTCTGTTTTTATTTCACTTATTACACTTTTATCCCATCTTCCCTCCAGGGAGCTAGGGTTAACACAGGTGGTTCACCTTTTTTTTATCATCACAACAACCTTGTGAGGTATATTAGATGGGGAGAAGGCAACTCCTGATTATGGAATACACTTCTCAGGGAATCTCACCTGGTACCAACTTTGTCATCTTTTAGGCATTGGGAGAAGCTGCTTCTCTTTTCTTGGACATTTGGATAATTTAATAGTGGTTATTATTTTTATTCACTCTTGCGCAAAATGAGGGGTGTTTTCTGTCCTTTAGCTGATCTTTTAGATTGATACTTTTGTATCTGTGTATGATTTCAATGAATGTATTATTGTGTATATTGTATTTGGTATGGTTCTTTTTAATTACAGTAATACCTTGGATTGCAAGTAACTTGGTCTGAGAGCGTTTTGCAAGACAAGATTTTTTTTTTAAAAAAAAATTGACTTGATAAACGAGCAAGGTCTTGCAAGACAAGCCTGTAGGGATGTAACCGCTCGCCTCGAGCGGGCGTAGCGGGCCGAAATCGGCCCCACTCACGCCCGCCAGAGACTCGCTTTGATATAAGAGTGTTTTGGATTACAAGCACGGTTCCAGAACGAATTATGCTCTCAATCCAAGGTATTACTGTATTTCTTTGTAAATTGATTCGTCACTCCTTTTGGTTGTGTGAAGATACATGAAACTAACTAATTAACTGGACCAAGATCACCCATAGAGCTATGTGGCTGAGTACGGATTTGAATCCAAGCCTCTCCAGTCATAATCCAACACTCTAGCTAAGAAGCCCACACTTAATGGGTCTTAATAGCTCTCAATAGGCCTTACATACATTTGGAATCTTCATAGAAATGTGACTGATCTACCGCTACCCCTTGCATCTTATGGGCTTTTGCAAACTTTTTTTCTCTGAATATATATTCATCCAGGCCCACCGACTTCAGGCAGCATGGTTAGGTAGGTGCTGATGGCCTGTCTTCTCACCACTGCTTCCTCCTCCCCGCCCCCGCCCCCAGCTGCACTGCTACTTCTGCTTCCTGCATCCGTGCCACCAGCATTGCCACCTCCTCTTGTTCTTGCCCATTGTGTGCGGGGAGGTCATAAAAACATAAGAGCCATGCTGGATCAGACCATCTAGTTCAGCATTTTTTGATTTGATATGATTTGATTTGATGTGTACACCGCCTTTCTACCAAGAAAAATGGCACTCAAGGTGGCTTACAATCACAAATAAAACTTGATTAAAACAATAATAAAACAAATGTATTAAAACACAATTAAAAACATAACAAAAAAAACATATAACCCAACAGACCTGTTTACATGCCAAAGTCACCATCTCTTAGCCCAGTGTTCTCCAACCTTGGGTCCCCAGATGTTTTTGGCCTACAACTCCCAGCTACGCTGGCTAGGGCATGCTGGGAGATGTAGGCCAAAAACATCTGGGGACCCAAGGTTGGAGAACACTGTCTTAGCCTACTAACCTGCATCACAGGGTTGTTAAGAGGATAAAATGAAGTGGGGAGTGGAGTAAAGGTGGGATAAAGGTGTAATAAAATAAAATTTAAAAATATAGTGGGAAGGGTAAATTTGTTCACTACAAGGAAGCCATTATGTCCAAATGGCCTATTTTAATCATCACTTTTGTTCGAATGTAGTAAGCAACACAGGTCCCTCCCTTCAGGGGTTTGCTGTCAAAACACCAAATAATTTAGGTTCTCCCCCTTCCCCCTTTGGAATCTTATGGCATCTGGTGAGGGGATGGGGTGAGAGGGGAAGGAGGCAGCCAGCAAAAGCCAAAGGGAATATTTACTGTACAATTTCAATAGTGAATGAGGATCTGTATCATTTTGAGTGTGATAGTAGTATGGTCCCTTACCAGCAGTAGGGTGATCATGTGTCCTACTTTTTAGAGGGCAGTCCTCTATTTAAAGGGCTGTCCAGCCCAAGTCCAGTTTAAAGATAAAGCACCATAAGAAGAGAGAGCAGAGGCCTTGAATATACCCATCAAGCAGGCACAAAGGTCAACTGGTCACACTCTTCTCCACTATGGTGAGATGTATTGTGTTTCTATTTAAATTATAATAAATATTTCCAAATTTACATTTATACACATAAATTCACACATATGTAATTTTATGCACATTGGTCTCCTGTTTTGTTCTCTTTTTTGGTGCTGCATAAGTGGCCACTGTAACCAGCATTTTAAGTCTAAGAATCAGACATCTTATCAGAGAGGATCACTGCTTACTGGTTGCTCCCCTGGCTTAGCCTGTTCATGCCTGGTTGGCTCCACTCACCAGCATGAGCTGCTAAACTAAGGGGTGTTGAGACTAGTGTCCACCTGTCTGTATTTAGAGGGTGGGGGCAGGAGAGGAAACAAGGCAATTTGAATCTGGCAAGGGTTCTCACTAGGTTCAGACATCATGACAACCTGCACCCAGGGAAGGTAATTATGCTAATTAGGTGGCTCATGACCAGCACGAATTGGGAGGGAAAATAAGCCACCATAGTGTGAACCCACCCACTGTTTCAAACTTAGCACTGCCCAAGTCTCACAAAGAAACTGACTGTAAAAGGATGTTCCAAAACTTCCTACAACTCAAGAAAGTGGGGACCAAGACACTTAAGCTCCAGTTTGCATGTAGCCACAACCCATAGGTTGGTTAACACCTGAGTTGTCAGGAGCAAGCAAGCATGCTGCCGCCTGCCCACTCACCACTTCTGCTTAATTTCTGCTTTTGTAAACAACCTAGAGTTTTAACCCATGGTTTGTTGTTGGTTTAAAACTCTGGTTCCCCTCAACAACCCAAAGCTCCATGTTCGCACATCACAATGAACAACTGAGGGTGCTTCTGGGTTGTTAACCAAAGCGGAAATAAGTGGAAGCAGGTGGGAGACAGTGCACTTGCTCGTAGGTGCATGGCCTCAACTAACTATGGGTTATTTAATTCATAGTTGGTCATGACGTGTGAACTAGGTCTATGTGATGGCTAGGATCCAAGGACTGCCTTAAGTACCTACAACTGTTTCCACACATCCGAGGGACTACCAGTTTAAGTGTGCTTCCAGACGAGGCTTTTATAGTGCCATTGCCCTGCCTCATTTACATAATTTTACACAGGGGTCCAGACAACGTTATCTCCCACTTATAACTCTCCTGTGTTTTCCCACTGCTTCTTCCATCTCTTTTCTTACTGTGGAAAATGTGGTTATGTAAAAAAAGACTGAATACAATGTCTTCTGACTGCTAGTGCTAGGGCCCCACCATCTGGAAGCACCCTAGGTTTTTAGTGCAGACACACCCTTTATCTTGGGGAACTGATATGAAACAGTCCAATGCCTGGGGCTTGGAAATAGTGGTTTGAAATATTGTCATGTTCAGAGTAATGGTGAAGAGTTGGCATTCCCTTCCTCCCAAACTTGGCTTCTGTTTGGGGAGGACAAGGGGAAAATAGCTCCTCTCATTGCCCTAGCAACCAAGATTAAATTTGTTGGCTTCTGTACCAAGATCTGAGACTGGGGCTCTATTTCTTCCTGCTTTTTTTCTCCTCCAGGAGACTGAGCTAGTGTTCTTGACACCAAATAAAATGTACCGGTACTTCCAAATGTACTTCTAGGTTTTCCTTGTGTATTTGCTGTTGACTGCTATCTTTATTTTTGCATCATTGAGCCATCCCCAGGCTATTTTGGATTTGAAACTTGCTCTGGACCAATGTGATGAGGGGGAAAAACAACAACTAATAAAATACATTTTATCACCTAGAAAATATGAGATAGATTAAATGCTAGCAAGAAGTCTTCTGAGGAGATCATACTATCTCATACATCCAGATTGGATTACTGTAAAGTCTTTGGATGTAGAAGGCTTGCCAGAAGCTCTGTTACACAAATTGCAGTTGGTTCACAATGTGTTCCCTGCTCTCATCTGATTGGGGTGGGGGGAGAACATTTGACATTTCTTCTGAAGTCTGTATGGTCCAAATTTGGGTTTAAGTCTGGAAATCTGGAATCTCAAATTGCATGGGTAAATAGCTGTGTTCAAATGCAACAGTAAGCCAGGTTACTGGAGGATCCTGAGTTGCCATGAACAAGCATGAGCCCGTTCATGCCAGCTCGGTTCCTCGCACTAGCATGATCTGTTAAACTAGCCATGAATGTATTGTCCGAACTTGGGCTCTTGGCTTGTTGCTCCCAAACAACAAGTCCTGGACTTAAGGATTCATAAGTCCAGGACCAGTGCAGGGCAGTTTGGCGCCCTAAGCGAAATGATATTTAGCGCCCCCCTCTCGTTCCGTGGGGCGGGGCTCCGGAGCAAAGCAGCCCTGCTCTGCAACCCCCCCCCGCGCCGCCACCACCACCACCACCAACCTACCTTCCCCCCGCCCTGGCCCCACGCTCTGACGGGACCCCCACGCTCTGTTTTTTGCCGGGGAAACCAGGGCAACAGGGCTGTTTAAGCCCTGTTGCCCTGGTTCCTCCTGCCAAAACAACGCGGGCGGGGCTCCGGAAGCGACGCGACGTGGAGAAGGTAGGTGGCGGGGGGGTCGGGGGGTGGCGGGGGCGGGGGTGGCAGGCGGGGGAGGTGCAGAGGCGGGGGGCGGCGGCGGGGGGAGGCACGGAGGCGGGCGGGGGAGGCGCAGCTGGCGGCGACAGCGGCAGGCAGGGGGGAGGGCGGGGGGAGGCAGCGGCGGCGGGGGCAGGGGCGGCAGGGGGGAGGCACGGCGGCGGGGGCGGGTGGGGAGGCGCAGCAGTGGTGGCGGCGGGCGGGGAGGCGGAGGCCTGGTGGGGGCGGCGCGGCGGCAGCGAAGAGGAGCGCAGCGTTTCTGCTGCCCTCTTCAGCCGCGCGCCCTAGGCAACCGCCTAGTTTGCCTAGGCGGTTTGCCTAGGCCTAGTTTGCCTAGCTGGTAGCGCCGGCCCTGCATAAGTCATGAACAAACCATGGTTTGTGGGCCTGTCTTGTAAAGGGTGCAAGAACCTAGGAACCTGGATTCAGATGACAAGGTAAGTTTTCCATTCCAGTTTAGTTTAATGGCTCATCCTAGTGAGAGGAGCCAAGTAGGTATGAAGGCTGGATCTACCAGCACACAACAACTTGTTCATGGTAAGCCAGGATTCTCCAGAAATCTGGCTTACCGTCGTGGGACCCTAATTGTGGTACTTTTATTGTCCTCTACGTGATGCTTCTTGTTTCTTTCCCTCACTATGAATCTCAGCATGGAAGGAAAGCGATTCCATTCAGCAGGCTTGGTGTCAGCAGGGTGACCATGTGTCTTCTTTACAGAGGACAGTTCTCTGTTTGAAGGACTGCTGGAGGACCATCCTCTATTTGAAGACCTGTCCTTTCCAGTTCCAGTTTAAAGATAATGAGCCATAAGAACTGTTGTCCATCAAGAGTTAGCACCTGGACAACAGGCTGAACAGGCAGGCTCACGGCTCACCTACTCACAGTCTTCTGCACTATGGTGAGATTTACTGTATTTCTATTTAATTGTAATAATTATTTACCGGTATACATTTGCAGCTATACATATATATTAGCATATGCAAATTTTATGCAATTTGGTATCCTCTTTTGTCCTGTTTTTGGTGGTACATATTTTGGCAATTCATAAGTAGCCACTCTAATCAGCACCTGTCATGTTCAGGCAATTACTGGACCCATGCATCCACCACAGCTGATGCCAGGATGTCTTTAAAATGTTTTCTGTGTTTTATGTATTTGTTTTAAAGTTTAAGGCTAGCACTGAGAAGAGAAGCCCTGTTATGGGCAGCTGCCACCTCTGCCCCCCCCCCACATATCTGGGGCTGCCCCCAATGTAGTGATGCTACATCTCGGACCAAAGGCATTTGGGAGAAAGAAGAAGGCAGCCAATGCAGAATTGCCCATACCAGAAATTCTCCCAGCACTGGTTTCTTGCTTGAGAAGCGGAAAAAATAATACCAGTCCGAGATCCTCCCAACCTGGCATGATTTCCACCACCCCCTTTCAAGCAAGGACCCAGCACTGAAAGGAGAAGCACTGGTCCAGGGGTCTCTGGAGTGGCGTCTCCCTGTGTCTTCATCCTGACAATGCCTTCCCCACCATCTTGTAAGTCCGTGGGGGGAGAATGACCACCATAAAGGCCTGAGTGGGGGAAGGTGCTGCCAGGGAACCCACAGAGACTCGCAGAGGGAAAGGGGGACCACCATAAAGGCTTGTGTGTGTGCTGCCAGGGAAGCATGGGGGGTGGAAGGAACCTTGCTTGGGACCCCTGTTCGGACCTGGCACCAGGCCTACCATTCACCCATTTTGACTTCCTCTTCCTCCTCCAAGCAGGGCTTCCCAGGTGGCCATAAGACTTTGGGCTGGATGCTCTTCTTCAGTGCCTTTTCAATACCACCATGTACGCAATGCACACCAGACAGATTTGAAGTCTTGCAACACTTACCATATCCCAAGACTTCGTTGGAGAAGGACTCTCCCAACTTTGCTCACTGGAACAAGATGCAGCAGCACTGCCCTCCCAGTAAGGCTTTCTGCTTCAGAAGCCTTCTGTATCCTAGGCTGACCATGTGTCCTCTTTCACAGAGGACAGTCCTCTATTTTGAAGGCTTCCTCTTTATGAAGGGCTGTCCTGTCCAAGTCTGGTTTAAAGACAAAGAATCATCAGAAGATACAACTGGGTCTTGAAGTTGCCCATCAACAGGTCATCTGGTCAGTCTTCCACATTATGGTGAGATGTACTGTATTTCTATTCAAATTATAATAATCATTTCTATATTTGCATCTATACTTATAAATTAGCATATATGCAGTGGTTCATGCCTTGGTCTCCTCTCACCTAGACTACTGTAATGCGCTCTACGTGGGGTTACCCTGGAAGATGGTTTGGAAGCTTCAGCTGGTACAGAACGCAGCGGCTCGCCTGATTAAGGGCAGCCGCCGGCGTGATCACATCACGCCAGTGCTTAATGAGTTGCACTGGCTACCAGTTGCTTGCCGAGCCGAATTCAAGGTGTTGGTTTTGACCTTTAAAACCCTACACGGCTCCAGCCCAGTTTATCTCAAGGAGCGCCTCCAGTAACATCAAGTAGGCCGCTCAACAAGGTCTGCCACAGACGGCCTTCTCCTTATCCCATCAGCCAGAGCAGCCAGGCTGGTGGGGACTAGGAAGAGGGCCTTCTCTGTGGCGGCCCCCACATTATGGAACTCCCTCCCTAGTGACCTTCGCCATGCCCACTCCGTGATGAGCTTCCGCCGTGCATTAAAAACATGGCTGTTCAGGCGGGAATATGGGGTGGGTTAGGATTTTAAAAGAATTTTATACTGTTTTAATTATTATATTTTATTGTATTGTTTTATTGTATTATTTTAATTGTACATCGCCCAGGGTGGCCGGGTGGCCAGCCAGATGGGCAATTAATAAATATAATTAATAAATAATAAATAAATAAATAAATGGTTTTCCTCTTTTGTCCTAGTTTTGGCAATTCACAAGTAGCCACCCTCCCCTTCCACACATCTGTAAATGGAAATACCAGAAACCTTGACACTTGCTTTTCAACACTCCATGAAGCTCTGGAGTGTTACAAACTTGTGTAATGTTAAGTGATTATGTTTTGGGGGTATTGTGAGTTGCTTTAATTTAATCAAAGCTTCCTCTATATTATTATTATTATTAATAATAATAATAATAATAATAATAATAATAATAATAATAATAATAATAATATAATTACTATTATATATATAATAGTTGTAAGACTGTAATTATTATTACAGTATTTATATACCACATTCCACAAAGTTATTGAAGCAGTCCTTCTTCTTAAGAACATGAGAAGAGCCATGCTAGATCAGACCAAGGGTTCATCTAGTCCAGCATTCTGTTCACACAGTGGCCAACCAGCTGCCCACAGGAAACCCACAAGCAGGACATGAGTGCAACAGCACCCTCCCACCCATGTTCCCCACCAGCTGGTGTACAGAGGCATACTGCCTCTGATACAAGAGGTAGCATATAGCCATAAGGACTAGTACCCATCACCAGCAGCCTTATCCTCCAGGAATTTGTCCAAACTCCTTTTAAAGCCTGCCAACTTGGTGGCCATCACTACATCTTGTGGAATAAGTGAATTCCATAGTTTAACTATGTGCTGTGTGAAGAAGTACTTCCTTTTATCTGTCCTGATGACCAATCAGCTTCATGGGATGACCCCATTGGGTTCTAGTATTATGTGAGACAGAGAAAAATGTATCCCTATCAACTTTCTCCACACTATCCATAATTTTGTACACCTCTATCATGTCTCCCCTTACTCGCCTCTTTTCTAAGCTAAACAGTCCCAGAATCTTTCCTCACAGGGGAGTTGCTCCAGCCCCTTGATTATTTTAGTTGCCCTCTTCTTCATTGTTGTCTTCGTCCTCATCTTTTTCTTCTGTCATCTCGTTGTCGTCATCATCATCATCATCATCATCATCATCATCATCATCATCATCATCATCATCCCCTCCTTTCTTTTGAAAGAAAACCAAGGCAATTAACAAAGAAAATAATCATCATATTAGTAGTTGCTGTCCCAGCCTGTAGGTATGCATGGGAGAGGGAGATGGTTTCACAGTGCTGGTGGCTTGAACAAAAGAATCCACAGTAGTGTCAACAAATGGGCCCAGCATGCTCTAAATAGGCAGTGTGACAAGGAACTGAAACCTGATCTATTTTATGTTGCCATAGCCACATACTGCCCCTGCAAATATAATGAAAACAAACACTTCTCCTGATGAACTGACCAAATTGGGCTTCATTGCACCCGGGAGGAGTAAAGCCTTCGTTTTCCCCCCTAACCCAAACCAGCCAAACCAAGGCTTAGAGGGAGCTTTCCACCCAGCCACCAAGCCTCCCTGCCTTATTTGCCCATGTGAATTAGTCTGGGACTCGCTTACTTGTGCACCATCTGTGTTTTGTTTATCTGAATGGGGTTTAATACGATCTAATTATAACTCTTCTGAAGTGGGTCGAGAGATCTGCTATGAATAGAAGCGATAAAAATAAAGAAAAGGGCTTGATGGACTGGCTGACCTGTTGGCAGAAAGTGAACATGTTGGCCACGTGGGGCCACTGAGCAGCTGTTATCACCGATGTGATAATAAATAGCCAAAGGAAAAGGACTGGTTCACACTGGCTTGGGGTGGGGGTGGGGTGGGTGCAAGGGCAAGAAAGTGCATTACAGATTAATGCACTGCTCACCTACACAAATGTCTATTCTGGGCAAAACTCTCCCCAACACATTTATTTATATATTTTATTGTTCATTACATTGTTAGCCCACACTTCTTCCAAGGGGCTGGGGATGGCATACGTGGCTCCGCACCACACCACCATTTTTCAATCTGCCTGCCTGCCTGCCTGCCTGCCTGCCTGCCTGTCTGTCTATCTATCATCTTTCAATCTGTCTATATCATTAACATTTATTTACCTACTTCTCTGCTAAAAAAAGCTATCAAAGCGATGTGCAATTTAAAACAATAAAACCTTAAAACGTTTTTTTAAAAAAACCAAGAACATTAAAAACATTTAGGGAGCAATCCTTTGGCCCTCTGACCTTGCCTGGGGGGCCCATAGGATCATTCGGAGTCCCAGCTCTAAGGTCCTGCGAGCAAAGAGCTGGGATTCCGAACGCCGAGCCCCCTCCCCTCCCCCCTTGCAGCCGGCATGGAAAGAAGAACCGCACGGGATGCCTCCCCAAGGTTGCAAAACAGCCTTGGAGAGGAGGGAAAGGGGCGTGCCAGGGGGGCCGGGGAGGGAGGAGGCTGGGGCCAACAGCGTCCGCCTTATCCAAACAGCGCCCCTGCCTCCTTCCCTCCCCCTCCGTGGTGGTCCATCTAGATGGCTGAAAACGGCCGTCTAGATGAAATGCAGGGCGCGAGGTGCAGCGGTGGCAAAGGTTGCCACCACCATACCTCGCACTGTGCATTGGATGCACATAAGCCTCTGAGTTTGGAGGCTTACGTGCATCGAGGGCGGGGTTGAAAGAATTGTGCTCCCCAACATTAAAATGACATATTTTAAATGGCTGAATTGAAAAGATGCATCTTTACACCTTTTCTAAAGGCCAAGAGAGTGGGAGCCAATCATAGTCCTTGAGGGAGCACATTCCATAGTTTGGGGAGAGGAGAAAGCTCTGTCACGCTTGCCCGACAAATGGGCCTTTGCAGCTAATGGTGCCCTCAAAAAGGCCTCTCTTGCAGATCTTAATACCTGAGCGGGTTCATAGCAAGACAGGCGGTCCCTTAGATAGCCAGGTCCTAAGTCATTTAGGGCTTTAAAGGATAAAACCAACATCTTGAATTGCACCTGCAAAGCAATTGACAACCAATGCAGGTCTTTCACGACAGGTGTAATATGGCCCTGATACCATGTAATATGGTTCTGATATCCTCACAACCAACCTATAATTTATGTTTTTATTTATTACATTTCTAATTTGCCCAATAAATAATGTTCTCTGATAGGTTAGGCTGAGACATGGTGACTGACCCAGAGTCAGTCCAACATTCTAACCACTGCACCATTGGGCTTTTTGATCTTCTGTTTGCTTGAGATGGAGATGGCAGAGACTGAACCTGGGACCTTTTACATGCAAAGCATGTGCTCTACAACTGAGCTATGGCCGCTCATGTGACCTGGATATGCAGTCTTTCTCCCTAGCCCTGTCACAGATGATGTACAACACAAACTAAATGCAACCAAGTCAAAAGATGATGAAAAGCCAAGACACCACTGAGGACCAATTCTTACATTACCATTACAGTGAGGAAGCACAAGGCAGACAATGTGGTGGACAATACTTCCCATCCCAAAGTCCCTCCTCCCACTAGATTTAGAATGGGCTCAGAGTATACCCCCCACCCCAACTTGCCTTGATTTTTGAAGACTCCCCCAACTTGGTGCCCTCCAGATGTAGTGGCTGGCTGGGGGATTTTGGGAGTTGTAGTCCAACACATCTGGAGGGCACCAGGGTTGGAGAAGTCTGCTATAGAGTTTAATGTTAGGGAGAAAGCATGAAAACTCGTACGGACTCAAGGTCAAAGGTTGGTCACAAGCATGAGCGGTCTGAAGGGGAGGTTATCCAGAGATATGGACTGGGGTGTCTGTCACCAATATGCGGATGACACCCAGCTCTATCCCTCCTTTTCATCAAATCCAGGTGAGGCAGTGGGTGTTCTGAATCAGTGCCTGGGTGCAGCAATGGACTGGATGAGGGCCAATAAACTGAGACTCAGTCTAGACAAGATGGAGATTCTGTTAGTGTTACTTCTGTCTGGATCAGTGATATTCAAACTGATCTGGAGGGGGTGGCACTCCCCCTAAAGGATCAGGTTCGTAGTTTCGGGGTTCTCTTAGATCCAGCATTGCCATTGGAAGCACAGTTGGCCTCAGTGGCACAGAGCACCTTTTATCATCCTAGGCTGATATACCAACTACAATCTTATCTGAAGAGAGATAGCCTAGCTACAGTTATCCACATTCTGGTAAACTCTCATTTGGATTACTGAAATACATTATATGTGGGGGCTGCCTTTGAAAATGGTCCGGAAACTTCAGCTGGTCCAAAATAGGGCAGCAAGATTGTTAATGGGGATTGGGCAATACGATCATATTACACCAGTGTTTTATGATCTGCACTGGCTGCCAGTCCACTTCCGGGCCAAATTCAAAGTGCTGGTATTAACTTACAAAGCCCTAAATGGCTCAGGGCCAGATTATCTGAAAGATCATCTCCTCCTATATATATATATGTGTGTGTGTATATATATATATATATATATATATATATATACCGTATATATAATTTATTTATTATATTTATATCCCGCCTTTTTTCCTGCAAGGAACCCAAGCCTGCTTACAGAATCCTCCTCCTCCTCTCCATTTAATCCTCACATCAGCCCTGTGAGGTAGGTTAGGCTGAGAGTCAGTGACTGGCCCAAAGTCATCCAGTGAGCTTCGTGGCTGTGGCCGAGTGGAGACTAGAACCTGGATCTCATGAGTCCCAGTCCAACACTACACCACACTGGCTCTCTACACTATAACCTCTACAGCGCACTGGCCATATATACCTGCCAGGAGCCTAAGATCATCCTCAGAGGCCCTTCTCCAGGTATCCTGGCCGAATAAGGTGAGGTGGGTGGCTACTAAGGAGAGGGCTTTTTCAGTGGTTCCATTCCGGTTATGGAATGACCTCCCCAAAGAGGCTCGCCTGGTGCCTACATCGTAGTCTTTTCAGAGCCAGGCCTTTTTATTTTCCCAGGCTTTTTAGCTATTCAGTTATAAAAATTGTGTTAGTGCAGTTTTAGATCTCTGCACTGCTGCTGGCTTTTTATCTTGGTTATTACTTTGGTTTTATTCTGTTATAAACTTACGGTTTTATATTATGTTTTACTATGTTTTTGTAGTTTATTGTTTTAAGCTTTGTCTTGTAAATTGCCCAGAGAATTTTGGCTAATGGGTGTGTATAGAAATGGAGTGGAATGAATAAATAAATAAAACTGCATGCAGCACTGCTGAATAATATGTTAGCTACCCATTTGTTTTTACCCATAAAAATAATTTTGCTTTTAGCCTATGTGGCTGCAGAGTAACTGTTTAAAGTGAGGATGAGAAAGAATGCTAAAGGATTGCAAACAAATAGAGAAGTAAATTCACTTATTGTGATCCAGAGATACCATGAGCTCTGGTAAGGTGTGCCTACCTATTGTCTGCGGTGGAGTGGTTTTAACTGAAAGATCTTTCCAGTTGAAACATGTCAATGAGATTTGTTTGCATGAATCGTTCTCTACATCAAGGTGATTGAGTTTTCCATGTGTCAAGATTTCTCAGCCTATATATCAAGACTTTTCATATTTCCAAAACGTTTTTAAGGAATGGAGTAATGAGTGTGAAAATACACCAGCTTCTTTAATTTAGGATGAAAGACGGATACCGGTATATTAACATAGGGCTGTGAGGATGCTCCCATAAACAGGGTTTGGGTAAGGAGTGGGGTTGGCTAGTCTGGTGCAAACATAATGTAGTTGCTCCCTCCAAACCACGGTTTGCAAATCAGGAAAGTGACATGATCCCCCTCCTTTCTTCAGGTTGATTTCTCCTTCCCTTCGCTTGTGGTCATTGATTGTAGTTTTACATTACATTGCATTGACACAAACCATGTTTTCCTCGTAAACCAGTACCGTAACTGAACCATACTTTGAAGTCAGTTTGCAAGCCATAGTTTCACAGCAACTTGGTTAACCAGGGTTTGTATAGCACAAAACCATGGTTAGCGTTGGCAACTCACTTCAAAAAGGGGAGAGGAAAGAGTGCGTAGCCCACCCCCATGGTAAAGAGCTCCATAGCAGTATGCCAGCAGTGGGCTAAAATTAATAGTAAACTAATCCATTGTATGATCTTGACAATGTTTCCTAAATTGTAGAGTGAGGATTATAGCGATCGCAAGAGGAGAATGGGATGGTAGTATTTGTTCTGAATAAATTTATCTGTAACCAAAGGTTGTATTATCTTCTGAATGCTCCCTTAAATTCTCCCACAAAGCACACTGTATGGAGTACTGAAAGAAATATTTCCTCCTCCTCCTCCTCCTCCTCCTCCTCCTCCTCCTCCTCCTCCTCCTCCTGCTGTCGCTGCCTCCTCCTCCTCCTCCTCCTCAGTAAGAAGTGCCAAGTAATAGACAAGCACGATCATGGCTTTTAATATTCCCAGATGGATGTTCCAGGTAAGACTATGCCTCTTGAGAGGATCTCTATTTATAACGGGCATTCTGATAGGCAGTTGGGGCCAGGTGTTAATGTGACAAAGTATTGGTTTTTACCATGGCCCAGATGCCTTAACCCAAAATGGAAGACCGCAGAGCTGTGATTCATTATTCATATCAACCAGTGGGGAGGGGCAAGAGAGAGAGGGGGGGAGTGAGTCAGAATATGCAGCATGCGATGTGTTGGACACAGCTCAACGGGACTTAAAAGCCTCTCGACTCTTTCAAATGCCTTTATGGAATGAGGGCCCTTTTCTTCTTAGAAGTCTTTCGTGCAGTGAGCAGGGGTGGCATTTGGGACTTTAAATAAGCATCTGGCAACTGGGCCAAGCTATCAGTGGCTTGGAAATGCTCCTGTCCTCTCAGATTCCCATTTGTTACCTTCTTGGTTTCTGGTTACACAGATATAAACAGTGGTTAAGCCTTGCCCTTATAGAAATTAGGAGTGACTTAAACGAACATCCATGTCACCAGAAAGCAAGCAGGCAGCAAGGTTTTTCTCACCCAAATTGTGATACATTGTGTAGCACTGGGAGAGTCTTCTCTTAGCATCTAGAAGCATAGAATGGGTTGTAATGCTTTGCAAAACGAGATAGACATCGAAAATTAGGAATTATGTTCATAGCATAGAACCATAGATCTAAAAAAGGTACCAGAAGGCCACCGACCCGTGCTGCAAGGTAGAACCATCCACACAATGTTGATCATGCTTGCTCAGCTTGTCTTATTGTGGAAAGCTAAGCAGGGTCAGGCCTGGTTATTACTTGGATGGGAGACCCCTCCCCTAGTTTCCTGCATTGAGCAGGGGGTTGGACTCGATAGCCTTGTAGGCTGCTTCCAACTCTATGATCTATGAAAGCATCAGTTTTATGCTATATGCACAGTCCCAATCTATTACTTGCACAGCCTGTACTGTACTGAGTGAGGGTAGATGCTGGGCTTTTATTTTAAAACCCACACAGCACTGTTCCATGCACATCCAGAACGCACAGTTATTACAAATTCTGTACAACCAACACATGTTATATGCCCAATCCAGCAGTGTTGATTATTGCAGGCTGATCCTAAGAGCCTGTCTGTATGTTCTGATTATTCTGTAATAAATTTATGTTTGCTGGAGGGAGGAGCTTCCGGCTGGACGGGCTGGTAGCTGTTTCGGGTTGCTCCCGATGAAGAAAAACTCAAAAGCAGTATTATTCCCTGCAAATGAAGAAATGTTTGTAGGAACGATTGATTACCTGGATGGGAAGAGTTAAGCGTCTGCTCTCTAAGAAAGAACAGGATTTATAACTTTTGTATTGCTTTATAATGGCCATCAAGTGCTAAATGCCGAGAGGCCGGGATAAAAAGAAAGCTGAGCCTTTGTGGGTTCGTTCTAAGAGAACTCAGCTTCGGATGTTAGTGTTGCCCGGCTGCAGAGAGCGGAGATAGAAAAAGAACAGACAAACGGATTGGTTAATAATTATCTGGAGGGTGAGATTAAGGGATTTGATAAACTTTCTCAAAGTGAAACTTCAAGTGCTGAGTCATCACCCGGAAATAGTAAGATGTTGGCTGGAATGGACAGCAATAATGACCAATCAACTGCAAGGCAATCTGAGGAAGGCAGTACTGCTCCTGTGGTGAAATTAAAACAAAAAGAAATGATTCTTGATGAATTGATGGCACGTTTTCAAGTGATGATAAAAGCTGAGTTGAATCAAAACAAAGAGCAGATTGTGTCAGAGGTTCAAACTGAGCTTCAAAAAATATAAAAATCAGTCTTGGGAATCACTGCTGATATGAAAGTTATGAAAGACAGAGTTATAGCGGTGGGAAAAGGAGTGAAAGATAATATCGAAAAAATTTAGGAGCAGGATTTAAGATTTGATCAATTGGAGCGGAGAATTATTGACCTTCAGGACAGAGAGCGGAGGTCCAACGTCCGACTTCGAGGATTTCCAGAAGGTGGCAGGGAAGGTGGCAGGAATTTGAGAGATATGATTTTGGACTGGCTAAAATCATTGGCCCCTGAATTTCAATGGAAGCAAGATATTGTGCATGTTTACAGAGTGGTTTTCAAAAGGGGAGGAATAACTCCCAGAGATGTAGTTATGAGTTTTGCCAACTATTATAAAAAGGAATTATTTATGAAAGCAATTAGGCAGAAATCTGATCAGCTGATGTATCAAGGAGCTCCCGTGCAAATTTACAATGATTTATGTTCACAAACAATTAACTGGAGGCGTAGCGTGAGACCTTGCACTACTGTTCTGATGAAGAAGGGAATTTCATATAGCTGGGGGTACCCAGTATATTTAACTTTTATGTTTGATGGGAAAAAGCATAGGATTACATCTTGGAGTCAAGGAATGGAGCTACTGCGTGAAAAGGGACTTTTGGAAGAAGATGGAGATGGAGATGGACCACAGGTAGAGCAAGGAGCGGTTGGTGGTGAGCTGCGCTAAGGACTATGTGTTCAGATGGAAGCAAAGATAGAAAGAAAGACGATTGGTGTGGCAGAAGTGTAATATTTAAGAAAAAGAATTATGATTTAAGTTTTATTTGTTAATATTAATATTTTTGTTATTAATAATTACAAATTTTTCTCAAATCTATTTTTCTCTCTTTCCTTATTGGGATATAATATTAATATTTTTGATATTAATACTTATAAAATTTCTCAACTCTGTTTTTCTCTCTTTCCTTATTGGGATATAATATTAGGATATAATAGGTGCAGGATTAATAGGTTTATTAATATGATCAATGTTTAATTGGGAGGAGAAGAACAGCTGCTGCCATGAGCAGGTGGTGGATCCTTTGCCCCCCCCCCCCTTGACGGTGTGGCAGGCCATGAGCGGGATAAATGGGTTCCGGCTATAGGGGGGGAAACATTATATGTGCGGGTGGGGGTTTAGAATATGTGTTTTTTCTTTTTTTTGTATTTGTATAGGTAGTTGTTTGTTTAAGTTTTTGGTTATTTGTAGTATAATTTGGATGTTTATGTATTTTGTAGTTTATATGTAATTAATTATTATTTTTCCTTTTCTTTTTATGTATGTTATGTATTTGTATTTTATATATTGTTTGGAAAAATTTAAATAAAAAATATATTTAAAATAATAATAATTTGTGTTTGCTAGTTGCCCTTCTTTTGCAAGATTATCACACATCCCAAGCCCTCAAATTGCAAATGTTCATTTTGTACCCAGGGAAAATAGTCTTCTTCTCCCAGATATCTGAGATGGCACACATTCACTTATACTGTGATTGCTGGGTGGTGGAATATGGCGCTGCGAGCCTCACACGCCCTTTTGAATGCTGTTTACAAGTTATGAGGTGAGTGACAATTGACAGACCTCTCCCCCTTCAATGTTCATACCATTTTATTACCTTTTTATTTTTATTTTTCATTGTGCAGTACAACTTCAGCTGGAGTAGAAAAAATGATCCATTTTTTTTAAAGTAGCAAATGATTGTAAGGCTATCTCGCCTCCCTGCTTCCTGAGCATTTTTGAACTCTCTTTATATATATATATATATATATATATATATAAGTTTGGCGACTGCGTGCCTTCTTCCCCAGTTCAATCATGCATCTAACCAGATTTTATTAAAGGGGTGCCTTGGGTCCCTAGGTGTTTTTGGCCTACAACTCCCAGCATGCCCCAGCCAGCTATGCTGGGAGTTGTAGGCCAAAAACATCTGGGGACCCAAGGTTGGAGAACACTGGGCTAGTGAGTAAAGAGCAGCCTAGTTCTGCCTGCTCTTCCAATCCCTGCCTACGGCATGCAGATATAATTTTAGAACATAACAGATTAAAATTGTCTTGCTGGATCTGACCAAGATCCATCTAGTCCACTGTTCTGTTTTTAGCGGCAACCAGACAGCTGATAACAATAATAATGCATAACATTTGTATAACGCTTTATTTATTTATTTATTTATTTATTTATTTAAAGCATTTTTATCCCACTCTCCAGCTAAAAAGCCAACAGAGCGGCTATATCAATAAAAACAAGGCAGACTCTGCCCACAGGCTTACAGTCTAAAAGGCATGCCTCAAAAAGAAAAAAGGGTTGGGGTGGGAAGGGGGGGAAAAAGCAAATGCAGGCACCAATTCTTTAAGTTAAATAATAGTTCTTTTAATTACCAGCTGGAATGGAAACAGGAGCGGGAGGAGGAGCCAAATGGAGCTGATCTCTTAGCAGAGCCAATGAAATGGAGTGGTCCCCCTTCTCTCCTCTGCTGCAGCCTGATGGAATGGCTGCTGCCAGGTGACAGTGCTCAAACGGCTTCCCATGCATTATTTAGTTCACATCTTTCCAACGACAACCTTGTTAGGTCCTGCAGATAGGCAGGGCTGAGGGCCAAACAGGACATGATGGCAAGTGTGTTAAATCATGCATCTTTAAATCTAACATGCAGGTTTTTAAAAATGCAAATTGCATATATTAACCTGTTATTATCAGAATCATGCAGCTGGTGTGGTTCTTTCCGCGCTGACTGGGAACCAAAGCTGGAAGACCGACTTTGGTTCCGGCGTGAGGGGGGACGGGTTCCCGGTGGCAGGGAGGGGAGGAGCGAGGCACCGCAGGCATTGCCTCAGCCTCTCTTCCTTGGGAGGAGGTGAAAACCATCTAGACGAAATCGGCCCGTCTCTAAACCTTTTTGAGAAATGCTCCTCCCGCATTCAATAGGATGTCCGTAATCCTCCGGATTCGGAGGGTTACAGGAACCCACATAAGATGGGGCTGTTTGTTGCTTTAGGACAGCCTTCCCCAACTTGGTACCCTCCAGATATTTTGGACTTCAGCTCCCATCAGCCTCAGGCAGTATGGCCAACGTTCAGGAATGCTGGGCATTGTAGTCCATAATATCTGGAGGGCACTCAGATTGGGGAAGGCTGCTTTAGGAACATAGGATCATAGAAAAGTAGAGTTGGAAGGGGCCTACAAGGCCATCGAGTCCAACCCCCTGCTCAATGCAGGAATCCAGATCAAAGCATCCCCGACAGATGTCTGTCCAGCTGCACCTTGAATGCCTCCAGAGTGGGAGAGCCCACCACCTCCCTAGGTAGTTGATTCCATTGTCTTATTGCTCTGACAGTCAGGAAATTTTTCCTGATGTTTAGGTGGAATCTGGGTTCCTGTCACTTGAGCCCATTATTCCGTGTCCTGCAAACTGGGATGATCCAGAAGAGATCCTGACCTGGCCCTCCTCTGTGTGACAACCCTTTAAGTACTGGAAGAGTGCTATCATATCTCCCCTCTGTCTCCTCTTCTGAAGGCTAAACATGTCCAGTTCTTTCAGCCTTTATGTTCCTAAAGTTATATCATGTATTAGATGAGGCCTGTGGCTTACGCTGGCTCAGCTTGTCTGAGTGTGGAAAGCTAAGCAGGGTCAGGCCTGGTTATTAATTTTATTTATTTATTTAATACATTTTTATACCGCCCAATAGCCGAAGCTCTCTGGGCGGTTTACAACAGTTAAAATCATAAAATACAATATAAAATATAAAATTTAAAACCACATATTAAAAACAAACAGCAGAGCTAGCAGCAGCAGTTACAATAACGGAATTGAAAACAATTACAGGTACAAGATTAAAATGATTAAGATGATTAAAATGGATGGGAGATCCCTCCTCTAGTTTCCTGCATTGTGCAGGGGGTTGGACTCAATAGCCTTGTAGGCTCCTTCCAACTCTATGATCTATGAAATCTATGAAATCTATAATTTGCTTTGCTTGTAGTCCAACACATCTGGAGGGCACCAGGTTGAGGAAGGCTGGGCCTCAGGCTACCTGCCGAGTTCATAGCAGAGGTGAGATTCAACCCCAGGGGACTTCTTGGTTCATAGTTCAGTCTCTGAGCTACACCGGCCGCTGCTTCGAAGCTCACAGTCAGAGCAAGATGATGGTCATCTGTTATTTGTGCTCAGTCTCTTTAACCCAGAGAATCCTGCCTCTGAACTAGGGTGGCCAGATGCAAAAGAGCACTGGGCTCCTGCACCTTTATTGTGCAGAAGAGGGAATTTCAGCAGCTGTAGTTTGCAGGACAAGCAACCTCTGCTGAAAAATGCCCTCTTCTACACACCATTAAAGGTACAGGAGCCCTTCTCTCTTTTGCATCTGGCCACCCTACTGCCCCCAAGCTGTAATTCCAACCCTATCATGACCTCCCCACCCTGCCTTGGGCCTGGTCTTCAAGGCTTGGTCTACAGATGCAGGCATGCAGCAGCTGAGTTGGGAATGAGGCAGTGGACCCCTGAAGTGATAGAGTCAGTGATAGGTCAGTGATGGCGAACCTTTTTGAGCCCGAGTGCCCAAACTGCAACATAAAACCAACTTATTTATGTCAAAGTGCCAACACTGCAATTAAACCTGAATACTGAGGTTTTAGTTTTAGAAAAACAACTCAGACAGTTGTCCGAACTAATTAACATCTTTTGTCTTTAAAGAAAAACACAATAACAGAGCTTTCAATGATACAAACAGTTTTTTGTTGGAAAAAAAATCAACTCAAAAAATTATTATAGTACTACATTGTACACATAGCCTGAAGGGAATTTATAAAAACTTTTAAAATATAATTAGGCACATGTATTTTTGGATAAGGGATTCTCAACTTGTAATATGATTATATGCCAGACTGAAATTGTATGGGGCAAGCTTTACCCCGGGTCCTTTCCCTGCTTCTACAGGTGTCGGATTAGTAAAAGTAAAAGTCAGCCTGTACTAGGATGAGCAAGATA
Source organism: Shinisaurus crocodilurus (assembly GCA_021292165.1). Lineage (NCBI taxonomy): Eukaryota > Metazoa > Chordata > Lepidosauria > Squamata > Shinisauridae > Shinisaurus > Shinisaurus crocodilurus. The sequence goes on from CM037876.1 coordinate 31,015,399, forward strand.
AATAAGAAAACTAAACGTGCTTAACACATTTTAAACACTTTATGTCTTGGACTGCAAACACTGCATTAGGTAAAAGTTTGCATTGGGCATGCTTTTGCACAATTAATGTGATTTTTGCTATTGCATGCATGCTGATAATTTGTCAAACCTTGGCTCATACTCCGTTAGTTTGAGAGCAACACATGCAGCACTCAGGTCAACTGTTAGGGCTTTACATCCAAGCCATGCTCTGTGCATCTTTCTTCAAAATCTTTTAAATGTGATAACAATGTAGAAAAGAATTCTGTAACAGGAATTCTAGAATAAAATCATTCTGTTCCACTGTGAGAAAGAACAAAATCATTAGTGTTTTGCAGAAGGGGACGGTCTTTTCGTGATCTGGTAACCAATGGCTCGAGTGTGGCACGCAGGGACCTCTCTGTGGGCAGAAAGAGACTCTCCACTTTTGGCTCTGGCCCTGCCTACTGCTGGCTTCAGCCCACTTAGTGACAACATGTGGTCCTCGACAGATCACCCACGAGGGACCGTGGCCCTTGACAGAAAGAAAGGTTGCCCACCCTTGCCTTAGATGCCCTTTTTTCTTTTCTAAAATAAAAAGCACCCAATTGTTCAGCATTTCCTTTCCTACATTGTGGCCATTGATAAGGGCCTATTGGGGTGGTGTTGGTTACACACACTCACCACACTGGCATCTAAGTGTCCAGGACAAGGCAGCAACGCCTACACCAGTGCAATGCAACTGTATTCCAGCACTGCCATAATATTAATTCTCATAATTCCGGACAATTGGCCATGCTCTCTGGGGCTGATGGGAATTGCAGTCCACAAAACATCTGGAGGGCACCGCATTGCCTGCCCTTGTATTATGCCATGACATAGGCAGACCTGTCAGCCAGTGGGTCTGCTCCTTATGCGGTAGCTATTTTCATGTCCTGGGACAGAGAAAAGTTTCTCAACTTCTTCCTTCGGATTGGAGTGCATCAACAGCTTTCTCTTTACTCAACTACTCATGCAGTAACTTCCATTTCCCCATTTGGGTGGAGCCATAACCACAGCCCTAAAGGGGTACGATTTCCCTGCAGGGTACTGCTGATAATTTGGCAGACGGGGAGTGCAGCAAATTAAAGAGGTTGGAATGTGAAAAAAAACAAGCAAAACCCCATTCTGATGCTAATGCACCACCCAGTCTTTCACATTGCTTTGAGGCTACACTCCATTGCTTTTTTCTCTTCTGTGTCTTTCCTACCCTCTGAAAACAACAACACCCAACCCTGAATTTACGCATGCCAGGTACAGAGTTCCTGAGATTATTCCATTTGAGGCTTCTGGGGGCACGGGGGCATGTTTGAGTTTTCCCACTAAGCAAAACCACTGTTGAGATCCTGCACCTTAGGCAGCCTCTAAGGACCAAACTAGAAGTGATGCTAGTGTTTAGCAATCACATCAGGGAATCAGAGCCAGTGTGGCGTAGTGGTGAGAGTGTTGGACTAGGACTCGGGAGATCCGGGTTCTATTCCCCCTCGGCCATGAAACTCACTGGGTGACTTTGGGCCAGTCACTACCTCTCAGCCTAACCTACTTCACAGGGTTGTTGTGAGGATAAAATGGAGAGGAGGAGGAGGACTATGTAAGCCGCCTTGAGTTCCTTGCAGGATAAAAGGCGGGGTATAAATATAATAAATAAATAAATAAATAATATTTTTTATTATAGTGGGGCAGGGGACTGCAGCCACAAGGAGGGGAGTTATGCTTTGTATGCAGAAGGCTGCAGGTTCAGTTCTCAGCATCTTCAGGTAGGGCGGGCGAGGAAGGTGCTCTGCTGAAGCTCTGGATGGCTGCAGCTAGTCAGTATGTGGACAACACTAAGCTAGATGGACCAATGGTCTTACTCAGTACAGTACAGCTTCCTATATTCCCCCTTTTCTCCCTGTATTCTACAATCCAGGAAGGGTGGGAGAACCATAGCACACTGTTGGAATCTCTGGCAGATGTCCAGACTGTCTTTGCCAGTGAATCTAGCGCACGGTGAAGAATGTTTTAATATTATGAAGCTACCTCTAGAAAAAAAGAGAGAAGATACTTTGGGGAGGGATTATTTATTTATAGATGAATAACTATCACAGGATAGTTCAACATGCACACATTTAAGGGGATGTTACATATTATGCACTTCCTATGTGGAAAGCACCTGCATGAAAGAAAAAGCACAAAGTCCACACATAGATTACTGTGTGTGCATGTCTTTGGGTGCAGCTTTCTGGCTGTCAAATCAGCATAGCCAAGCTAGGAAAAGAGTGTTATCGCCGATTACTGTTGTTGTGAATGGTCACTGTGACTTGTATAGATATGAGCTTTGCATAGAAATGTACCTCTTGCATTTCATGGCTTTTCGGTCCCACTGTTTTACATCCCCTGCCACCAATATTCAGAGGTTCTCAAAGTCTCTACCCTCGGGGCACCCTTGAGAGAGCTGAAAATGACTGAGGCCCACTAGTCACAAGCGGTAGTACAGGTAGTGCTGGCCCAGGACATTTTGCCTCACTCTGTCTAATGGTAAGGCCAGCCCTGAGTGCAGGGGTGGAGCCAGTCAAAATAGTGGCAGATGGGAATTTGGCATTACCAGCTGGCAATTACAGATGCAATCTTAAATTGATACCTAATTCCCCTTTGGAAATTGCTTTATTTATTTATTTTTGCCACCATGATTTCCTTGTAGCAGGGAATTCCATGATTCAGTTTTCCTCCAGTTAAGTAATGGCATTGGATCTGGAGATCTAATAATTCAGCTTCCCCATTTCAGGCAGAATTTGCTGGTCCAGAGGCTCCAAGTGAAGGACTTTTTATTTCATATTGTTTTCCACCACCCACCCGGACATGCCACAGGCCTGTGGCTTATGCTGGCTCAGCTTGTCTGAGTGTGGAAAGCTAAGCAGGGTCAAGCATGGTTATTACTTAGATGGGAGACCCCTCCTCTAGTTTCCTGCATTGAGCAGGGGGTTGGACTCGATGGCCTTGTAGGCTCCTTCCAACTCTATGATCTATGAAATCTATAAGTATTCTTACTCATCTCCTGTCATTCCTTCTCCTTTCACACTTAACTTGTAAGCTGGCTGGTGACTCCTATTTCGGTGGGGCTCCTTTTCCATTACAGGTTTTGCAAGTTTTATTTGGAGCTTCACTGGAGCTATCCATGGTGCTCCATGGTGGTGAACCTATTTTGGGCATGGAGTCCAGCACCATGGATAGCTCCCGTGAAGCTCCAGATAAAATCTGCAAAGCTTGCAATGGAAATGGACCCGACCCGACCCCCCCCCCCGATCCCCGAAATAGGAGTCACCACCACCCTCCCCTGCTTGGAAGGTATCTCATCACACTGTCAGTTTTCTTCATCCCTCCCTCCTGCTGGAGGAGGTACTGGGCTGCAGTACTGAGGCCCACCTGAACGTGGGCTGAGACCCACTGGTGGTCCCCACCCTGTAGTTTGAGGAATGCCCTATTAGAAGAAGAAGTGGGCTCTAGTCCATGAAAGCTTATATAAATCTGTTAAGGTGGCTTTAAGGTGCCGTGCGACTTTTTTGTGTTGTGTTTGCTCTAACAAAATGCTTCTCTAGAATATGTAGGCTTGGCACACGGGAGAATCCACATGCAAGATTTAATTTTTTTCCCTACACTGAACATGTGAAGCAGCCCTAAATCTGGGGGAAATATTGTAGGGTTTTGTTTTTTTTAAAAAAAGTTTGTAGTTTGTAGTTGTGTGAATAAATCCTCTGGGACTAATTGACCAACTGGAGTATGTGCAGAGGAGGGTGACCAGAATGGTGAGGGGTCTGGAAACCAAGTCCTAAGAAGAATGGTTGAAAGAGCTGGGTGTGGTTAGCCTGGAGAAGAGAAGATTAAGGGGAAATAAGGTAGTGATCTTCAAATATCTGAAGGGCTGTCCTGCAGAAGATGGAGCAGACTTGTCCTCTGTTGCTCCCGAGGGCAGGACTAGAACCAAGGGGTGGAAATTGCAAGAAAGCAGGTTTCAGCTAAACATTAGGAGATGTTTTCTAATGGTAAGAGCTGCTTGGCAGTGGAACAGACTGCCTCTGGAAGTGGTGGCTTCTCCTTTGCTGAAGGTATTTAAGCAGAGGCTGGGCAGCCATCTCTCAGGGATGCTGAACTCGCCTGTACTGAGCAGCAGGTTGGAGTAGATGACCTCTAAGATCCCTTCTAACTCTATGAGTCTATGATTCCATAACAACCTTCCCCAACCTGGTGCCCTCCAGATGTTTTGGACTACAACTATCATAATCCCCCAGGTGATGGGAGTTGTTGTCCAACACATCTAGAGGGCACCAGGCTGGAGAACATTGTTCTATAACGTAGCTTGTTCTCTAGCAGCACTGCTTCTTATGATGGCTCCAGGTTCCAGACCCACTTCCCTCTCCCAAGGAATAATCTTCCAGATAAAGTGTGAGTTTGGAATGAAGGCCAACCAGGGCCGGTGCTACCATTAGGCCAACTAGGCAGCTGCCTAGGGCGCAGGGCTAAAAAGGGCGCCAGGAGCATAGGCTGGAGGGAGGGCTCAAGTGGGTAGGGGGGGCGCTAAATATCTGATCTTGCCTAGGGCACCAAACTGCCTTGCACTGGCCCTGAGGCCAACAAATCTCCTGCTGCTAGAAAGCTGTGTGAGTACACTTTGAATTGCATTTGGTATTTGAAGTATGAATGTACTCAACTGATCAGGCCTCAAGCTAAGCCGGTGAACATTTTATCCTTGATCAAAATAACAACAGTCTTGTGGCACCTTAAAGACTAACAAATTATGGCATAAGCTTTTTGTGGTTTATCCAGTTGTTGCTATTCTGATGCCTCTTGTTCTGTACAAGGATTTCAGCTCCATGGTGGGCAAATGTTTCTCTGACAGAGTTACTTTATATTATCTGTTGCCATTACAAATAAAATGTAATGTGAGCATTAAAGATGAAATGCTCACAATTCAAATGACTGGTGAAACAGGACTACTTTAACATGCTGTTTAACAGTGCAATCCTATGATTATCTACTCAGAGGTAAGCCCTATTGAGTTCAATGAGACTTAATCCCAGGTAAGTGTGTATAGAATTGCAGCCTAAGGGTGCAATCCTATGAGTTGCACTCTTGACAATTGTAAGCCCCCGAACTCGGAAGCTTCCAGTCATCCTACGCAGGATAGGAGGAGTGGCAGAGGTGATCTCCTCCTCCTGGTCCTCCTGCCCTGCATTTTTCACTAGACGGGCTTTTTTGCCCATCTAGTGAAGACATTTTGGAGGGGGCGGGAAGGAGGCTGGGAGAGGCTCTGGATAGCTCGGATCCTGGCCTCTCGTCTCCTCCCATCCCTGTCCACTGAAATGCCCTCTTTCATCCCTCGCCGAGGTCAGGTTCCTGACCTCGGAGGCCAGCTGACGTGGTTCTTTCCACGCTGGCTGCAAAGGAGGAGAGGGGTCAGATCTCCAATTCCCCCCTCCGAGTTTGGAGCCAGGAACCCGAACTATGCTATGGCTCAGATGCTGTCTAGGGGCCATAGGGCTGCTCCCTAAGTGTGTAAAGCTGGCAGACCTCACAGCCTTGGGTCCTCAGATGTTGGCTGGGGATGATGGGAGCTGTAGGCCAACCACACACAGGGACCCAAGGTTGGGAAAGGTTGCAGGACAGATCAGCACCCTTTAATGGAGAAGCTGTTGCAAAATGGAAAATACGTGCAAAGCAGAAGGGTGGAGGGAGGGGGTGTAGCTCAGTGGTAGAGCAGAAGGTCTTTGCAGGCAGAAGGTCCCAGGTTCAGTCCCTGGCATCTCCAGGTACGGCTGGGAACAAATCCTGGAGAGCTGCTGCCAATCATTGTCAACAATACTGGACTATATGGACCGATGGTCTGGCTCCGTATAAGGCAGCTTCCTATGTCTCTATGTTAGGATTCACTGCACCTGCAATTAAAGGATCTCTCTGGTAACAGGACAAGGAGGGATCTCTGCCTGGGTCCTTTGCAGACAATACTGGGCTGTGTTTGACTTGGTATATTAAAAGACAGTTTTGATGTATGTTTGTGTTGACTGTAGCAAGAGGGATGGGCCCCCACTGTGTGAGCCAAAGCTCCTAGACAGGAGATCAGAGGTGAGTCAGAGCAAGAGGAGGATAAAAGTTGAGGTCAAAATTGGAAGAGAAAGCCAAGGCAGAAGGTGAAGTAAGGGAGCAACAGGCCAAGAAGAGGCACTGTGTGCTCATATAACAGCGTGGCACTGACTGGTTTAAACAGTGCCAAGTCAGGGCAGCCTCCCTAATAGGAAGCACTATGCTAATGAGAACGCTGTTCACAGAAAGAAACCTTATGGCTTGTTCCCCATTTCCTTTGAAGAAAACCAAGGGTGCAATCCTATGCATGTTTAGACAGAAAAAACATGCATGTTTTCTGTCTAAACAGAAACATGTTTTCATGTTAGACAGTGTTGGGACTTGAGAAAGATACTAGGAGAGGATATATTGTGGAGTAATATCCTTCCTATCTCACGTTAGTGAGATCAGCAGAGTACAGTCCCTTTCCAGCTTAAAAGAAGCTAAGATTTGGCTAGTGTTAGCCAGTTAGCATTTGGTAATCCAGGATGCTTTAAAGCAGACTGGATTTCCCTGGTTTTGCCCCCTTTTTTCTCCCTCAGAACAATAATCAGAGACACAGTCTTGTAAAAGTTAAAAGTAACATTTACTCACTCAGATTATGCAGTTTCATCCAGGCAGGCTAAAAAGACGTTTCTTACAGTTGGTGCAAGTACATTTGGAAATACTTGGAGTCTGAACTTGTGGAGTTCAGACCAGCAACTCTGGTTACATGCTGCTGCTAGAAGAACGTGGGACCAACAACAGAAGGTGCTACATTCACGAAGAGTCTGAACAGAAAGAGGAAGAAGCTGAGAACTACGCCCACTTCCTGTTCAGGCTGTTAATAATTCAATGAGTACCTTCTAGGAAAACCACCCTAGAAGGTATCAGTGATCTTAACCATTTCACCCAATTACCTGGTGAAACATGAGCCATAGGTTTTGACTGGTTTCACCAGGTAATTGGCAGGGATGGGGACTCGGACTCCAGGACTCGACTCGTGAGTCGGACTGAGACCCCCCTCTGACTCGAGTCAGACTCGAGTCCCAATATTTTTAATGGGACTCGAGACTCAACTCGGGACTCGAGACCAAGGACTCGTGTTCCAAAATCGTGTTCCTCAAATGCAACTTGGATAGGTTTTAGGAAGTACAGCAAGTTTATTTTTTAAAATCATTTTTCCTAAAATGCAACCTTTCAGACATTTTGGGTTTGGCTGCCGCTGCCTGCCTGTTTAGGGTTCCTAGCCTCCTCTGCCTGCCTGGTCTCTTCTTGACCAGTTCAACAGTTTGAATTGTCCAAGATAAAGGCCTCTGCCTGCCTGCTTTGGGGTTCCCTGCCTCCTCTGCCTGCCTGGTTATTTTGGGTTTGTCTGCCTGGTCTGTTCTTGCCAAAATCAGTTGCAGAGTTTTGAAATAAAAAGGCACACTTGTGCCTAGAATTTATTTAAGCCACACATCTGAAATAGCCTTATTTTGTTGGGAAAAACCCCCATTGATTTTAATAGGGTCTCGTGGAGTCAGCTTTGGGAGTGACTCGGGACTCGTGAGTCACCATTTTGGACCAAGGACTCGAACTCGGACTCGAGTCCAAAGACTCGTGACTCGACTCGTGACTCGAAACCAAGGACTCTTCAACATCCCTGGTAATTGGGTGAAATGGTTAAGATCACTGATACCTTCTAGGGTGGTTTTCCTAGAAGGTACTCATTGAATTATTAACAGCCTGAACAGGAAGTGGGCATAGTTCTCAGCTTCTTCCTCTTTCTGTTCAGACTCTTAGTGAATGTACCACCTTCTGTTGTTGGCCCCACGTTCTTCTAGCAGCAGCATGTAACCAGAGTTGCTGGTCTGAACTCCACAAGTTCAGACTCCAAGTATTTCCAAATGTACTTGCACCAACTGTAAGAAATGTCTTTTAAGCCTGCCTGAATGAAACTGCATAATCTGAGTGAGTAAATGTTACTTTTAACTTTTACAAGACTGTGTCTCTGATTATTGTTCTGAGGGAGAGAAAAGGGGGCAACATTTTAATTATCCAACAGACAGAAACATGTTTTCTGTCTAAACATGCATAGGATTGCACCTTAAAGTGCTTAGCTGGAAGTGGAGCAGGAGGGTACCCCAAGGGACAATGAGATCAACTAGGATGATGCTTCTTTAGTTTGCCAGACTCATTCTTTTCTGCTGTGCCTCTCTGGTTTGCTGGTTGGATTGACAGGGCACAGCACCACCAGCTCATGTGCAGGTGCCAGCCATGCTGAGTCAGCATGTCTGGCACACATAAAAATGTCTCGGTCCTGAAGCAGCCATACTGGTGGTTATTTTGGTCTCGCAGGATGAAAAAACATAGAACTTTGCAAAACAGTTACGTTGCTGTATTTAACACATTTGCATTCTACTGTTTGTTTCCCCAGGGTTTTCAGGGTTCTCTTTCTGTCATCGCAACAACCTTGCAAGGTTGATTAGGCAGGGAGACTGCAACTTACCCAAGGCCACCCAGTGAGCTTCATGGCTATGCAGGGATTTAAATGTTGGTTTCCCCACAGAATACTGTAGTCCAGCCTTCCCTAAGCCGGTGCCCTCCAGATGTGTTTGACTACAACTCCCATCTTCCCCAAAGGCCATGCTGGCTGGGATGATAGAGGACGCCAAGTTGAGAAAGGCTGTTCTAACCACTTCTCCATAGCTCTAAACTTAGAAACCCTTAAGAAACCTTTGAGATGCTTCCTCTTTTGTCCCCAGGCTGAAGTCGATTCACACAACCCTAGAAACAGGGTGAAATATGCACTGAGAGAACATGGTGTGTGTGTGTGTGTGTGTGTGTGTGTGATACTTCAGTCATGCAGTTACTTCACTGGGTGCCCATATTCTGATATATATATATTTTAAAAATATTAAGACAAATCTAAGCTGACATTTTACCCTCCAGGAATGTTCAGTCGGTTTCTCTGTAGCAAAATCATAAATGCTGGGAAGCACAAATAATGTGTCTCCACAAAGGAGCATGCAAAGACGTCGATTTGTTTTCTCTTTCACATGCATGTGCACACACTGATAAACACTTGCTCAGGGGACGCCAGTGCCTTACAAACACATAACAATGCATTGTAGTGCTTGCTTGACAGCAGAAGAGGCGGAACAGCCCAGGCTGCATTCTCCAGATGGCCTTCCCTTCGACCGGAGAGGCAAGGGAGGGTACTTTTTGGTGCAGGCGGGGAGGGACTCGTTCTCACTTCCTCATTCGCCGTGGAGAGCAGCAGAAGCGACAGCCACTTATTTGTGTTTGGAGTTCCCTCGCTGTCCGCCGAGGAGAGGCAGAAACCGTAACAAAACTATGCCAGCTAGTTTCCCGTCGCCCATCTCTTTCTTTCTATGGTACCCTGAAGAGGAGCTGTAGCAGGTGTTGCGGATGGGCATAGCCGAGATGGAAGAACAAGGGAGGATGAGCTACCGGCACCAGGATCAGGGACCACCACTTGGGGCATGGTGATGTCGAAGAGGAAGTTCAGAGCCTCGCGTAAGAACACTATAATTGGAATAGACTGAGGAGCCCTCCATTCCGAGGAGAGCTCTGGGTGTCTTACGAATGCTGGCTGACGTTACCCAGCTGAAGTTAGCTTGGCCGCAGAATGGCTCTTCCTGATTAGCCTTATTCTATTTTATTTCTTTAGTGCTAGCTCAGATCCAGCACCATAGTCAGGTGGCGGTGGTGGATTGGATACGAAACTTAGTGGAAAGTCAGATTACTATGGTTCCTCCCTCCCTTTTAAAATATTTTTTAAAAATTATTATTAAACAGGGCAGGTGTGTGTTTCCATGCTGCAAGCAGAGGCTCTAAGCCTTAAACTTAAGAATGCAAAAGAAAGTGGCAGGTGTGGGGGGGTGTTTTTTGAAATGACAAGGGATTGCTGCAAGGGAGGGGAACAATCTTTGCTGGTGTTCAGCTAGGAGTATTTCTTCAGCTGAAAAGCCTTCAAGAATTCTCTCGCGGAAGCCTGGAGTTGTATAAGGTAGTGCTCAGCCTCTATAGGAGTCCCCAATATATATATATATTTAAATCAAATAAGTTAAAAAAAAAAAAAAACTTTGCAGGACAGAGCTGATATAGAGATAGGGAGTGTGTGTGTTTTTTGTCACGGGTGTGATGTCACACTCAGTAGGAGTCCAGGTTGCTCATGCAACCATGGAACTCAGAAAAAAATTCCTTTTCCCGTTGCCAAAATATTTTAATTTAGTGCTGGAAGAAGGTAGTTTCTGTTAGCTGCAGGGAAAGACTTTGGATGCCCAACAATTGAGTAACAGTCACACAGTGGCCTGGTTCGCATGATCACCGCAGCTTAAACAAGCCATGGTGGCTTGTTAAAGGCGCAGTGCGTGCTGTTGCATGCTGGGCACCATTTGCCTAATTACCCACTGGGGCATGGCTTGTTGTGGCATCCAAACCTGGGAAGCATGGCTTGTTGGAGGGAGAAACAACCCTCAAATAACCTAACAACAGCCCATGGGTTATTTGAGGGTTGTTTCTCTCTCCAACAAGCCATGCCACCCAGGTTCAGATGACACAACAAGCAATCCCTTGTCATGTGTGAATTCTTCAACTGTGTGGATGCCCAGAACATGGGCAGGTAATTACACAAATGGCACCCAGCATGTGCTGCGGCGTGAACAAGCCACCGTAGCTTGTTTAAGCCATGGTGATCATGCAAACCATAGTTTGTTATTCAGTGCTTGATGTCAGCTTAGCCTGCTTTGTCATTAGCTCCATTCAGTTGTCACATCCCCCAGTCTCCAATCCATTGCATGCTCAAAATCTCCAAACCAGAGTGCTTCAGCTATTGGGCGGTATAGAAATCTAATGAAATGGAGATGCAGAATGGGGTGTCTGAATTTAGCCATTTTCTTGTCACTCTATAAATCCCTCTTGCCTCTCACTTTCTGTACACTTTTGTTTTGGTTTGTCTGGATTCACATGCTCCTAAAGAAACTTCACATTAAGCTAGAAGTGCAGCAAACAGTACTCCTTATGTTATAATGTGTGTGTGTGAGTGTGTGAATTCTTCAACTGTGTGGATGCCCAGAACATGTGGCAATCCACACAACCAGCTGGGAAACCAGTGTACCTATGGACAACTGCCATATTACATTTTAAAACAAAGCACGGTAAGATGTTAGTCCATAGGGGGAAGAAATCCAAAGTCTATGGTCAGGCAATACCTTTATTACAGGCATGCAGAACCGCTTTCAGGATGAGAGATGGATTACATTTTGGAGCAGTTTTCGGAGGCTGCGTTCCAGTGGTGGGCAGGGCCAAAGGTAAAAGGGATGGGGGCCCAAAATTAAAAAAATACTAGCATATTTTAGCTTAAAGCTCTTGCCGCCAGTAAATAAGCCTTAGGAGAGGCATTTCAACCTTTTAGAATGGAGGAAAAGCTGCATAAAAGCCGGGAAACCACAAATTGATGGGTGGTTGGGGAAAAGTGGTAGGGTCAGGTGAAGGGGGTATGACCCACTGGGGAACCCCAGAGGGCTGCACTGGGACCCCAAGAGAGCCAGATTTGGCCCCTGGGCCTGACGTTTAGCACCTGTGCTTCATTAGAACCAACCAAATATGAATGAAGTCTGGGCAATTTACATCTTGTTCGACTAAGATCTAGTTCTTCCTGAGGTGTTAAAATCTGTGTCTAGGCTGTACCACTTCAGATTGCAGACGGGGTCTCCCATGATCAAGTGTTGCTCCAGACAAGTAAATTCCCTACATGTAGACAACTAGCATGTGACTATTTGCGAAAAGGCCAAGACAAAGGGAATGAACTCTGTGGTTCAGAGACTCCTAAAGGTCAGCAGTTTTTCACAACATGCTTGGGTCTTCTTTTAGCAGAAAATATTTCTAAGGGAAACAGTCTGAAATGTTGGCTTTCTATATAGAGAAAAACAGCGTATTTACACTGGGACCCTGCTTCAACTAGTGGCATGTAATTTTATGATACAATGAGCAGAAATTGGTCTCCACGTGTAGATCTTGTTCATTTTCATGAGGAATGAAGTTAGCAAGGAGAATGTGGAGTTATGAAAGAAATAGAGGAATGAGGGCTATATTTAATGTGAAATCAGAAATAAAGAGAGGGCTGTTATCTAAATTATATATATATATATATATATATATATGATTGTGCATTGTGAGTTGGGATGCTTGTGTCTTTTGTATGAGCTGGGTGAGTATTTTATTTATTTATTACATTTTTTATTCCATCCTACTTTCAAGGAGCTCAGGCTAGCATATAGTCTCCTTCCCCTTATTACTGTCACAACAACTCTGAGAGGAAGGTCACTGGCCCCACGTCACTGAGGGAGCTTCAAAGTTGAGAACAGATCTGAATCTGACACATCCTTGTCCTAGTTCAACCCTCTAATGCTACATCACACTGACTGGGTTTGCACAACAAACTAAGCCGCGGTGGCTACATAAACCCTAGAACAAGCCATGACTAAGAAACACTGAGTGGGTTTGCACAACAGACTAAGCTACTTCGAAGCCATGGATTGTTCTAGGGTTTACTGTAGCCACCATGGCTTAGCATGTTGTGCAAACCCAGTCGCTGTCTCACTTAATAAAACATACTAAAACAAGCATAGCTGTGGAAAATTGAGGAGATAGAAACAGATGAAGCTTTAGCTTTTAAGGAGATGGCATGTCATATTCACAAGCAAATGTCACTGAACAGCACTGACGTTTGGTTGTGTAAACACTGTGATTATAGTTGTTCTCCTGGCACACCAGAAAATAGCTTTGGAAAAGCATGACAAAAACTTATCATAAAAAGCCGCTTAATAGCGCCTTCCTGAGTGCATGGAAACTTCTTTTGATACAAAAGTCTTTGGATGCCTTAAATACTAAACTGATTTATTGTGGCATGTGCTTCTGTGGACTATGGGTGCTCCCAGACAGAGGACTCCCTAGTGCTAATAATCAAAATACATTGTGCATCTATTCTGTCATTTCTTCCTTAATGGATTTTTTTTTCTGGTAAGAAAAAAAGATGGAAGAAGCAGCAGGAAAATAGAGAAGATAATGCCATTTGGAAACACGCCTCCTCATAAAATTCCATTGATGAGGCAGTGCAATTGCACAGTAAAACCCTTGTCTGGAAGAACACTAGAGCAGGAGTGGGCAGAAGGTAGATCTGGATCTATGGTAGATCTCTGGTGAATTGCAGTAGATTGGCAGGGATATTTCACTCTCAGTTGATTAAAAATAGTAACAAGAAAATCACACCCACCCCCAAAAAGTTAGACTTCTGAAATGAAGAAACTTTGGGGTAACCACGAGTAGATTTTTGTGTAGAAGGACTGTGAACTGAGTTCAGTTCTGGAGCTCAAAATAAATTCCTGGGCTGAGAATTCTCTAATTCTAATTGTTTGTCTTTTGCAGCTGGCTTTGGTTGGTGGATCTCTTGAGTTCTAGTTAAAAAAATAAAAATAAAGATCCCACAAGTATGAAGTCTGCCCACCCCTGGACTAGAGCCTATTGCATCAGATGTGGGCTCTAGTCCACAATAGCTTATGCCACAATTTGTCTTTAAGGTGCCACAGGAAAATCGTGTGTGTGTGTGTGTGTGTTTGCTTGCTTGCTTGCTGTAAGGGACTGTTACTGCTATCCTACTGGAATCTGTCTCCTTTGGTATGTATACCCTCCTCTAATGTATCAGCCTAACTGCTCAATAGAAACAAAGGCACAATATGTTTGAATAGTAGGGTCTAATCAGAAGCTTTTCGAGGCTTTTGTGCTTTAGTTATGAGGAATCTCAAGGTAAAGATTAAGGCTCAATCAAGACCAGGGTTTTCTCTCACATCGCAGGTGTTTTAAGTTAGCACAGAAAAGCTAGGAGTGTTGTGTTATCACCAGTTATTGCTGCTGTGAATGGTCACTGCTTATCTTGTGTATATTTGAGCTTTGAATAGAAATGTCAGTCTGTACTTCTTGCATTGCATGGACTTTTGGCCCCACTGTTTAGTACCCCCAGTCCCCCAATATCCATGTGTGCATAGCACAACTGTTTTTGGACTTTTTTATTCCCAGAAAATATAATTAAAAATACATACATAATATCAGAATGTTAGACAGAGGAAAATAAACAAACATCCAATATAGAACCAAATACAAAAAAGGCAGGAAAAAGAATTTTACAACTTAATTGAATAACAAGGGAATACCCTTATATCTGTTAATGTTCAAGTTGTATCTATGAAGTCAATAAACAGGCACCAGATACAGGCAGTCCCCAGGTTATGAACGAGTTCCGTTAGTAAGAATGTCTTTAAGTTGAATTTGTATGTAAGTCGGAACAGCATAGCGTTCTATACGTTAAAATAGGCATTTACGCACATTGCGTAAATTACTGCAAATTGCGTAGCATACTACGCTATGTACTCTACGTAAACGACATAGCGCCGGGGAACCCAGAAGTCCGTTCTTAAGTATGGGTTGTCTGTAAGTCGGACGTTCTTAACTCGGGGACTGCCTGTATTAGAAAAATAGGCAGTCTACCATCTCTTAAATGGGCTCTGTTAACTGTTCTCTGCAACTCTGAAAACTTTATGCAACCATTCTTTCAAAGCAGAAAGAACATTAGTACTTCAGTTTCTGGCAACCAAAATCATAGCAACGATCAATAGCTTCCAAACCATTTCTTTATGTGTAGGATCTAGCTGTTCATCCTGCATTACCTAGGAGAATTGTCATGGGGGTCACAGTATATAGGAGCACAGGTAATTATTGATATTGCACATGTAACATTTTCCTACAAATAGTTAATTAGGGGACATTACCACCAAATGTGCATTAAATTATCTTTATTGTTTCCACATTGCCAACACTTTTTCTTTATATTTAGGTTCTATCTGTTCATCTACATAACCAAGCTGAACTGTCATGAGGTCACAAGATATAGAATCACATGTAATTATATACGCAATATACACATGTAGTTACGGTATATCTCTCTATCTCTATCTATCTATATCTCACATATAACCTTTCCCCAAAAAAGAATAATTAGGGGACATTGCATTATCTTTATTGTTTCCACATTGTCAACACCTATCTTCATAGTCCCTGTATATGTGACTCAATCAGATTAGGTGTCGGATAGCATTTTAGATATAGTATTTTATACGTAGTTCTCTTTCACATTAATGCAGGGTGAACATGCTGGGCCTTTTGAGAATAGATTCTTCCACACCTCTGATGGAATAGAACTTCATTTCCCATCTGTTGTGATTTAGGGGCTCAACTGAGTTGAAAGTGATCATTCTGCCATTTCTAAATGAGGAAATCTTTACAGTCTCCTTAGAAATGTCAATGACTTCATCTTCTTGGCCTCAGTGACTCCTCTATAGAGATGCAAGTATCACCCAAAGATGGCATGACTGAAGGCTGATTTCCCAACAGCTTTTGGACTTACTTTTCCATCTGTGTTTATTATTTTCTTCATTAGCAGAACTAAAAGTAGAAATAGCAGAATGGTCAACTGAGGAAAATTCTTAGACATCTCAATGATTGATGATCATCTTCTTGGTCTTAGTAACCTTCCTATGAAGCAGCAGAGACCTTTCAACAATGACAGAATGGCATGAATAAGGGCAATTTGGAATTTTTCAGCTGTGGCAACTTTTTTTGTCAGCTGGATTGAAAGCAGAAATGTCAGAACAGCCATCCACCACAGGCTGTTTGGCTTTTAGAAAGTCTGTTCACAGTGGTATGCTAAATCATCAACATGAACCTGTAATGGACAGCTCAAATGCTAGCTTTGCCGCCTTGCCATTAATTAATCCATTGTTTTGTTTATAAATTTACATCGCAATTTCCATCACAAAATATGCACGAAAGCAGTTACCAAATATGCAAAACATAATTCCGAAAAACTAGAAACAGGCGGAAGAAAATCAGCGGCATAGCTCAAACCACTGAAGTAGTAGAACAAACAAAGCCATCGAATACAATATGCCCGTTGAAAAAACTTGGGTGGTGAATAAAAATATTTTAAACAGTGGTCTAAAGCCACACAGAATCATCTGATACTAGATCCCCCTGAGGACAGCACTCCAAAGGCACTTCTATGGAAAAGGCTTCACAGCCCAGAATTCTACCTCACAAAAAGATGGTACATGACCAAGGCTACATCTGCCAAAAATAATTTATTGTGCCATTCAAGGGTGAGATAGTTCATGCTGAACAAGAGCAGTGTTACCCTCTTACTCTACAGTAGTGCCCTTCAGTTTTATGAAAGTTTAACCATTTTTTAAAAAGTTCGTGAAGGTAGAGGAGCCATTTCAAATTTCAGTAAGAAGGAAATCAGTAACTGGGCAAGATTCAAGAAGGTAGACGTGCCCAGCCTACTCCCATGAAAAGTTAAACTGGAAACAATTACTGAATTTTAAGAGAATTCGTTGTGACTGTTTTCATTGTTATTTCTCAGACTATAACTATAGCAACATTTATGAAGCTATCCTATGGCTTCCAGACAACATCCATAGGTTGGTGCAGATCTTCTCCTCTGCAGCTGTAGACAGAGCTATGACTGCGGAGGAAAAGATCCGATCATGGATCTCCCCTCTCCCAGCCACCGCAGAAAGCTTCTCTTATGAGGTTGCATCTGCGGCTTTGTAAGAGAAGTTGGAGAGCGAGAAAAGGGGGTGGGATGGTGGGTGGGGAGGAGGAGAGGGAGGAGGAGGAGGAGAGGCTTGGATCTGCTCAATCTGAGCCTCTCTGTTGCCATCCCTGCCCGCTCTCTCGTGAGCAGGCTAGATGGGCTGAGAGGCCTGTCTACCTTAAAACATTTTAAACATTTTAACCCATGGTGTGTTGTTAGATTGTGAATGGTGGGTTGCTCATGGTTAGCAAACCATGGTTTGTTAGTGCGGCTGGATTCACACAACACAACAACCCACAGTTCAGTGACAACCCATACTCAACTCCTACTCTGTCTTGTTGTCTTGTGTGAATCATGTGATGGAGTTGATGGTCTTTACCTCTTATTTGTCCCCAGCAAATGGTATTCAGCTGTATGTACAAATGGTATTCAGCTGTATGTACATGTAGATTCCATGTGGCTATCATGGCTAATAACAGGTCCCCTGATTTATTAAATAAAGCAGCTCACAATTCCCTTGCAGCAAGGCTATCTTCCCACATCAAGGCCACAATTCCCTTCATTATTTGTGAAGCAGATATTGCGCTGTGTCTTGCACAATGCAAGACTAGCTGTCAGGGGCTAAAATAGACAGCAGCACAGTTTGACTGATCATGTGGTTACAGCTATAGATGGTTGTCTGGAAAGGCCATGAGTAAAAAAAGGCCTGCAAAATACAGAACTCTGGCATTGGAAGACCGCTTACTGTTGCAATAGTGGGATTTCCGGACCACAAGAGGCATGTAGCCTTGCTTTGCAAGGGAGGCATGAATAGAAGATTCAACTGACTTGGCTCAGTGCAAAGCCATGTCACATACTTGGTGAGATCCTAGGGTGGTTGGGGAGAAGAGGTTGGTCAATCTTAGGATGTAAGTCATGCAATACAAAAATGCGCAAAGGAACAACCACAATCACACATTTCACAAGTCAGTTTCAACAGCACATGTAAAGAAAGTAAACACTAAGAATAACTCATAGATGGTCTTATGTTCAAAGACAACAATAATTAAAAGTGTGCAATATAATTAGTGGCACTACTGCTTTCCCTTTCATGGTATAGATTATAGATATATGCCAGTTTCAGTATATGTGTTTTCGCTCTTCTCATATACCTTTTATATTGGGCGAGGGACTTTTTCACCCCAGGGGGAAAAATTATTCTGGGCAAACATGTTTGGGGCAGTATGCTACCCCACTGCTGGCATGCAGCCTCAACATAGTTGCCTAGAGTCCTCTCTCTCTCTCTCTCTCTCTCTCTCTCTCTCTCTCTCACACACACACACACACACACAGACACATATAAATATCACACCCACACTCATTCACACATCACTCTTCCAGCACTGCAATTATGCTTTGGGAGGGTTAGTCCTTCCCTCCCCAGCAGCGCTCCCCCAAAATGCTTCCATGCTGTAATTAGGCTTTTAAAGGACCCACATGTCACTAACTGAAGCTTCTTAAAAATCCTCACTTGCCACTTGGGAAGGAGGGGTAATCCCTTATCTCCAATCTGATCTGATCAGAGATAAGGACAGGGGTGGAAGGAACCTCCCACGGTCCAAAGGTTCCCCATTCCTGTTTCATGTGGTGGGCTCACTAATGGTCCAGTCCATGGCAGCCCATTAAGATAAGTACCAGCCTCAGACCATAGGTTTAAACCCTGGAGTCCCTGACTCAGAGATCCCAAGGTTCTCCAAATCCATCCAAGTAAAAAATGATCACCCAATTTACGCACATGCTTAAGGTACAGAATGTCCCATGTTTAACTGGCATTTCCAGTTTAAAGGATCAGGTAGTAGTTGATGGGAAATTTATTTATTTATTTATTTATTATATTTATATCCCGCCTTTTTTCCTGGAACCCAAGGCGGCTTACATAATCCTCCTCTCCATTTCATCCTCACAACAACCCTGTGAGGTAGGTTAGGCTGAGAGTCAGTGACTGGCCCAAAGTCATCCAGTGAGTTTCATGGCTGAGCAGGGACTAGAACCCGGATCTCCCGAGTCCCAGTCCAGCACTCTCACCACTACGCCACACTGGCTCTGCCTGAGGCCCTGGAAAGCTACCGCCAGTCAGAGAAGAAAATACTGGAGTAGATCAGGGCTGGATTAAGGCCAGTTGATGCCCTAAGCACAGCCCAATAATGGTGCCCCCTCGGCCCTTCCATTGCTTAGCTGGCAAGACATTAAGACTTAATAAATGCTGAAGGTGAAATAAGACGTTAAAAACTCAGTTTTCTTCACGGCCATCCCCCACACAAGAACACACAACTATATTAAATATAAACTGATTTTTATTATATTTATTTAACACTAAATAGCAGCAAGCAATATAAGCCAATTACTTATAACTAGGGCAACAGAAAGAAATACAAATTTTCACCTCTGTTTTATGCATTTTTTAATAAAATTGTTATAAGGGGGGAAATGCAAATGCAAAAATTTGTGGTAATCTGGTAATCAACAAGGTCTGCCACAGACGGCCTTCTCCTTGTCCCATCAGCCAGAGCAGCCAGGCTGGTGGGGACTAGGAAGAGGGCCTTTTCTGTGGTGGCCCCCAAGTTATGGAACTCCCTCCCCAGTAACCTTCGCCATGCCCCCTCCTTGATGAGCTTCCGCCGTGTTTTAAAAACATGGTTCTTCAGGTGGGAATATGGGGTGGGTTAGGATTAAAAAAAAACCTTCTATATTGTTTTAATGGTGTTTTAATGGTGTTTTAATTGTGTTTTATTGTATTTTATTCTGTTGTACGTTGCCCAGGGTGGCCAAGTGATCGGCCAGATGGGCGATTTAAAAATATAATGAATAAATAAATAAAATCTGTGGTGCCCCCATTCCCTTGGTGCCCTAAGCATGTGCTTATATTGCTTAATGGTTAATCCAGGGCTGGATTAGATGGACAATTAGTCTCACCTGGTTTAAGGCAACTGCTTCTGTGGCTTGGTATTGTAAAACAATTCTCTTGACATATGACTTCTATTTTGACTCTCTTCTCCAAGGGGACTTGCTTCTAAAAAGTGCAGTTTAACAAGGCTATCACAAACTGTGATGTATGCAGTTTTCATTACCTGGTGTGGTAAAGCCAGCAGGATTGGGCTGGGAAGACAGCAAGCCCTTGGAGATGATCTCCCTCAAGGTCATCACGTTAGGGATATGTATTGGGGACATTTCCACAAGTGAGGCTAAGACGGTATTTTATTTTGTTGCATCTGTAATTTTAATGAACGGCTCATATTATTCAGAAGCTAACTCGCTTTCAAAATGAATTTCTTCTTCCACATATAGTCTTTCAGTAATAATGTTCAAAAGTGACAATATAGAGATTAAAAGGCTGGCGTTCTTAGTATGAATTGTGAAAAATGCCCCTAGGAATTTGTCAGTTCAAGAAGAATCCCCAGTTTGTGATGGACAATAATCACATCAATTGTCATGTTGTAATAAACCAGTCAACAGTGGGAGACAGAGAAAAGACTAGTAGCTGCAACTGTAAACCGTTTAGAGCACATAGAAGGTGCTAGCAATGCAAACGTGAAAGTGTAAACTCCACTTTCTGTGCTCAGAAAAGCAGTCCTTGAGGACCTGCTATAGCAGGGGTCTCCAACCTTTTTGGGTTGGTGGTGGGCTGTGGGCACATTTTGAATATTAAGAAGGTGCTGGTTACACTCATGTCCTGCTGGTGGGATCCCATGCGCAGCTGGCTGGCCACTGTGTGAACAGAATGCTGGACTAGAGGGACCCTTGGTCTCATCCAGCATGGCTTTTCTTATGTTCTTAAAGTGTTGCAGGCACCATCACAAAATGGCTGCCATGGGAGTTGCCTATTCAGAAAACACACACACACACCAGCCATCCCACACAGTAAACACACACTTCCTAGATGCCACCCCACAGTGTCCTACCATAGAAAGGCATGTGACATGATGTGGGTTTTCCAGTGACAGATGTGTACTCCCACTAGATAAACCACAGCATTTGGAAAGGCCATCTTTCAACAAAAGTAGAACATAGTTTGTATGTTCTACCTATTGTTTGAAGTTGAAACTGGCTGATGCTGATTCTCTCTGTTTGTTTTGAGCGGTGACTTCTGAGATTATTTTGTGTTGTTCTGTGTGCTCCTTTCTTAGGAAACTGACTGTGTTAGTCTTTATGCTGTTATCCTTAACAAAATGTACAATGTGATGAGATCAAAAATGTTTTATGATTGAAAATATGCACATGTGAATTAGGAACTGATATGTAGCTTCATCAACCTCTACTACTACTACTACTACTACTACTACTGTATCTTTTAAGATTCTCTCACCCCTTTGACTGGGTCACAGTCTTACTTGTTTGGCAGCAGCCAGTAATATAGCTGGCTTCGTGATGCCAAGTGTAATTTAACACTATATTGTTGAATGCATTTTGTGGTTGATTTGTACTGGGAAGAATGCTGACCTTTGCTGTGTCTACCCAGCTGACCTGAGAGAACTGGTCAGTTCTCCCCCCCTTAAGATGCCACATTTTATTTTGGATTCTATATACCCCTTTGTTTAATTTGTTAAACAAAGTTTAACAAATTAAACTTGGTTAAACACATAGTTATTGTGAAAGCAGTCAATATTTTTTGCCTGAGCAGCTTGCCAATTGCATTCCCTCTCCAAATGAGCTGGATAGATTTAAATAGATATGCAAACTTGATTAAGGCTACAAGGCCTATGTACATTTATTACATAGGCCTCTCGCATAACAATACATTCTTATTCACAGAAAGATATCCCACTGGCCTGGTTCCTACATAATGACAGGGTTCCCACCATCAGTGGGGAAAAGAAGCCACCTTGGCTTCTTTTCTCCACCCCGCATGCGGTGTCCCATGGCGGGGGTGGTGGTGGTGGCTTCAAAACCAACCCAGAATCCATGGCTTGCTGTAGGGTTCTGGGGTGGCTTCAAACCCACCCCCAGCTGCGCACCTCTCCAGGTTCGGACAACATGGGAAGCTGTGCACCATGCGTGTAATGCAAATCGCACAGCCAGCGACCAGTACGTGTGGCGCAGGGAAAAGAATCCACAGTGGCTTCTTTTCCCCGCTGATCATGTGAACCTGGCCAGTGCTAACCCATGGTATGGGTTGTTGAATTCTGGGTTGTCATGATGTGTGGTTTGTTAACCATGAACAACCCAAAAAGAGCACTCATTATTTTTTTTTGTTGGGTTGTGAACTCTGGGTTGTTGTTATGTGCAAACCCAGAACTGTGTGATGTTCATGGGTTGTTTTGCCAGGCTACAGAGGCAGTGGGCAAGAGTGTCAAAACAACCAGCTGCTCTACATGCCAGTACTACAGCACCACAAAGGTGTTTGGGATACAGGGACGGAGCAGGCAAAGGAGGAGGGAAATAACCCAGGGATTGAGAAAACAAACCACGGTTTGTTTGATCCTCTGCCAGATCTTCTTTGCAAACCAGACCACTGTGTTCAGTGGGGCTCATTCCCACATAAATGTGCATAGCATTGCAACCTTAATATGTGTTTAGAACATTTTTCTTGTATCATTTTTGCACATATTGTATTGTCCTTTCACATTTCCAAATTTTCACTACATCAGATCATCACAGATCTGCCCTTTTATTGTTTT
Source organism: Shinisaurus crocodilurus (assembly GCA_021292165.1). Taxonomy (NCBI): domain Eukaryota; kingdom Metazoa; phylum Chordata; class Lepidosauria; order Squamata; family Shinisauridae; genus Shinisaurus; species Shinisaurus crocodilurus. Next base: position 31,037,815 of record CM037876.1, read on the forward strand.
TCATTCTGGCACATACCCTACTTAACTGCTCACTTTGAACAACAGGTGTTGTTAAGGATGACCCTTTGATCTTTTTGTGTGTACAGTGTAGTAGGTGGTTCTTAGAGTAGCTTCTAATCTTAGCATTATTACATACTAGCAGCATTAGGTTCCATTCATGTCTTCTGTAGGTCTTCATTTGTTTAAATTATGCCCCCAAATTTCAAATACTTTAAAAAGAAAACTCAAATTCCACACACAGATTCAATTAAGATATATGACAAATATATATCTTTGCTTCTTTTGCTTCACAATCCATGAACCTGGGATATTTTATTTGGGGGGGGGGGCAAGGACTGGGGGAATGGAAGAAGAGAAATGAAGACAGATGATAGGATATGGACTAAGATAGAAGTTAGGTCATGTACACTCCCATATATAAATTGTAAGGGACTGGAAAGGGCCCTGTCCAGTGCATGTCCTATTAAGCCTTCTCTAGCTTTTGTGATGTCACAGGACAATGCTAACATATTTTAATTTTTTTAAATGCCCATAAGGCTTAAGAACTTACTTTTAAAAAAGAAAAGAAAGCTATGATCATCAATTTGTTAAAATCTGTGTCAAATTCTGAATTGAAGGATTTCAGGGCAATTCTAGAGATATAAAGAATACAAAAGGCTCTACTTATATTGTCCCTTATCTCTCTTTGATCATGTTGTTAGTGGAATGTGGAAATGCTGTGGGCATAATTTATCTTAATTTCAGGAAAAGCATTTGACAAAGTCACTCCAGATATTTTGGTTATTTGCTGGCTAAATGATAGTACCATCAGGTGGATTCATGCTTGGTTGGAAAATTATACACAAATAATGCTCAGTGAATAGTTCTTTATCAAACTGAAGGGTGGTTTTGAGTGCTGCAGGGCCCAGTACTTGCCAACATTTTAAATCAATTTCTTAGATGAAGGGATGGAATCCTAATTAAATTTACAGATGATACAAAACTGGACAACACATTTGAAGACAGGAATAAAATTCAAAATTACCTTGGTAGATTGGAAAACTGGGCCCTAACAAACAAAATGAAATGCAACAGACACAGATGCAAAGTTTTGCATTAACGCAAATAAAAAATAATTTTAAAAAATGCATAGGAAGAGCATGGATGCAGAGCACCTGGCCTGTTCAGTAGTACATGTGAAAAGGATTTTGGCATTGTAGTCAATAACAAGCTGAACATGATACGTCAGTTGTGTGATGCAACTGCAAAAAAGGCTAATGTGATTTTAGGTTGCATTTATACAGCAATAGATTCCAAGTCACAGGAAATAATAGTTCCACTTTATCCTACACTAGTCAGACTTCATCTGGAGTACTGTGTCTAGTTCTGGGCACTGTACTTTAAGAAGGGTTTAGACTATTTGGAATGAGTTCAGAGGAGGGCAGCAAAGATGGCCAGGAGTATGAAAAATAGGTCCTGTGAGGAAGGAATGAAGGAAATGGGCACATTTTCTGGAGAAGAAAAGTCCAAGAGGGGATATGATAGCAATCTTCACATATCTGAAGGGCTGTCATGTTAAAGAGGGCAAAAACTTGTTCTCTGCTGTTCCAGAGGGAGCAACTAGCTCTAATGGACTTAAATTACAGGAGGGTAGATTTCAGTTGAACTTTAGGAGAAATGTCTTGATGGTAAGAGCAATTTGACAATAGAACCAATTACTTAAAAGGGTGGTGGGTTCTTACTTGGAAGTTTTCAAGCAGAGCTTGGACAGTCATTTGCTGGGGATACTCTAGCTCTGGATTTCCTGCATAGAGCAGAGGGTTGGACTAAATGGCCTACAAGCGCCCTCATTCTCTATGATTCCATGCAAAATGTAAAGCTGTGCCAAGTATTACTGAGGCTGCAGCTAGACACGTGAGCATTAGACAACCTGGGTCCTGCCGATTCTGTATAGAGCGGGGTGGGCAATTTAAAATGCCACACAGGCAGACATGAGTGGGGAGCTCATGGATTTCATTCAGGGAAAGCTACTCTGCCCCCTGCCCATTATTCTAGTACTAATTAAAACCATTGTAAAATAATATAGTTTTTGCCTGGCAAAAGCAACCCTTCTGCTTTATAGGGATTTGCTGGAAGACCTGATTCCACACACAAGTCTGCTGCCATCACATTCTAGTTTGGTCCAGGTATGTTGAATATCTAGGACTTGATTTTAACCAGGTAATGAGGGTGAAGGTTTAAGGCCTAATATAATAACAGCAGAGCCTGAAAATAAATGGGGCAGCAGGGACACTTCGTTACCACAGACGCAATTAATGATTGTTTTGAAGTACAACTTTGGTCCCTGCTCCCCCCCCCCCCCCAGTTTAGCTATACTGGTTTTCTAAAAACATCCCATATTAATTGCCTAGCTGGGTCATTTTGAAATCTATGAAATGTAAGCTGATACTGATGTCAGCTTCATGCTGTGGGTTTTTTTTTGGGGGGGGGGTTATGTATTTATGTTTCTGAGTACATATGGTATGCTTCATTTGTCCAAAAGGGGAAGTGTGCCAATAAGAAAGCTTCCTGAAGAGAAGATGCCAGGAAGTGCAGATTTAGAAAGTCGCCAAGATGACTTGAAAAATATCTTGTGCAGTTGAAACCACTCTATATACGCATGGGCACGCACAGTAGGCCCTACCATTAGGCAGAGTAAGGTGGCTGCCTCAGGCAGCGGATTTGGGATGTCATGAAAGGGCAGCAAATGGTTAGTTATTCAATTCATTATCATTGCATTTTTGTTGCCAGGGAGTAGGAGAGCCTGCTTGTAGGATTTTCTGCCTCAGGTATCAAAGTTCGGTGAATGGCCTGTGGCGCACGCTGGCTCAGCTTGTCTGAGCGTGGGAAAGCAAAGCAGGGTCAGGCCTGGTTATCCCCTCCTCTAGTTTCCTGCATTGAGCATGGGGTTGGACTCGATGGCCTTGTAGGCCCCTTCCAACTCTGTGATCCTAAACCTTAATAGGGGGTGTGGAGGAGGTCACCATTTGCTGTTCTGCCTCAGGCAGCAAAATACCTTGGGCTGGCCCTGTGGCTACTTACATGGCCTTGGGGAAATGACCGACCGTGGGTTGTATCTAATGATGGTGTTCTGCCAGTAGAAGGGAGATGGCCAGCGGAACAGATGTCCACTCTCGACTCCCCCCTGTGCCCCCCCCCCCCCGATCTGTTCTGGAGAGTTGGGGGATCCTCTGGAGCAGATTTGGGGCACTGGTGCAGCTTGGCACTGGGGAGGAGAGGACAGGAAAATACTTTTGCATGAGCAGACCTCCGCTCATGCAAAATTGGCTCCAAGCTTAAAATTTCAACCTAACCTACCAGATAGGATCCTTGAGAGGGTAAATGAGATCAGAATTATAGATAACTTTGTATGTGAGGAAGCACACACAAAGAAATAAAGAACAGAATAATAACGGAAACTATGGTCAAGTTTGTGTGCATGCTACCTGAACAAAAAAATAAAATTCTGCCTTCAGGCATTCCAAATTCTGTGTTATAAAAAGCTGAAATCTGAGGCTAATATATATTATCCCAATTGAGCCAGTTTGCATATTTTTTTCTTATTTTGCATAATTTATCCTGCAGTTTATTTTGTTTTTCCTAGTCATGGGGGTGGGCGGGGTGGGGTGGGGGAGGCAGGGACACAGAATCTCCACTGCTCACCACTCAAAATCTCATTCAGCCACCTCTGGCTTCTGTGATTTTAGTAGACATTACTCATACACTTTCAAAACTATCTTCACAGCTATAATAAAAGCTAGAAACTTGTCTTTTAAAAAAAAAAAGCTGAGATTTCCGGCAAGTTATAGTCTACAGCAGAGGTGGGCAGAAGGTAGATCTACAGATGCTTTGGACTTCCAACTCCCAGAAGCCTCTGCTAGCATGGCCAATGGTCAGGAATGCTAGAAGTTAAAGCCAAAAACATCTGGCTTTTTGCGCACTACAGTTTGTGGTTTTTTTCTGGGGGGTTTTCTACTACAGCCTGTGTTTTTTATGTGCTTCCATAGAATTGCCAAGACTTCCAAGACTTCCTCAACTCTCCACAACACTGGGTTAGCATGTCACACTAAACAACCCAGGGATGGAGCATCCCTGGGTTGTTTAGTGCAGCAGGAACAGACAGGAACCAGCATGCTTGCTGGCTCCCAAACAACCCACAATTTGTTTAACTGTAGGTTGTTGTGTCATTCAAACTGGCCCACAGTCTTGGGTGTGAACGATCTAGTTGAGGAGTGTCTTCGGGGTGCCCCCTCCACTTGTTCAGTTTTTAAACACCCTCTTTAAAATTGCATTTTTAGCCCAACTTTGATGCACAATTTGTATGCATGGTTTATCTTGCTTGTATAAGATCATAAATTTACATGCATGGATCTGAACACAATCACATCACTCACATGTACACTGTTTGATTAATGGGCACTTAGGCTGTAAATTTTCCCAATAATTATAATAACAACAACAATAATAATTATTATATATATATATATATATATATATAACATCAATGCAATGCTGGCCATGCATGCAAATCTGTTTTATCAGCTTTACATGTGAAGATGAACTGTTTGTTTCAACTATTGAATAAATAGCAATGGTACTCCACCAAGCCTGGTGCCCCAGGTGGTCACCTGGGTTGCCTGCTCCTAAGTGTGGCCCTAGATCTCACACTGATGTATACTTGACAGATATGCTCCAGTGTCCTCTACTGCAGTGTGACTTCTTCTACACCTATGAGATTTCTGTAACTGAAAAGCCATTTTTGTTATATAGCTTTGTGGAGGAAGGGGGGGCTGGCTGACCCGCCACAACCCACCCTTTCCTACCTAAAGGACCCAAGACCCCCAGAGATCTCAAGGTACCAGACTGCCAAGCAATCCTACTTGAATCTCTGTTCAGGGACTTGCCTTTCTGACTGTAACCTGGATTTAGTTGCTGGAACCACAGAGCAATCCAAAATGTTGTAGCATTTTACAACAAAAGGTGGGAAATGAGAGGAGCACACAAAATAGAGACACACTTTGGTACACAGAGTAAAGCTACAAAATAACAAAACCTGATTCCTTATATCTCCCAGGCACACACTCTGTTACCTGGGGGTCAGTTCTCTTCCAGGGTTGGATCCAGCACAGCCTTGCCACCCGGGGGGACTACTTCACCTACCCAAAGGTCCGAGATGGGTAGCCCTCCACAAGGCTTGCCTTTCCAAAGCCCTCATTCAGCTAATTTCACCAGGAGCTACCTGGGGTCGGATCCTGAGGCCACCCGAAGACTTGGGCCTCTGCTTGGCTTGCTGCCATTGCTCCACAGCCAGCAACCACGCGACGAACAAAGACACAAAGGCTACACTTTGGGAATATACCTTTCCCCCCCTCCCCTCCTTTCTGTAGCTTTGCTGCTTCTAGCCAATCATGAAGCACTTGGCCAGGCAGGGGAGGGTGACTTATGACTCATGACATTTGCATCTGAAAAGCCGCAAACTTTCAGGCGCCATGTCCCATCCGATACTTTATGCACATTTCGCCTCCTCCCAGCCCCCCAACTGGCCTTACTTGGTTTACACATGAGGAGGCGTGTGCGTGTGTGTGTGTGCAGGCGTGTGAGTGTGTGTGTAGGAACCCTCAGAGGCTCTTTTTCTCCACAAGCTTATTGTAGTCAATATGGCACTTAATGGATCTGGAACTTTGATGTCTTGTTAGATGGTACCATGATAGTCTTACTCGTCATGCAGCAGAGGCCCTTCTTCTTTCCAATGGCACCGATGGAAGCTACCTCCTAAGGAAGAGCAATGGCAAAGCAACTCTTTTCTCTCTCTCAGTAAGGTACAGTACTATGAGTATCTTTTACTTTATCCCATATGAACCTGCCTGAATTTTCAGTTCAACATCCGCAGCCCTGCTCTCTGTCTCACTGCTATCACATGTTCAGTGGTTGGGTAAAAGAGATAGGGCCTGTACTGTAATGGCATCCAGACTTTAGGAGTAGGACAGTCTCCCAAGGGAAACCCTCTAGGCTCCATCATTGGCTGTTTTTCACAGGACTCCTGTATACCAATAAGCATTGAGTAGCTTATGACTTCTCTGTATATTGAGATCTAGTTGTCTGTTTTACTACACACCCATACAATGCATCAAAAAGTAAGGAAAACCCAACTTTTTACCATTTATTAGCTACCTTTATTGTCACAGGTGATTAAAGTCATACCTAATCTGCATGAAGTAATCCAGATTATGCCTTTCTGTGACTTTGCTCCATAGCCTGTTATACGCATTCTTGTTCCATGTTTGCTTTCAAAGCATGAAGTACTCTGCTAAAATATAATAGTAATACTGTATTAAAAATTACTGGAGACTGGCAGATGGAAAAGTATTTTCAAAAGTGAAAGAATTTGCATGAATGATACATTTGTTATGATGGCTATATATTACCTCCAGTCTCAGAGGCAATATGCCTCTGAATACCAGTTGCTGGGGAACATGAGTGGGACGATCCTGTTGCACTCATGTCCTGCTTGTGGGCTTCCATTAGGCCACTGTGGGAATAGAAGGCTGGACTAGGTAGGCCTTTGGTCTGAACTAGTGGGTATTTTATGTCTTGTCTTACAATGTTATGTTCTTATGCTCTTCCTCAGAGACAATGAGACTGAAAAGGACTGCCTTTCTAAGAAAAAAACCTTCCCCCCCCCCCCCCGAATAGGCTGAAGTAGCAACAACTGCCTTATCTTCTGCCATGTTAGGAGATGTAATATGGATGTTGTTCAGCTTCAGATCTTGAAATCCTTTGCTTAACTCTCCCGTTGAAACAGTTGCAATTTTAGGGATAGGAGAACGCGAGAGGTTTGACCTCATTGAGCTTCTCCATTTTCCACCCCAGTGCTCAGTTTGCCTCATTCTTGTTCCCAAACGCAAGTGTCTTTTTTCTTCCCAAACAGGAAAAATGCACATTTTTTAAAGTATGCAGCCAAAGGCACACTCTCTCCCCATTGGTTAAAGAGTGAAAATGTGTCCTTTTTGAAAAATATGCATCTCAAAGTGCACATTTTCCAAAAAGGACACATTTTGGAAATGCAGTAACAAGCTCAAGAAAGCATGAGCCTTTCCCCCAAAATGCGTTCGCATTCAGAGTTGTGAGAGGGACATGTCTGAGTGTTTTTTGAAATCAAACAAAATTCTTGTACTTATGCAATTTAGGAGCACTTACTTCTATTGGATTGTGTGACTTCACTTTAAAAAACAAACACTACATATGAGATATATAATCCTAGACGCGTTTAATTAATATGTAAAGCATACTGTGGCAAAGATGATGCTTAATGTCTATATTCAGGTTGCTCTAAAGCAGGGCTGGAAAGCATACATGGCCTGTGGACTACATGCAGCCCCTGAGACATTTTTTAGTAGCCTGCAGGCACTTGATTGGATCTCAGCTTTCAGTAAGAACAACAGAAAAGTGTATCTGGTCCTTCTGATTGTGCAAATAAGTTTGAAAAACACTAAAGGCTCAGAAACAAGAAAGCTGGTAAAAAAAGAATCCATCATTCATTATATTTTTCAGTTCCCAAGATTTTGAACGCTGGAGTCTGAAACACCTGTATTTGGAAAGGGCTATCCGTTGATTCCAATGGTACCTTCTTTGAAATACGTAGCTTAGGATAGCAGCCCAAAAATGCAATTGGTCCATTTAAAGCAGGTGTGCATAACCTTTTCAGCCCCAAGGGCTGCATCCAGTGTCTGCGGAGTTGCCAGGGGCCGCACATGCCCCTCCCCTCTCTGCCTGCTGATATCTAAGGATTGCTGGTGGTGGAGGTAAAAGCCTTTCCCATCGCCCAGCAATTGCCACCAATATTTTATCTCTCTCTGCTACTATTAGCCACAGGAAAACAGCTACAGTATCTCAGAAGGCAGGCAACAGCACCCCTCCTCCATGTGCCCCGCCCCAGCCCAGTTTATCAAAACCATGGTTTAATCTTTGCTTACTAGGCAGGAAATTAATACAGAATCAGAGCCCTAGAAGCCTTCATCTGGTGCACAAGCAGCAGCAAGAGCGAGCGCATGAGCATGCTTGTTATCTGTTCAAGAAACTATGATTTGTTAAACCAAGATTGTTACATCAGAACTGGCTCTATATTTGTATAACGAAAGGTTTCAAGGTATTACTTAAGACTCACATTTGACTGCATCAGTGTATTGTAGAATAATGGTAATGTTTCCATCAACTAGAGTTTAGCATCAATTGTGATCTTGAAAAGGGTATGGAAATGTATGGGACACTTACTACAGAAATATGCAGATTAGCTGTAGCCCTCCAGCTCATGATATCTTACATTCACCATACTTCTCTGAGTGATGAGAAGTTGCAGGGATGAAAAGCGTACCTGGGTTTGGCTTTCTTTAGAAGGAGGTAACTGGAGACTTTTTGGCATTTTGTAATATTTCAGTTTACCGGTATTTACAAATATACTGGTTGAACATAGGTGCAAGCACAGCTTAAACACTCCAACAGTCAGTCAAATCCACTGTCCCACATCAGCTGTCTAGAGAGAAGCAGTCAGCACCTCATAATGCTGTTAGCTTACAGAGCCACACAACTCAGTTCTCTTTGTCTCTTCATCTTTTGCTCTGTCCCACTCCGCTCACAGCTAGCTTGCCCCTGGCAGAATAAGGTTGTGTCATTTTCCTCCAACCATATCCTAGCTTTCTTGAGTCATTTATCTGTATCAAGAAGCAATAGTCTAACAATTAGTTCTCATGGAGATACATCACCTGCAGCTTCCCTAACAAAAGTATGCCACTAAGAGACTCCTGCGGCACTTCTGGCCCCATTAACCCTCTCCTATCCAAACTTCCAACAATATATTTCCAGTGCTGTAGTGGTAAATTTTGAAGTGCAGGAGCTCATCAGGACAGTCCATGCTTCCAAGGAGAGTCCAAAAATGCAGGCAGCTGCATTGATCTATATCAGCAAACCAGTTCTAGCAGTTTTCATCTCTGCCAGGAGTAGGTCTTTTGTAAGGCTAATGGGTCTTAATTGCCCGTTCAAGACCATGCCACTCCAAAATACTTTGCATTACAGCAGGAAATACATTGCTGCTGCAAAATTTATTCCTGACAACTTCATAAAATGTAACTAAGGTAAGTAGAATATATATATAACCTTATATTTCAACAGCTTGCTTTCTTTTTGTTTCAGAGCAAAAGATTCTGTAAAACATTTTCACGTGGAGTACACTGGGTCTTCATACAAATTTGGCTTTAATGAATTTTTAAGCCTGAAAGACTTAATCATGCATTTTGCAAATCAGCCTTTAATTGGCAGTGAGACAGGTAACTTACCTTTGCTTTTATATATATAAAAATATAATATTGTATATTATAATAGGTTTTATGTTTGTACCTGAGCATCTTTTCACACACACTTCCATTATGTTAGTCCAATCATCCCCCCAGCTTTTGGGATATGGCTACCCCAGAATCCACCTATTGCAATTCCTCATATTTCTAGGTTGCCCCTTTTTGTTGCTTGGTGTTCAGGCATTGCACTACTAGTATATTACTATTCATTGCATAGTAATAAATATTCTAGTAAGACAGGCATATTGGTTTCAGGATATGTGGGAGATAGAGGAGAGGTTGGCATGGGCTACACAATATATTTAATTTGATGTTTTGCAAAAGGAGTGCTTGAACTTCAGAGATAATTTCCTTAAGGCCTCTGCCATCAAAAGAAGTGCCGATGAAAGAGAGGCTGTTAAACTAGTAAGAAGCACACCCAGCTCAAAACCATTTGAGCCCTACTCAGAATAATTCAGGGGTAATAGGGAAACAAAGATAGACCCTTTAAGATAGGCCTTTAGTGACTCGCACCTCACTCTTTGAAACTCTTGCTCCCTTTACAATCTATCTACTAAGTGTCAAACTCCATGTGACACAAGAGATCCATGCATAACTGAATCTCCCAGTGCTTTTATTCTCACCTGGAACTGGATTGGAACAGCGGTACTGAGGGAGGGACTGTAGAATCTTTTCTCTCTATACCAGAGGTGCAGAACCTCTTTCAGCCCAAGGGCCACATTCCATTTCGAAGAAGCTCTTGGGGGCCACTTTCCAGTGGTAGGTGGGCTGAAGACAAAAAGGGCAGAGGCAAGGGAGCAGGCCAAAATACCAAGAATACCAGCATATTTTAGTTTACAGTTCTTACTGCCAGTAACCAAGCCTTAGGAGGGGCATGTCAACCTTTTAGAATGGGGAGAAAGCCACACAAAAGCCAGGAAACCACCAAAATGTTGGTGGTCTTGGGAAAGGGGGCAAGGCCATCTGGATTGGGATCCCTGGGGGATTGGATTTGGGATCTGGGCCTGAGATTCTCCACCCTTGCCCGACCACCATTTTCCTGATATACATTGGCCTCCTGGAAGCTGCTGTTTGCCTTGCTGTGGAAAAATACAACCCCGTCCACAGCACGTGTGTGTGTATATGTGTGTGTGTGTGTGTAGAGGTTATTTAAATTGGTAAAATAACACAGTGAAAGGGGTTAAACACCCTCTCGCTCAGTGCCACTGCTCTGATCCAGTTTGGAGCCTCCTCCCCATATCTGCTTTTAAATAAAAATAAAAACGTTGGGAGATCCTATCACTGATTGCTTGCGTAACCAATGGTTTGGCCCTATTAATAACTCCCTCCCCTCACCCTGTGCAGATGCTATGTTAAGGTGCTCACAAGGTTCTGGCACCCTTGGTTTCTATGGGCTGGATCAAAGACTCCCTTCCTCCAATGGAAGGAGTCATAGATTCATAGATCATGGCGTTCGAAGGGGCCTACAAGGCCATCGAGTCCAACCCCCTGCTGAATGCAGGAAACTAGAGGAGGGGTCTCCCATCCAAGTAATAACCGGGCCTGACCCTGCTTAGCTTTCCACACTCAGACAAGCTGAGCCAGCATGAGCCACAGGCCATCCTTCCACTGGAAAAAGGGAACCTTGGATCCAACCCTATGTTGCTTGAAAATTTAAAGTTAACCAAATAAGAGTCCTGATGCAATAGTTGTGTTTGATTTTTTACCAGCATTATTGCTGCATTTTTGATGCAGTGGGATGGGGCAGTAGCACAGTAGTAGAGCACATGCTTTGCATGCAGAAGGTCCCAGGTTTGATCCCTGGCAGCTCCAGGTAGGATTGGGAAAGACCTCTGCCTGAAACCCTGGAGAGCTGCTGCCAATTAGTGTCGATAATACTGGACTAAGTGGACCAATGGTCTGACTCAGTATAAGGCAGCTTCCGATGTTCCTATGAATAAAGAATTGTTTTTCCCTAATGAATTTTAATGGGCAAGGAAATATTTCAGTTTGAATAGATCATCTCAGATTAGTAAAGAAAGGAACTGAGAACAAAGGGAGGCAAGGGGGCACTGATACATTTTTTTTTTAGAGCTACTGCTCTCCAGGCGAGAAATGGTTTAATCTCTTTGGAGTGTCATATCTATTTCCTACATGAGTGTTAAACCCCCATTGACGTGGCCCCACCTGACTCACAGCCCTGAAACCTGAGCTCTGTTGTTAGAGTTCCTAAATAGGTTTGTTATTTAACACAAGAGGTGCCCTGGATCTTTTTGATAGACAGCTACTGCTTGGTACAGGTCCAGAAGAAGAAAAAGAAGAAGAGGCTCCCATTATCAACTGATTATGTGGCAAATAAGATGAATGGGGGCTGGAATTTAGGAGTGCTCAGTGGCCTGGCCATCCTGAGAGAAGGAAGGATGGTCAAGAGCTACGGGCACTCCAGGGGCATTGCTAGGCACTTAAAAGATTTGGGCCCAAGATCCATAGGACATAAATCTACATATGCTTTATACACACACACACACACACACACGTGTGTGTGTGTGTGTGTGGGGATTTATTTAAATTTCAGAGGAAGCAAAACCAGCCAACTAGTTTCTCATCCAAATAATCTCAAATAAAATACATTCTTCAATTAATTTGCACACTGACCCAGATTACCCCCAAACCAATGGAAAACCCTTTTTTCTAGTTTAATTGCCATGCATGTGAAGATTGCAGCATGTGGGAAGGGGAGAGTTAACCCTTCCCTCCCCAGCTGCAATCCCCCTTGAAAATTGCTCCCTGCTTGGCAAATAAGCTGAGGAAAAAAAACTTTCATTGGTACCAGTGGAAACTCAGGGCTCTGTGGAATAGATCTGAGGCCCTGGGAAACAAGATTCAGGGCCTTGAGTGCACGGCCCAGGCCCAGCATGTCCCTGGGCACTCCGGACTTCTGATTCATACTTTGAGGGTTCTATATCTGTGGTCTTGGTTAAGGGGACATTTTTTCTGAATCAGATCCCTACATGCCCATGCTACTTCTGTTCAGACTGCCCATGGCCTTCCTGTACTGAGGACCAGGCTTGGCTCCAGAATTTGGGGGTTCAGTTAAGACCCATCTGATGAGAGTGGTGGGTATGGGATATATACAGATCTGTGGAGTACTTTAAGATGACCACGCTCCACCCCAGTATGTATTCAGTATGTCCACTTTCTCCTTTCTTCACATGTGGTGCTTCCAGACTAGGCTTTTGTTACACTATTGCCCTGCCTTATTCAGACATTGTTGTCTTCCACTCACAGCCCTCCTGTGTTTTCCCACCACTTCCTCTGTCTTTTTTCTTATTGCAGAAAATCCATTAAGGAGAAAAACACATTGCCATACCATGCTTTCTAATTCATAACACTAGAAGCCCTCTATCTGGAAGCACCCACATTCTAGAACACCATAAGCCCAATGTGACAAAAGAGATTCCTCCTTCCTGTAGCTTATTCTTTGTTGTCTTATCCTCACTGGAGAGGCGTAACAATTTTACAATTGTACATCCATTTCCTAAAGCTTCCAAAGTTAATTACTTTGAAAAATAAAATCAAACAGATCAAGGACATGGTCAGAGGGACATGAGACATAAGCTTGGAAGCTAAGCAGGTCCAAGTCAGCTCAGGGAGTCCACCTGGGGACCCTATGGATATTTACATGAGCTCCAAGGATGATAGGTGGGATATAAATGAAGTCAAATAATTCCCCGCCCCCTGCAAGGTAATGGCATAATACACCAGAAACATCTGTTCATGCACCATGGAGATAATCTTGGTCTTTCACAGCACCCATTTGTTCCAGTGGGAAGCACACATAAGATGTTTCCCGTGGGGTAGTATGCAATGTTGGTCCTATGTAGAGTAGACCCATTGAAATGAATGAGACTTAGATTAGTTACAACTAACTCAAGTCCCATTCATTTCAATGGGTCTCCTCTCTGTAGGACTAACGTTGGATACTACCCACTGTTTGCATCCTAAGTGTACATTATTGGCTAGTCTGTTTTTAAATGTTTGAACCTTACAGCCTGTTGTTAGTTTATTTTTAATATTTCGGATGAACCTTGCACACTATTGTAGTTCTATCCCTTCCCCTCCACCACCACGTCTCCCCTCCATCTGTTACATCCGTTAACAGTTAAGGGGTTGATGCTATATGATATCAGTGAATATGATCTCCAGGGTTGAATGATAGACTCGCCCAGCTTACCAACTCCCTAATCAGATTCTGCTAGCTCTGTGAAACTCCTTTCATGTGCCTAAAATGTACAGTGCCACCAGCTGGAAAATAGGTGTTAAATCTCACAATACCGATGAACTTGTGCCCTTCCATGTTGCTTTTCTATATGAAGCAAGACACAGGAAAGGGAGGTTGACATCTGAGATAAATAACTGCCAATCTCTTACAGTAGTGGCCTACTACACAAAGCCTAGGTGATAAAAACTGGCTTAATGGATTAAAAAATGTAATCCTTCCTCTGTCCCAATAGAATTCCCAAAGCTCCCTTAATTGACTAACGGAAGGAGAAGCAGGTCACACTCCTGCTAAGAGAGTGGCTTCTCTTCAGTCTTTGTTTAATCACAACAGCAGTTACAACACAAAGTGGTCAAAATGGCTGATGAAGGATTGCACCACATTTGCAGGTCATTGGCTGGGCCAGCTCAGCTGCTCAAGCAATCCAATTGGCTGCTTGAGGTGGCAATATTTGAAGATGTGCCAAAGAAGCAGCACACAATCTCAGTGTGATAGACCAAGATTCAGAGGATGCTGGGAGATGCTGTGATGCTGCAAGGGGATCCTAGAGCCTCCCAGAATGTGTAGAAAACTGGGCAGGAAATACATTTTCTGATATACATTTGGGGCAGGAAAATAACTTGGGTGAGTCCTGGTCACCCAGGTATTAACATTAGTCCTGGGGCATGGTCTGAAGGTACATGATGCAGCAACCTAGCTGAAACAAAGTAGGATCTGCTCATTGCCTGGATGGGAGACTGCTTGTGAACTCTATTGTATGCTGTCTTGAGTTCCATAATTTTAATCGTAATAATAAATAGATGAATAATAAATAACTCAGTTGCTAAAATATTCACATAATTCAGATGTATTTCCTGTCTTCCATGCAAACTACTATCTAGTACTATGGACTCTAATTCCTCTTCCGTTCCCTGTTATTAATTCAGTAAATCATTTATTGTATAACTATCTCACAACCCTCCTAGAGAGAGATCTACCACTGATAAAAACAAAATATAGGCCTGTGGCTCATGCTGGCTCAGCTTGTCTGAGTGTGGAAAGCTAAGCAGGGTCATCTCTGGTTATTACTTGAATGGGAGACCCCTCCTCTAGTTTCCTGCGTTGAGCAGGGGGTTGGACTCGAATGGCCTTGTAGGCCTCTTCCAACTCTATGATCTATGAATCTATAAAATAACTTCAGACGCCATATACTTTATCCACAACATCATTTAAAAGATTTGTGTATATATAAAGATAGTTTAGTCTAAAAGCAACATCCCAAAACAGAAAAGAAAAGAAACCAATATCATACTATTTTACTAAAATGAGTATGACATTTGCAGATCAGTAGTCTACGTTGCATCTCTAGATGGTTGGTCTAGTAAACCTAGTCAATAATGCTGGTGGGTTAGTTCAAATGTCATGTCTATTACCATCACTGCTATTTATTATTTGGGCAGGGGAAAGGGGCATGCCTAATTGTAAGAGCACTTAATTAATGCAATGAACTGCCCAGGAAAGTAATGAAACATTTTTGTTAGTTTCCCCTTCCCTAGAGGAGGGGCTGTAGCTCAGTGGTAGAGTGCCTGCTTTGCATGCAGAAGGTCCCAGGTTCAATCCCCGGCATCTCCAAGTACAGCTGAGAAAGACTCCTGCCTGAAACCCCGGAGAGCCGCTGCCAGTCAGTGTCAACAGTACTGGGCTAGATGGTCTGACCCAGTATAATTCAGCTTCCTATGTTCCTATGTTCACTTCAGTTGGGGAATAACAACCTTATCTGAGCTGAGAGTTCTTAGCAGAGAACTTGGGGTGAAGGGGCAGGATGGCATCTGAAATTGGGGGATATTTTTGGGAGGGGGAATTAAAAGGTTAAGGTGTAGGGCAGCCATACCATTACCTGTAAGACAGCAGCAGTGTCTGCTCTTATGTCCAATGTTTCCAGGGGGGAAAAGAAGCAATGCCATCTCTTTTCGATATCAGGTATAAGCTTGCCACTTCTTGAAATAGTTTTTTTTTTTTAAAATGCTGCCACTGGGATGGGTTTCAGGGATGGAAACTTCTGGGTTAGTGGGCAATGAGCATAGAGTGGAAGTAGGAAGGAGCTCAACAAATTTTTTTGGTATGCCTGAAGTAGAGCACAGAGGTTTATAGTAGGTTTGGGGAGGGGGAGCCAAGGGCAAAAGTTGGCTCACCAAAGGTGTTATATAGCAGGGGTGTCAAATCTCTTTCAGCCCCGGGGGCTGAATTCTATTTCAGAGAAGATTGGGGGGGGGGCATTCTAGGGGTGGGCAGGGCTGAAGGCAAAAGGGGTGGGGCCAAAATGCCAACAATACCAGCATTGTTTTAGCTTAAAGCTCTTACTGCCAGTAGCTAAACTTTAGGGGAGGCATTTTAACTTTTCAGAATGGGGGGGAAAACTGCAAAAGCCAGGAAAATGACTGATGGTCAGGCGGGGAAAGGGATGAGCACAGGGGAAGGGTCATGGCCGACTGGGGACGCTGGAGGGCCAGATTGGGACCCCAGTCGGGCCGTTTTTGGCCCACATTCCTGAGTTTCGACACTCCTCGTACATAGCTAGGGAAAAGAAAAGAGCGAGAGATGCTCAGGGTGAGGAAAGTACCCAAATGGCCTTGACCCTTGCTTTTCTGGCAAATGGCTCCAAAGCAAAGCAAACAAAGAAACAAAAAACAGATAGAAATAGTCTGACTTTTGTGCTCCCTGTGGTTAGTTGGTTCTTTAATAAATATCCTGTGTCAAGAGCAAGAGACTAGCTGGAAGATCCACTTAGAGTGGTGTGATCCTGTGGCTTTTATGAACTGTAGCTGGATCTTTACAGCTCATCGGCTATTTGCTTTCCCCCCCACACTCTTTTGAGTGCTTCGGTTATGGCAGGGGAGTGGTCTCTATGCATGACAGTAATGTTTCCCCTTCATTTAGGTACCCTGATTGTACTGAAGCACCCCTATCCTAGGAAGGTGGAAGAACCTTCCATTTATGAATCTGTGCGGGTTCACACGGCAATGCAGACAGGAAAAACGGAAACTGACCTCGTCCCCAATGCGCCCTCGGTGAGTTACTCCTCCCTTGCTGGGCTGGATGGAACATCGATTGAAGCCAGTGAAGTTGAAAGACTTTCCAAGCACCTATGTCATTATGTCTGTGTCATGATATCGCTATCATTATGTCTACTTTGGTGCTCAGGGAATGTGAATTGTGAGTTGGAAGGTCCTGGTTCAAATTTTACCTCAGCCATGAACTCCCTAGGTGGCTGTAGATAAGCTGCTATATCCCAGCCTCAGGCCACCATTTTCAATAAGAAGTTCAGAACAGTGGCCTACCTCCCAGGGTTGTTGTAAGCCTTAGATAATATATTTGAAGCACTCTGAGCACTCAAAAACAGTGTTGTTATTGGGGGTTTTTTAAAGCCTGCTATGTCCATTTCCTTTGTAGAACAAGAGTTGTTATTGCTTGTAAAGAGACTTGGAAACAAAGCTCCTTGCTCGCCTGTGAATGCTCGTGAATGCTCTGTGGCCATTATGTTGTAGGCCAGCAAGTCCTTTTTCAGCAGTTAGTGCCACGTTACTGCACATGGACAGAACGAACGCATTGTTCGAAGTCGGTGATCAATTTCTCAGGGTTTTATTTGCAATTTGACCCATGATAACCTTGGAGAGCATATACCTTGCAGAGTATGCAAAGCACCTGCCTTAATCTGTGATACAAGAGGGTGCCATTTCACCAAAGTTCAATGGGATTACTTTGCATGTTTACTTCAGGTATAGTTAAGGCCCATGCTCTTGGCAGAGAATGCAGTGACTCAGAAGAACAAAATGAATGGATAATTATGAGATGGAAAAGCCATGTTTTGTTTTGTCAGCAATACTACGGAAATAGCCATGTTTTGTTTTGTCAGCAATACTACGGTTATTTAATGACTCATTATCATTATTGAGACTAAGGCTTACTTGTCTCTGTCCCCAGCTCCCCCACCCCATCCTCCCTCACCCTCATGGTTAACCTTCATCTTTTTCATTACAGTTAGGCACAAAAGAAGGATACCTGACAAAACAAGGCAGAATAGTTAAGGTAAGACATGCCCAAGGCTTTTCTTCCGCTCCTTTCTTTTCAAATATAAAGCCAAACTATTAAAACGCATAATTAATAGCAGCTCTTAAAAATTATATTGGCGGTGTGTGAGGAAAGTAGGGGCTGAGAGATCGACTTCAAGCTTGCATGCATGGGGGGTGGTTGAGGGAGGCCCTGCCCTGCCATTAGTCGGGGTGAGGTGGCCACATAAGGCAGCTGATTTTGGGTGTCATGAAAGGGCAGCAAATGGCTAATTATTTAATTGGTTATCATTGTATTTCTATTGCTAGAGAAGGAGAGAGGTGTTTGTGGCATTTTCTACCTCAAATGCCAAAATAACTTGACTGTCACTGAGAGTTGTTGCCTTACTAGAAATACTCAGTTGAATTTTTGTGCCTCTGGGGAAGAGTTCCACTAAAACACATTTGGTATTTTACCATTTTTAAAGCGCCCTTCTCTCTCTCTCTCTCTCTCTCTCTCTATATATATATATATATATATATACACACACACACACACACACACACACACTCGGTACCATTTTGAGGCTTGCGTCTTTTTTTTTTTGCACTTGTTTACAAAATCTTCTGCCACCATACCATGACTGCTGCCTCCCTCCTTTTGCTGCCTTCAATTTGCAGCTTGAGAAAGATGCATGTACCTTCGATAATTGATTGGTACATCAGCAGGACCTTTTGAGGTACTGGAGAGCTTCTAGTGCTAGACAGATGAGAAGCTCGCCAGAAGTCAGGGACATAACAAGCAATAAAATTCCTGATCAGTTGCAGTGGGCTAGTTAGATTATTTCTACTCCTTCTCCATTAGGCTATATTTTGTTTTGATTTTTTTTTAAAAAAAACAGCCCCATATATATTGTAACTTATGCCCCACTCTTACTTGTCTGTCCCAAAGATCTCCCATCTGGGTGTTGGTAGAACTATATACATGCTGGCAAACATGAGGAGGAAGAGAACAAGAAAGGAGTTTATTTTCAATACCTGTGTTGCCATTTCCTTTTAAAAGAAAAAGAAAAAGAAAAGAAAAAGGCCTATGAGTGCTCAAATCTCGTCTTTATTCTTTCAGAACTGGAAAACTAGGTGGTTTACATTACACAGGAATGAACTGAAATATTATAAAGACCAGACGGTGAGTCAGCAAGTTGCACTTGGACATGCATTTTTAACCACTTGAGATTGTTACATGTTAAGCCGAGTGTTGAGATCCTTCCAGTTCAGCTATGTAAATGCCTTTCCCTCTCATGCTCCTAGAATGGCTGTGGTTCTCATCACTCCATCATTACCCTTGTGGAAGTCACAGCCATTTCTATCCATGACTTGCTGACGTGGGGAGTTGAGTGGGTGACACAAGGATGGGTTTTCTATTACTATATAGGTAGATACTCTTCCCCATACACAGGTATACTTATGAGGGGACTTGTCTCAGGCCACACAAGAAGAATGAAAGAGGAAAGGTTATTGCTGTAGGGGAGAGGAAAGCAAAGCCCTGGTTGATGTGTGGTTTTCTTCTCCCCAGTACTCATTTCGGTATGGTCTACAGATATGACCCAGAATTAGTTGGTAGAATGGGCTGCACCATTTTTGGCTGCAGGTGAGAGGATGCACACAACATCTAAGAATAACCTCCCTGCAAGTAAAACAACTAGCACATCAATGAGAGAAGTTCGGTTTCACTGCCATGCTAATTTTCTACTTTGCATGTCATATATTTTTTTTACATTGGGGAGGATTCAAAAATATGACCCTCCCAGTCTGAAGTGGTACACCCTATTCTACCATCTCAGAACTTTGCTGCCTTATTCCCACTTCATTCTGCTACAGTTCCCAGGAATGTTAGCCTTTTAGTCTCTGTTTTAAATCCTTTACTGTATTTTAAATCTCTGTACTGCCGCTAGGTTTTATTTTGGCTTTTACTCCTATTTTTACTTGTAGTTTTAAATGTTTATACTTTTATGTCATATTTTGTGCTTTTAATTGTTGTGAACCACCCAGAGAGCTTCGGCTATTGGGCGGTATAGAAATGTAATAAAAGAAATAAATACATGTGTAGAGCAGATCTTCATTCTCTCTCCCACAGTGGGGTATGTCAATGGAAAAGAGAGAGTGATCTTCCTCTATCAAGCATGCAGTGGAGTATTTCATAGGTTACATGAGTCCTGCAGTTTTATCCTGCATGAGGAAATACACACATCTATTCTGCCACATGTACTGTGGAACTGTTGGTGGACATTGTAGACAGTACCCATTCAGTGTAGACTGTAGATGTACCCGTTCAAAACATGGTACATACCACAAGTGAGATGGGCAGCGTGATCCAACGAGGCTGCCCGTAACCCTACAGACTCGGATTACGGGCATCCTATTGAGTGCAGGAGGAACGTAGAGGCTAGGATTGCTGCCGCACTCCCCTCACCCTCAAAAACATCTTGATGGCTGATTTTGGCCATCTAGATGCTTTACCCCTCGTCCTGAGGAGGAGAGGCTGAGGTGTCACCTGGATTCGTCATAAGATGGTGGTGCCTTGCTCCTCCCCTCCCCACCCCCAGGAATGCCCCCCCCCAATGGGGGAACCAAACATGGCCTTCTGTGTTTGGTTCCCAGCTGGTGCAGAAAGAACTGCGCCGGCTATGAGGTGTGTGTGGGGTGGCTGGGCCCACCATGGTGCTGCGACCTCAGAAAGAATTTCCAAGGTCGCAGTGGTGGCTTTGCCCAACCTATGGCCCCCCAGACAGGGTTGGAGGGCCATAGGATTGTGTCCTCACTCAGCTTCCTACATGGTGTAATTTGCAAATTCAGTGTGTGGTTTGTGGAATAAAAAAATGAATTTAAATTTCTGGAAGGATGAAGCACATGTGTACAAGAGATGTACAAAGGTGAGAGCCAAGATTGTTGAGGGACAAAACTGAAATTAAATAAAATGCAGTGATATTATGTGTGCAGATATGTCCTTACTTATTTTTCTGCATCCTTATCTGGGGAGTGTGTGTGTGTGTGTGTGTGAGAGAGAGAGAGAGAGAGAGAACCTGCTCATTTCAGAGAAAAAGAGGAAAGAATGATTGTTTCAATTACAAACTTATTTTCAAGTCCACAGAGCCAATCAGAGCACTAGACTTGACAGAATGCTCAGCAGTACAGTTTGACTATTCACAGGACAAAGTCAATTGTTTTTGGTAAGTTGAGGCCTAAATAAAACTTTGGCATGTGTGTATTTTATTTCTTCGTAAAGCTCTGAATACTAATGAACTCTCATGTATAAAGGCAACAAATGTATTAAGGCGCAATCCTATGCCTGTTTGGACAGAAAAAAGTCCTACATCTTCCAGCATTTGCCAGCCAGCTGGCTTTTTTCTGTGCCTCAACAGGCATAGATAGACTTACGCCCTTAAGCTTTGTGTAGGCTAGCTGCGCATTCACCCCTGCCCTGTCTTTTGCCTCTCCTGCCTTTGTACTGCTTTACACACTTTGAATTACGTGTTTGTTTATTGATTACAATTATCGATATCCTTCTCACAGAGCAGTTGGTGAAAGATGCTTGTGGGGGCAGGGAAAGTCCAGCTAGAACAGGATCAGGTGTCTGGTGTTCTCTTTATCTACCTCCTTCTCTCTCCTGGAATTCTTCCCACAGGCCAGTTGATGGGAGATGGTCCTATGGGGCAGAGCAGGGTTGGGCGGGTGAGTCCAGCTGGGGCAGGCTCTGAGGCCTTCTTCACCTGTCTCTCTCCCTTTCCCGTTTGCTGTGTTTTCACAATACAGAACTTTGGCCTTTCAGAAATGCCCTGAAACATGAGCACGTATCTAATTTCTATTGATAAGTCTTTATAATACTTTAAAAAAATTTTTTAGCAGCCATACCTCCTAATACTTCACAAGTGAAAGCAGGTTGTTGGGCCTGAGAGCACCACTGTTGGGCCTGAAAGCATATTTCATTTTCTTTGGGCCTGAGAGAGGCCTGAGAGCATCTTCCATTTCTTGCATGCTCGTCTCTTGGCATAGCTCCACCTTGCTCCAGGCATGGGAGATAGGTCAAAGGGCGGTCAAGCTACCTTAATGAATTCTTGGCATGCAGAGCGAGAGGAGATATCCGTGCTTATCGCTATTCTTAAGCCTGCTATGATGACAACCAGTGCCAGGTGCAGGTACCAGGCACCATCACGGGTTCCTCTGCCAATATTACTCATCTTGCTCATTAATTTAGCAATGATATTTTACTTAGCTGTCAAGCAGGGATGTTGAAGAGTCCTTGGTCCCGAGTCCCGAGTCGAGTCCCGTGTCTTTGGACCCGAGTCTAGAGTCGAGTCTAGAGTCCGAGGTCCAAAATGGTGACTCGAGTCAAGTCCGAGTCCCGAGTCACTCCCAAAGCGGCGGCCCATGGAGGGAGCGGGAGGGTCTCCGCGAGAGGAAGAAGAGCTGCCCTTCCTCCCGCGGAAACCCTCCTGCTCCCTCCATGGGCTGCTGCCGCCGCCACCACCACTCACCGTCCTTCCCTCGTCCCTACGTCCTGCCGCCGCCGGGGGCAGGGATGTATTACGAGCCCTCCCTGGGCTCATAGTTCCCCGCGGCGGAGCGGCCCAAACTCGCTCTTCTGAGCGGCGCGGAGCATTCTCTGCGCCGCTCGAGTCGCTGCCGCCTCGACGCCTCACCTCGCCACCGCCCCACCTCGCCACCTCCACCTCTGCCGCCCTCACCTCCACCTCTGCCGCCCTCACCTCCGCCGCCGCCGCCCTCACCTCTGCCGCCCTCTCCTCTGCCACCACCGCCGCCGCCGCCGCCCTCACCTCCTCCTCTGCCGCCATCGCCATCGCACACAGCACGCCGCGTCACACCGCCAGCGCCGTCGCTCTGTTTTTGGCGGGGTTGCTGTGGTTCCTCCCGCCAAAAACAGAGCGACGGCGCTGGCGGCGTGACGTGGCATGCCGCGTCACGCCGCTAGCGATGGCGCTCTGTTTTTGGCGGGAGGAACCACAGCAACCCCGCCAAAAACAGAGCGACGGCGCTGGTGGCGTGACGCGGCGTGCTGTGTGCAATGGCGATGGCGACGGCGACGAGGTTGGCGGAGGAGGAGGAGGAGGAGAGGGCGGCGGAGGAGGAGGAGGAGGAGGAGGAGAGGGCGGTGGCAGAGGCGAGGGCGGCGGCGGCGGCGGCGAGGTGAGGGCGGCGGCGGCGGTGGTGGAGTCCTTGGGCTCGAGTCCCGAGTCAAGTCTCGAGTCCCACATAAATTATTGGGACTCGAGTGGGACTCGAGTCAGAGGGGGGACTCAGTCGGACTCACGAGTCGAGTCCCTGAGTCCGAGTCCCCATCCCTGGCTTCAAGCATAAGCAGTAATGATGTATAACCAACTGCTAGTTTTAGGCGTAAACAGCAAAAGTGTATAAAAACTGTGCTTTTTGCTTTGTTCGGGGTCCGGACTTCTGGCAGTGCTTGGGAGCCATGCCATCGTCCGTTCCAGCTTACTGAGTACACACGAATGTTGTAAGTTGCTCAATAGACTTTTCTCCTTGTAAGCAAAATTGGAGTTGACTTATCGTTTCCTCGGGATCGGTCTAAATTCTATCAGGCCCACGGCCGGGGCTCACACAGGGTTATAATACCTCCGGTTCTCATCCCAAGGTGCACTGCTTGAGCCCCTTTGATGATCTTGTTCTGCTGATGAGAGGGGAAGGGGTTCTTCCCCCCCCCCCCGGGTTTGGGTGTGTTGTTTTTTTTAACTATGAACTATCAATTCTGTGCTTTACTATATCGTTTTGATCATTTTTTAAATGTTCAAGTTAGGGCGCAATCCTATGGCCGCTAGACGCTGTCTAGACGGCCATAGGAGAATTCGGAGCGCCATCTCCGACCTCAAAAAAGCGCTCTGAGATCAGAGCTGGGGGTCTGGATTTGGAGCGCCCTCCCTCCGCCCTCACAGCTGGCACGGTTCTTTCCACACCGGCTGCGGCTCCAAAGTTGCAAGTACGACCGTGGAGCGGGTGCTTGGGGGGCGGGGAGGGGAGGGGCGGAGCGAGGCTCCGCCAGGATATGAGGGATCCCGCCGGCAGTGCCTCAGCCCCTCCTCCTTGCGAGCAGGGGCAAAACGCTTAGATGGAACACTTGGACGGAAATTGGCAGTCTTAAGTGTTTTGGAGGGCGAGGGAAGCACGGGGGCAATCCTTGCCTCCTTGCTCCTCCCACCTTGCATTGGATGCCCGTAATCCTCCCAAGTTTGAAGGGTGATGGGCAGCCACATTGGATCATGCTGCCTGTTGCTTTGAATTCTTATTTGGAAGAACCGTGGGATAGTGTTCAAAATATCAATTCCTCTTTGGTAAAATGGAACACAGGTGTTGGCAGCAAATATTTTTGCTTATGCTTGTAATATTAAGATTTTATATATCTTTTTATTTATTTTTTTACAGTTTAGTTTTCCCACTGAGGACTTATTATCTCTATGCAAAGACTGGAGTAGAAGCCGATGAATGGATTAAGATATTGCAGTGGAAACTGGTAAGGAAATGTCTATCCCACAGGACTAGTTTTGGCATGTCTTATTTTTTTTTAGCTTTCATTTGGTGTGTTTATGATCACAGGCAACATTTCATGCTGCCTGAGTAAGGCTGAATTCCTCCAATTTAGTCCTACCAGTTGTTAAGAGAGAAAACTATGTCCTTTATGTAAAAAAAAAAAACAAACCACACTTGCCAGCTAAGGAGAGGACGTGAGAGAACACATGTTCAGTTAGGTCTCAGGTTCAACTCTTGGCATTTCCAGATAGAGCAAGGAAAGAGCCCTGCCTGAAGCTCTGGTGAGCCACTGCCAGTCAGTGTAGACCAGGGACCCCCAACCTTTTTGGACCTTTGGGCACATTTGGGAATCGAGAAACTACTGTGGGCACCACCACAAAATGGCTCTGATGGAGGATGTGGCTAATGACATCATAGTTGCTGTGGGGGCCTGGCTCATCAAAAGTGAGCTAAAGAGGTGCTGGTGGGGAGAGAAATAGTGAGGCTAGAGCAGTGTTCTCCAACCTTGGGTCCCCAGATGTTTTTGGCCTACAACTCCCAGCATGCCCCAGCCAGCTATGCTGAGCAGGGAGTGGGCTCGGTTGGAGGTGCCCGCGGGTGCTGCGAATGGGGAACCCTGGTATAGACAGTATGGACTAATGATCTGATTTAGTATAAGGAAGCTTCCTATGTTCCATTTCCAAAGGCCCACGGGACTGCCTTAGCGCAGCTTTTCCCAACCAGGTATCCTCCAGACGGGATGGACTACAACTCTCATACTCCCTAACTAGGACATGCTGACTGGGGATGCTGGGAGTTGTAGTCCATCGCATCTGTCAGATGCCAGGTTGGGGAAAGGTGGCCTAGTGCTCCTGTGTGTGCAAGAGGACACACCCACCCAGCTTCCTTTTCTTTGCTCTGCATTTCTTTGTACTGCCTTAGAGAGCACCCCTGTAGTCCCCCTGGTTGCCGCAGGGGGCTGAAGTCTGAAGGAAGGAGAGAGGGCTCTGAAGCCCTGCTCTCTAAGCCGCCCTTCGGATCATGGCCATAGCTGGTTACTGCTGTGCATCTTGGAGTGTCAGTGGGTAGCCCCACTGCATTGTGGGTCATAGGAATGCGGTCCACACTGAGTGAGAAGGGCAAAGGAGGTGAGGGGCTGAGCTGGATGAAGCATGAAGGGCACAGCAGCTCAGCAGTGGGTGGCCCTGTCCTTCCAGCAGCACTGGACCCAGGAAGAAAGGAGCACAAGGCTTAGTTTCAGGAGGGAATGAAGTTTCAAATAGCAAATAGGGTAGTTTCAGATGAATCAAGAAAAGGGGCCATGCCATAGTGGAAGGGCAAGGAACACCAAGTATCTGACCATACTTTGGGGAAGTTTCCTTACATTTCGATCACCAAATATTACAATTTGGATGATAGGATCTGGTTTTTCTTACATTACCCCTCCTTACTCTCTCTCCCTGGCCCCAAATCTGTGTTTCTTATCAAGCCACCTCCACTTTACATCTTTATTCTGTCTATCCTGTTTAAAATATACCCTATTGATACATCTTATACAGCAGGGGTGGGCAGAGGTAGCTCCCCAGATGTTTTGAACGTCAACTCCCAGAAGCCCCTGCCTGCCAGCATGGCCAAGGGCCAGGAATGCTGGGAGTTGAAGTCCAAAACACATGGAGATCTACTTTTTGCCCAACCCTGTTGTACAGCACCAAACTGACACACTGTTGCCACTAGTTACATAATACTAAACTGTAATAGTAGATGTTTTTCATTCTTTTTTCTTTGTCTAGTCGCAGATAAGGAAACAAGCACGCCAGCGTGATGCCACACTCAGGTCTTAAGTATTTCTGTAGCAAATTTAACTGCACAAAGGCCCATCCATGTTGGTTCAAATCAGTGCTCCATCAAACCTATAATTAAGAATGTAAGAATTGCTGGGCTGCTTCAGAGCAGAAATCCATCAAGTTCAGCACTCAACAGTATACATCCAGATGAACAGGGCATGGCAAAGATAGTAATCTTTGTTTCTAGCATCTGATAATCAGAAGAATGCCACCTTTGAAGAAGGATATTCCATTTTTAGCTATTATGGCTAACAGACACTGGGAAGACCTCTGTTTCATGGATTTGTCTAACCCTCTTTTAAAGCCATCTTAGCTACTGACTTTCCACACATCTTGATGTGATGATGGCCAGCATTTTCTGCATTGATCAATAGCTGTTGGTGTTGTGTATTCCAGTCTTTGCTGCCGTGCATCAGTTCTTCTTATGTGAGCAATTTCAATGCATCTGCTGCACAGAATGTGTGAACATCAAGTATGTGGTCAACTTAAAGAACTTGGATTGTTTCATAGCTTGAGCCATTGAATTAACTGTGAAGACATCCATCCTTTCAAATCTGGTGTGCTCTGCATGTTTCCAGCCATTTGCACCATGTCCTCTAGCATAAATTGCATGTACACTAAATTTTAAAAAATAGTTTTAGTCTTATCTGCTGTAACTGGCTTTGAACAGTACTAAGAATTCTCCCTAGAAAGTCTGAGCCCCTTTCCCAGTGTTCCTTGTTTGGGAAGCCATGATAGATTACTCCCACCGTAAGCAGAAAGTGTTTCCTTGAGCAGACAGGTGGTGAAATTTCTTTCTGATGCCTCATGGGTTTCTACTTTGGAGACAGGGCTACCTCCAGGCTTGAGGAGCTGTTAGCATAATGTCCCCTATGTGCCTCCTCCTGTGACCGTGGCCTTCCCTGGTGGGCTTACCCTGCAGTGCCAGTTGTCCAATCAGTTCCTAGTGGCTGCACCTCCCATGAGCACCAGGTGGCTGCCATTTTAAAGTCCTCACAGTGTCCCAGAGAATGCTACACTGGGCACCCCAGGGCATGGCACGACGAGGCAATTGTCTCAGGGGGCAGATGCTGGGAGGTGGCAGCAAGGTGTTGGGAGAGCTGTGTGCCACACAGCCTGCCCTGTGCCCCCTAAGCTAGCCTGCTGTCTTCAGGGGTGGTGAAGGATGCTGCCCCATTGCCAGTGTTGAAGAATCAACCATCAGCCCAGTCGACTTTTGTACATGGAATGGGAGGGGGCACCATCTTGTTATTCGTCTCAGGCAGCAAAACATCATTCACCAGCACTGCTCCAGGGCATTGTGGGAAATTTTAAATGGCAGCTTGTAGCCACTTGGAGTGAGTGGCCTAGGGTAGGTGTTGGCACCAGTTGGCTCTGGCAGGATGGTGGGGCCCTAGCAACTCCCCAGGGGTGCTGGCCCTTTTTTGGAGGATTCCCCCACTTTGTGGGGCTTCAGGGCAGATCAGGGACTGTTCATCAGCCTGTTTGTGAGCAGAACACCACGTAGAGCAGTTTGGATCCTGGCCTAGGTTTGTTGTGAAGAAACAGCCAGACTTCTTTCCATTGCCCGCCTTGCTTCTATCACAAGAAAATGTCATAATTCAAATGGCTTGATCATATTAACAGAGCAGAACATCATGTTCACAAATTGGGTTTTAAAAATCATAGCTTTGCTTGATTTACCATTGCTTACCACCATAATGTTCTGTAGTGTTACGTCTGTTCAAGCCAAATTGGCTTTAGTTTATACTCTTATTCCAAGTAGATTTAGTTTTTCCCTATTCATAGGACTACCTTTTGGCAATAAAGCAAATGAAATGGGGGGTGGAGAGAGGAGGTATTTAAAGCCCAGTTGTTGGCTGACCTCCCCGCCCCCCCCCCCCATAGAGTTAGAACTGTGCACACCAGTGCGCCTGCAGCCCAAGGAAGTGATTACGGATGTGCATTCCTAGATGTATTTTAATACAGATGAAGTGTGTGTGTGCGTGCGCAGTCTCTGATCTAGCAATTTCCAGAGGGGTAGTGGAGTTAAGCCTATTGCAGCAAAAACAACTAAGACTCTTGTGGAACCCAAAAGACTAACGAATGTATTATGGGATAAGCTTTTGTGGACTAGAATCCACTTCATCAAATGCAAGAAGTTTCCTAAATTGACAGGTGTGTGTGTCAATATACACACACACACACGATTGTGCGTGTAGTGTAGTCTAGCATCCCGTTTCCAACAGTGTCCAACCAGATGTCTGTGGGAAGACCACAGCAAGGCTTGTGTTGACATGTTTGGCACTATGATGCGCTGTGCCAATAACTCCAAGCTTGTCCCACTCACCTTTAAAGGCTACTGTCAAGGCTTTGGAAGCCACAGCAGTTGGAGGGGATGCAATTGACAACTTGCATATGGGAAATGTTCTGCATATGCACATGAATGGGTATAATTATTCCTAGTGTTAAGAGCATTTATCTAATCACATCTATGCAGCAAGACAAGATAACTGGGGACCACCCTATCATACTGGTTAGATTTCTCCCTTTATTGTTTTTTAAACCTTGTAAAATAATTATTTTTATAGTGTGTGTGTTTTATTTAATATTCTTCTGTGTTAGTAGCATTTCAAAATATACTGTGAGTGCTGGGGATTGGGGTGCGTGTAGACAATGGGACCACAATAGAGTTTGCAAATATGTATTGGGAACGATTGTATCATACATTTTGTACCTGTTCTGGAAAAGTTCTGAGGAATCCAGGCAACGCCTCAGCCTCTCCTTGCAAGGAGAGGAAAAACATCAAGAGAGCCAAAATCCTCCCACCCGGCATAGGATGCCCGCAATCCTCTGGGTTTGGAGGGTTTTGCGGGCACCCTTATAGGGTTGCGCTGTTAGTGACTTTGAAATAATATTGAATTCACAAGCTAGGACTTTCATCCCTCCATTAAAAAAAAATTTTTTTTTTTGCTGTTCGAATTCTTTTCAAGCTTGAGAAAATTTGTTCAAATTCAAAAGCTTATTTTTATGTTTTGCATTGTCACCACAAACTTTGTCCAACAAAATGTTTCAACCTTACTTAAGTTTCCATGTTTTATTTTTTCCTCTCTCCAAAGCAGCAGCACTGCCCAAATCTACAGATGCAAATGAGCTATAATATAGGTATGTTGCTTTGTTGCAAGATCTCTTTCTCTCCCTTCAGTAATGATCTGGCCACACATATTATTCACTCTTTTATTTATGCTTGTTTAGGGACATGCAAAGGTAAGTGAGCCAGCATAGCATCATAATTACATACACTTAGACATCAAACAGAACTGGGATGAAACGGATTAAAACCTTCTATTTTACAAAGTATGTAGAAAGAGAACACACTGATTGATTTGATCTCTGCATAAGAAGAGCTGAAGCCGTACTGAACTAGCATGTTTCTGTTTTTTGTTTTTATTTTTTAAATAAGCCAACTCAGGCCACTAGTATCTCACTATCCAAACACAACACAAGTCACTGATGGTGTTTGTCTATCAATACTAGCAAAACCTCCCTGCACAATGATCTCCTGATCAAATAGTAAAGGAAAATTTCATTCCAAGATAGTGTGAAAATACATTTTCTTTTCTTAGTTTATGTAGTGGTAGTTCAGAAGACAGACCCCCTCCCCATTGTCTGCACAGAGAATGAGCTGTGGGTGGCATATTTTGAACAAACATAATTTTTCCTGCTATGATATAGGATCTGCATGCCTGAGGTTAACTCCATGGGAGTCATTAGATGGCCCCACAGTTTAACAAATGCAGCTGCGGTCACAGTCCCCTCCTGCTAGTCCTACTTTACAAATACACGTGATATTTCACTTGAGATTTAGCACTATGTAAAATTTTAAATTTAGAATAGTAAGAGAAAGTGGTGTTTTCTCCAAGACGCTCATTACATGGTGGGCTGTGTAAAATGACTGAATTCCCTCTTGGTTTGGAATTGAAGAGATGCTGCACTCTGAAGATAAAGAATGTGTTAAGAGACCTCCACCACTTGCCACAGCTCTTCAAACAAAGGAGCAAGCTCTTTTTCCAAGCTTACGATCAAACCTACACAAAAAAGGGGAGGGGAAGGCAGAAGAAGAAGATCTTTACATCATGTTGGGGGGAATCCATTTGTAAACATGGAATTAATCCCGCCCTCCTCAAATAGAACTGAAAGTGAGTACTCCGGGAAAACTAAAATTTCACTTCAACATTTTGGTACAGAAGTGAGCCCAGCAGGAGAAAGCATTCTCATGGCTGATGACCACAAGGCAGATTCTGAACACAGGATCCAGCACTGGCACAAACAGAGTCTTCGTTCAGGGTTGTTCTTACTTCAGGGTCGGGCCCAGACTCTGCTCTGTGCACCAAAGCAGCAGTATCTGCCATCACCTCTGCTGAGCCAGCCCTCAGAGAAGCTCCTCTGTGGGGCAGGGGTACTTGCCCAAATAGATTTTTTTAGGATGGTGAGGGAACGGGAAGAGGATGGAAAAGGATAGATCCTTGCACCTCATATCAAGGGCTCCTCAACATGATCCAGAGCTCCTAATGCATATGCTGGTTTGTGCTGACAACCCTGCTGGTCAGGAGCTAGAGCAATGCACCTTTCCCTTCTGTTTGGTGGTAAGTGGAATTGACCAGCTCTGCCCTCCTAACCTTAGCACAAGATATTGCTATGGCTACTGCTCATACCGTAGTATCTACAATCTGGGGGATAGGGACTGCCTGCTAATTTCTTACATCTTGGGGTGTTTTTTTTTGTTTTTTTTTAAAAAGCTTTTTAAAGAACAACAACAACCAGGGT
The DNA here is from genome assembly GCA_021292165.1 of Shinisaurus crocodilurus. Taxonomy (NCBI): domain Eukaryota; kingdom Metazoa; phylum Chordata; class Lepidosauria; order Squamata; family Shinisauridae; genus Shinisaurus; species Shinisaurus crocodilurus. The sequence goes on from CM037876.1 coordinate 31,068,647, forward strand.
GCACACCACAGTTCAAATCTAGTATTCTGGATGCTGAAAACAGCAAAATGTCTTGACCATGAAAACATACCTGTGTTGGCGCTGCTGCTAGCAATGAAACTCACTACCAAAGGTAACCTATTAAACTGAACCACCTGCAAGAAAGGAGACACTTGACTTCAAAATCCAACACAGAGTAGGAGCAGGATATTATTACCATTGATTGTTGGGATGGTGGGCAGGGAAGATATTCTTACAAGACCACACATATAGTATGGGATAGGATTATAGCGAAGAAAGGGATAACCATGACCCTAAGAACAATCAGATCCACAAGCAGAACAATGCACCAAAAATGTAGTGCTGTCACCAATAGTTTTAAAATTGAATAAAGGTGAAGAAACATCTAAGCAGATTGAATCTTGTACAAAATGGCTGCTGATATAAACATAAAGTACACACACAGATGTCTGTGGCAACAGAAACCACTCTCAATACAAAAGCTTCATTCATTTGCCAGTTCTTTAGCTAACAAGCAAGGCAATAGCTAACGTCTTACCTGATACGTGTTATAGTAACAGATGATACTCTTGTTTTTGGAAAGCCCCAGCTTGCTGCCTTGGTCTGTTGCAAGGGCAAATGTTGACAAGAAACCAGGTCGAAGAGCATGCTCTGGAGCATTATCATTGGCAACTAGAAGAAGAGGACACTTTATGTGGCCATTAAGTAATTTACTATAGACACATTTTGCATGGACCTGTATTAGCTGGCAAAGCATCATTTTCTTGGATAGTAGTATGAACACTCATGAGTCTAGTCCTCAAGATCAAGACAGCAGTGCAAGTGCAGTGAGATTTGAATGCAGGACGAGTATTCCCAAAGCTATGATCTTACAATAAGATGTAAGAACATAATTGTGGATATAGCAGAAAAGGGCATGGGGCACTGCTGATCTTGCATTAAGGCAGCCTTCTCCAACCTGGTGCCCTCCAGATGTTTTGGACTTCAACGCCCATCAGCCACAGCCAGCCTGGCCAATGGTCAGGAATGCTGGGAGTCTGAAACATCTGCAGGGTACTTGGTTGGGAAGGCTGAATTAGGATATTGCAAGGGTGGGCTCACATCAGTCCTGTGTGAAATAATTTTAACTAGAATCTCAGTAGTCTAGTCCACCAATGCATTTAAATTTTCTTTTATAAAGCATGAGTGTTGGGGAGTTCTGACAAGCTCCCTTCTCTTCCTGTTTTTAAACAGGTGTTGAGAACAGCTGTGTATTTGTTATTATATTTTGTGCACAGCTTTGAGTAGAGCCTGGTTTTCGATATGAGCTGCTTTCAGTCTTCATTGATACAACAAAGCTGGGAAACCAGCTTATACCATTAGCCAAAGCACTAAGGAAACAGCTTAGACACAGCTTCCTCAAATTTAGTCTTTTTTCTACTCATTCAAGTTAGGAAAGTGTATCATAATTGATGAGTGAGCACTGTACTTCCTGCTGAACCCTGTCCACAAAAGGAGAATGGAGTGACTAACTCATGTGGGTGTACAAGCATGCAAGCACAAGCGTGCTCAGTTATATTGAAAATTTCCCCTTCGCAATCAGGATGCAGCAGAGAGGATTCCACCCTATACCTATGAAGGGTGAAAGGATCTCTTGCATTTGTCTATTTCAATTAAGCAGGAAATACTGCTTTTCAGCAAACACCTAAATACCTAGAGCACAGTAATCAATTTCCGACAGGATATTTGCATCAATTTATATAGATATAATAGTTATCCCTTACCTTTGATAACAGGCACACCATCTCTGTCTGACACTACAATAGCATGAAGTCCTTCAACACTGGAAAAGCGAAAGTGGTAGATAGCTAAAGCAACATCTCTAAAGGCCTGTTGAACATTTGATGCTGATGCTTGCTTTTAACTTTAGTCTGTTAATCAATTTAACAATTATAACATGATATTTTAAGGTTATTTAATGGACTTTATGACTGAACAGGAATGTATTTTCTGAAGAGTCATCTTAAACACCTTGCGTCAACCAAGATATGATGTTCTCAATATTAAGCACTCTTTCAAGGGATTTAAAGGTTCAGAGAATTCTTCCCATACTTGGCCCAGAAAAGTTAGAAAGTGGCTTGATAAGAGGTACACCTCTAAAATAAACGGATCTTGGTCCACCAAGATTACTTGGGAATCCCATGTATTCTACCCAGAGCGCACTGGACAAAAGGATGACACAAGTTTCGTGAAATGCAATGTCTTCATTCTCTGCTGGGACTGGCAAAACGTTTGAAGCCATTTAATATTAGCATGTAAAGTTAATAAACTGTGGCGGGAATCTGAAGGTGTGTGTGTGTGTGTATGTGTTCATGAGCCGAATGCTTACATAGGTAGTATGTGTTACAGTCTCCTCCCTTCCTCAGCTGTGTACCTCCGTGCCATATCATATGACACTCCAGAGGGTCCCCTGACATTCAGCAGAAGCTTTTCAGGGGCTGTGAAGGGGTGCAGCAAAAAGTGAAGGGACAGAGAAAACAGGTGCACATGAAACCCATAAAACTGCGGACTGTTTCTTAACTATCGAAAGGATTCTATCTGGTTCTGTTTCCAGCAAAAAGCCTTTGGGACTGCTCAATCAATCTGTACTGAAGTACACAACTGAAACACGTGCCACAAATACACTCCCACTGCTGTTCAGTTTAGCTCCAAAGTTGCCCTTGGACTACATAACCAAAGATTGCCTTGAAGCAGTCAGCTGCCTGGCCTAAGTTTTACAACAGAGCAGCCAGAAGGGCTGTGTCTTCTGGGGCTTGCATCAGGAAAGCTGGTGTCATACAAAGCCTGGAAGATGGCTCCCCAATTAAGAACAACACAGGCCTGTGGTGACATCAAAGTAGACCAGCCCATGGCTTCAGAAGAAGCAGGGCAGGCGGAGGGGAATGCAGAACTATCAGAAGGAAGAATCAACAGCACTCACATTTCATAGCCTGGTGTTCAGGTGCCTTTAGAGTATAGGTCCTCGAAAGCAACAACTTTGCAAGATATTCATAAGGCCCGTGAAATCCAATTAAGGTTGCCTTCATACACATTACTAACACAGGAGTATGTTTCACTGAAATAAATGAGGCATACTCCCATTTGGAGAACAATTTAGGATTAGGGTTGAAATCTCAACACAGGTTTACTGATATGGGAAACTCAGGAATGCAGAAAGCAGATCTCAGTAGGCATTTTACCTTGGTAGCTTTTTGTACAGGAATCGTTTTAGATCCTAGAAAAAGAAGAACAAAGAAAGCAGCTTTGCTTAGCCACACATAAAGGAGTAATGAACTTTTATTCTGGATTTATTAACCTAGAATAAATGACCTGTTTCTTTCACACTCATAACCACTGATTGGAACACCCAATAACTCCATAAGCAAACACTGAAAGAATGGAAAAATATCCACTCTGCACACAAAATAATTTGGTAACAAAGACGGTTTCCTATCAAAGCCTCAACCAACAAGTCATTCCAAACATGCATTATAGGAGGAATCCCCAATGTGGTGCCACACAAAGAGGTCCCCAACGTGGTGCCCATGGGCACCTGGTTTTTAAAAATCTATTTTATTTTCACCCCATTTTTTTAAGCACATGAATTTATATGAAATGCATGCAACTTTCTAGCAATTATACATAGGCTTCAACAAAAGCAGACCAAATATCCAAATAAGTATCCATTTGAAGGTGGCGTCTATATGCCACCTGTTCATATATCAAAAGCGTTGTAAGACCCTCAATCCATTGCATTATAGGAGGTGAGTGTTTATCTTTTCAATTGTAATACCAGCCTTTTAATTGTCAAAAGGGCACAGAGAATCCATTCCCCCTTCCGTTTGTTAATTTCCACGAAGCAGGTAAATAATTTAAAAGAATGTGTACATCAGTGAATATTAAAGACTTTCCAGTACAAAATTTATCTGTGTACTAACCTCCCCCACCAAAAGCAACAACTTGACATTGCCAAAACATGTTTAAAAGAAGCATTAGCTGTATTGCACCACCAGCAATTAGCTGAATTAGACAATCCCTTATTAAAGAGACGTTGCAGTGTCCAATAGACACAAAACAAGTTTTTGCTGAAGAAGATGCAGCCTAAGATCCTTAGACATGACAGGTTGACGCCAAAGTGGCAATCCATTGAATAGGCATTTTGTGGTGGTGCCCATAGCAGTTTCTCAAATTCCCGAATGTGTCCATGGGTCCAAAAGTTTGGGGACCCCTGCATTATAGTGACATCTACTTACATCTGCCATGTTGTCAAAAATGCTTTGATCAAATGAACCGTCCAGACCACTGGAAAAGACGAAGTTACATGTTTTGTGATAACACAATTGGCCTCAAATAGGGAATATTTCCAGCACTCCTTCTCTGACTTTAGTATCTTGCTAGTTTGGAGAGGCTCATGCTCATGGTGCCTTGCTGAGGAAGTCAAAGCCTGTTCTCACAGTCTCTCAGCAATGGGTAGCTATTCCGAGAAATCAACCCATGACAAATCCAGCCTGTGACAAGGCAATGTGAAGCCCAACACTCAGTCATGGGACAAGGTTTTTATGCATGCCACCATAAACTTTCCTAAACATGGGTTACATGGAGAATGAAAACCCAGAATAAAAGCCAGAATAAAAGTCTGATCCAGCACCGGTTTCTTAAGTTCTCTCCCCAAACCACAACACTTCTATGCTAGAACGGCATATCCCCCTTCTATCCCCACAATAAAGCTGCAAGATGGGTGACTAGTCAATACCTTTCAGCCTAACCTTAGTTCATCTATAGGAAGCTGCCTTATCCCAGGCCAGACTATTTCCCCAGTATTGCCTACTCTGACTAGCAGCTGCTCCCTGGGGACTGAGGCAGGTTCCCCCCCCCCCACCTGACTCTTTCAACTGGAGATGCTACTCTACTACTGAACTATGACTGAATTCTTATGTCCCCAGCCCAGCCTTCCCCAATCAATTTGGTGTCCTCTGGATGTGTTGGAGTCCAATTCCCATCACCTCCAGCCAGCTAGATCTAACCACTGCACCACACTGCCTTCAATCTGGTCACTCCACCCAGGAGACGTGTGGATCATGTCTGTATCTTTTTCTCTGGGTTATTATACCTATCCCTGTCCTGAGTTGGCAAAACTCTGTCTACAGAGAGGGGGCTCCAGAAGAGAGTAAGGAAAGCAGAGGGGGCATAATAACATACGAAGAGCTGTGCTGGATCAGACCAAGGGTTCCTCTAGTCCAGCATTCTGTTCACACAGTGGCCAACCAGCTGCCCACAGGAAACCCACAAGCAGGACATGAGTGCCACAGCACCATCCTGCCCATGTTCCCCAGCAATTGGTGTAGATAAGCATATTGGAGGTAGCATTTACCCATCAGGACTAGTAGTCAATGATAGCCTTCTCCTCCATGAATTTATCCAAACCCCTTTTAAAGCCCTCCAAATCGGTGGCCATCACTACATCTTGTGGAAGTGAATTCCATAGTTTAACTATGTGCTGTATGAAAAAAAAACCTTCCTTTTATCTGTCCTGAATCTCCCACCAGTCAGCTTTATGGGATGACTCCATTGGGTTCTAGGATTAGGAGAGAGGAAGAAAAATGTCTGCAGCCCACTTCCTGCACTCACCCCTATTTGGGGGATACAGTGAACCCTAATAAAAGTTAAGCAACTTGAAGATCCCACAACATCACCGCCCGCCCCTTAAGAGGCAGGGCCCAAAGACGCTCAACCCAGCAGGTTTCCATAACCCTCCGTTCTTCCGCTGCCGCCCCCCGCTTACGAACCTCCGCTGTCTTCCAGGATCAACACACCTTAACAGACCCGCCTTAAAACTACGGCCGCGTCCCCTTTAAGCCTCTGCCGTCATGTGATTGCCCAAAGCAGCGCAGGCGACCTCCTTCCTACTTCCGCTTTGGCGTCATGGTACTTCGATAGATATAGAAATGTAGAGGCACCAATGCAACCCCACGACTGGTTTGGGACGGGTCTCTCTTTCATGAAGTTAGAGCTTGCGAGAGAGGCGGGTAAAAAGGACGGCGCCTCTGCGCGGGAGTGAAACGCACATAAGGCGCGTCTGCTCTGATTTGGGTTGGGAGGAGGCAATTTTAAGGGTTTATTTTCTCTACAACCTGAGGTATGTTTTGTACAGGCAATTCTGTACTAGAAAACTAGAACAAGTACTTGCAGAAATTGACCTGGTTTGAAATGGTGGGGGATAGCTCCTAGTGTAGCGTTTTGGGGGCATTATGTAGGTTGCGATATTGTATACCACCTTATCTAGTAGGCGATCACTCGTGACCGAGTAAGATTGTCTTCCAGGATAAAAATTTACAAAAAGAAAATTTTTAAAAGGAGGAAATTCTAAAAAAAATGTGTAGACTCTAGCGATGGGTCCTTAAGTGACTGTGGAGGCCAATTCTAGATCCACACAACTTCCCACAGTGAGGACACAGGTTACCAGATGGAAGATGGTCCTGTAAAGGATTCGTTTGACGTGCTTTTCGCTTAGCACGTTTCTCCCTTTCACCTTGCACTCGGGCTTCTTCAAAGAACCTCCATAGAACCTTTGTGAAAGGCCAACCTCCAGTTAGATCGTCCATGGGCCAGAGCTTTCCAGTTTTCGATGTTTATATTACATTTTTTTAGATTAGCCTTATGAACATCTTTAAACCTCTTATATTGACCACCGATATTCCGCTTTCCATCCTTGAGTTGGGAATAAAGTAACAGCTTTGGGAGACGGCAGTCAGGCATTCGAACAACATGACCGGTCCATTGAAGTTGGTGTTGAAGGATCATTTTTTCAACACTAGTACTAGTCTTTGCTTCTTCCAGTACACTGACATTAAGCACCTTAATGGCCATGCTGGCTGGGAATTATGGGAGTTGTAGTTCAACACATCTGGAGAACACTAAGTTGGGAAAGGCTCCTGTACACATTTACCTGGGAGTAAGCCACGTTGAACTCAGAGGAGCTTACTTGTGAGTAGGTATATAGGGTTGTACAAGGAACCCTGCTGGTTGTACAAAGGGGTGGTGAAAGTGTATTTGATTCCCTAAATACATAATGGTACTGGTCTACATTGCAGAGTCGTTGCAGAGCCAGTGTGGCATAGTGGTGAGAGTGTTGGACTGGGACTTGGGAGATCCAGGTTCTAGTCCCCGCTCAGCCATGAAACTCACTGGGTGACTTTGGGCCAGTCACTGACTCTCAGCCTAACCTACCTCACAGGGTTGTTGTGAGGATAAAATTGAGAGGAGGATTATGTAAGCCGCCTTGGGTTCCTTGTAGGAAAAAAGGCGGGGTATAAATATAATAAATAAATAAATAAATAAAGTACTTGGTAAAGTAATGCACAAGTGGAGGCAACTAACTTTGGAGCCTGGTGGCTCCAACATCAGCAGGGCAGGGTATCCACCCCGGATTTCAGCCTGAACTTTAAAGGTGCTATCCATGGTGCTGAACCGTAGCCCCAAAATAGGTTTGGTACCATGGATAGCTCCTTAAACGTTCTGAGTAAAATCTGAAATGGATGCACAGCCCCACTGACATTGGAGCCAAAGAGTTTTGGGCCATTAGAACAAAGCTGAAGAGGCTGAAATTGACATTGTGTGTCAAGCTGATAGTGCTATGAAGCATCTAGAAGAGGAAAATGGGAATATGTTATATCCAGTATTGTTAGCTATTGTATTCTACATGATATTGCTTTACATGGAAAAAGCAGCACAGCTGGACATGTATAAAGTTTTTGGGAGTTTTTTAGTTTCACATTGAAGCAGATGAGACGAGACACTATGGAAAATCTGGAAAATTCTCCAGTTAATTCTCGCTATGAATCTGTCCGTGTGCAAAATGAACTGATTAAACTGTGGGGAAATACTGTAAGAGAGGAAATTGGTTATTCAGCCAACGTTTCAACTGGATTTTCAATAATTACTGATGGAAGTGCTGACGTATCTGGAAAGGAGCAATTGTCACTTGGTGTATATTTTGTTGACACAACTAAAACTGGAAAAATATCCAAGAGGAATTCCTTGGTTTTGCACGACTAAAGGCACAATCCTATGCCTGTTTAGACAGAAAAAAAGGCCTACAACTCCCAGCATGTCCCAGCCAGCCAGACAGGTGAAAACCTGGTTGAGGTTAACAGTGATAGATGACTGTTTATCTGGACTTCGCTCGTGAGTGTTCATCATGCAAAAATTAATGAGAACAAGGACACACTAATTCAAAAACAGACATTTACAGTTTGTTTCGTAATAGCTAACCACAGGCATTGCATTCCCCTATTCTATATTATGATGCAACTGATCAGTTGACAGTATTGTGTTTAGATTCTATTTATGTATTTATTACATATTAATGGGGTGCAGGAGTGCCCCCTTAGTTAAGGTGGGTCGCAAAAGAAAAGATTCTGCCATTATAAGCTTCAAAATTGTACTGTGTATAAAATTGACACCTGTAGAGCTAATAACTTGAAACTTGACATCTATAGTCTACCTGATGAGGTACATAATCAGCAAAATTTCAAACTGATCCAATATCAATTGCCACAGATACAGCAAGTTAAAAAGTGATGAAAATGGACACATTTGTACTTTTTACTCAAGCTGCAGCTTGGCATATCATAGCTTTCTTTCAAATTCTTGGGGAAACTACTGATGTACTTAATTCAGGCTTGTTGAGGTGGTGTGCTTTTCATTGGTTTGCTGAAATTCTGAGCAGCAGTTTAAAAGCTATCAAGGTTTTTCTGCCCATGAAAGCCTATGGTAGCAACTTGTAGGCTCCTTCCAACTCTATGATCTATGAAATCTATGAACTGTTGACAACGTTATGTTGGCATGCTCATTTTCACTCTGAAGCTAGAATGCTGCCAGTACTCCAGTGTTTTGAATTCCACTGTTACTGTCAGCATTCTGACAGTAGGGGAGGGGCAGCAGCGAACTGTCAACTGAGATAAGAATGAGGTAATTTTGAAGGCGGAGGGAATCATTCTCACTGATTTACAGATCACTGATGAAGAGAGAGAAAAGGAAAAAGCAATGTTTGGAATCCTATGCAGGCTTACTCAGAAGTAAGCTATTCTGAACATACAGGGACATATCTAATCATTTGTACACATCTACTCAATTAATTACTTGTTTGTGTTTTGTTTCTTAGTTTGTGTGTTTTTCAGAACACCGTAATAATACATTTCCTTTTTAAAAACCAGGGAAATTCAATGATTAAAAAACCCCCTGCTTGCTTAAGACCAGAGTTAAGGCTAGCTCATGTTGGCTCAAGCTCTACAAAGCCAGGAAATTGGAAGCTGAGGCTGATGCCTTAACAGTGTTCTCCAACCTTGGGTCCCCAGATGCTTTTGGCCTACAACTCCCAGCATGCTGGGAGTTGTAGGCCAAACACATCTGGGGACCCAAGGTTGGGGAACACTGCCTTAACAGATGTGCCCGTGATCAGTAATGATGTTGTGCAATGTCACAAATTGTGCATGCTTACAAGCAACAAATAGGCATGGATCAACTTACAGGATTCCTCTAGCAATACAGTTAGGTAAAGATGTTTCATAAAGCAATACAGGGCCAGGACAACATGGGATATAATCGCTGGCCCCAGGCACATCATCCTCCCTGTCTGGATTTGGGCCTGAAACACCAAGGAAATGTGTGGGTGCCTGGAGGTTGAAAGTTGAAATTTTTAAAAGCTGAATATAAATGCATAAATATCACAGAATTCACCTCTCAGATCCCACCTCACAACATCAATGCCCCTAAAATATTTTTGCTCCAGGAATCTGTTTGGGATTCCTTATGCAAGCCAACAGGCCACTACAAGGATTTGGTTTGCCAGCAGATTGAAAGTGTATTTAGAAGTAAAAAATAGTTCGATTTGAAGATCCTTTGCAGTGGAAGCACCAGGAAGAGGAATTCAGTTCCAGCCAGCAATAGAAGACAGGATCTGAAACAAAACGTGACAGTTACTGGTTTCAGACAATACAACAACCCACACTCAAGAATTGAGTGTAGGTTGTTGTTGAACACAAGGGTTGTTGTTGAACCGTGGGTTATCGTGTTGTCTGAACCCTGCTGTACTAACAAGCCATGGCTTGTTAACCATGAACAACCCATGAAGAGAACCCATGGTTTGTTCTTGGGTTGTGAACTGTGGGTTGTTCACCATGATTTGTTATCTCGACTGGGTTCGGGCAATATAACCCACGTTTCAACCACAACCCATGTTCAACCAGAACCTACACTCAGACCATTCTCAAACTTTGATTGTGGGTTATCGTGTTGTCTGAACCTAGTCAGTGATTTGTGACTTTGGAGGCCTATTTCTATTTGGAACTGAGGACTATTCATTTGGAAATGAGTAATTTGTGACTAGCGTGGCTACTCTCAAGGAATTATTGATTGCAAGTAAACTTTGATCCTCATGTCATTGGGTTGGACCACTGTTGACATGCAAAAGACCTACCATGTAAGCTAAATGTGCAAGCAAAGGAGACTGATCAGACCTGTTGCCCTTATCCCATGTGTATTCAGTAAAAGATATGAAAGCGATCTATAGCTCAGGCTCTCCAGAAACCCAGCATAGAACAGGGTCCCCTCATTCCACACTTGGAGCATGCACACAGAGTTGTACACATGTACAGTTCTGTTGAGACCTTCCACTGGACTGCAACAGGGGAGAAGAGAGCCCACTGGCACAATTCCTATTTTCCCCTTTGGCTGTTCAGTACATGTCCTTAAAAGTCTGAAAAGGGCTCAAGGGTTTTGCTTTGTACTGCCTTTCAAGGAATGACATGTAGCTTACATGGCCTCCTTCACAGAGGCTGTGGGGTGCTACACTAGGTGTGTTGGCTGGATCAGGGCCAATGACAGCTGGGCCTATCGGGCCCCTACTGTGCTTGTGTATATACATGGGATTTCTGTGGGTCACTAGCAGAGGCAGGATTGTGCCCATTTGTTTTTTTTGGGGGGGGGGATTCTTTTAAAGGAAGGGATAGAATTGAGAATTAGAAGGATCCTATGCAAAAATGTATTTTCATGGAACCCATCTGGGAAGATCTATCTTTCCCACTCATTGTAGCTCCATAAAACACAAACCATGCATATATCTGGGCCCTTGTTTACGTAACATTGAAGGCACAGTGCTTATTTGTGTCTAATTGTAATAAACTGTTTGCATCTGGGGAGCAGCAAAGCTTTGCTAGCAAGATCAAAATGCAAAGAAATAGTAATTTAACTCTGAAGATATTTTTTCTCAATTTGTGTCAAAATTCTCCCACCCATTGAAGCCCTTTGCACCTTTTAAATGTAGCTACTCGTGGCTTTAAAATGTAAATGCTTCCTAAATGACAGCTTCTAGGACAGTGTTCTCCAACCTTGGGTCCTCAGACGTTTTTGGTCTACAACTCCCAGCATGCCCCAGCCAACGTGCCCCAGCCAGCCAAAAACATCTGGGGACACAAGGTTGGAGAACGCTGTTCTAGGGCTTGCTTATGCACCTTTCCTGCCAGTTGCAAGTAGTGGAAAAATACTACCCAACCATTGTCTTTAAAGGAATTTTAGAAGTCAGCATTTGCCTTTTTGATTGAAATAGCTCTATTTATATTAAAACATTTTCAAAACAAAGAATTTAAATACCTGTTTATGAGTTGCGGTACTGTTAACTCACTCTTAATTAATACTCTCAACAGAAGTTCAGTTGTCTGAGGATCCTCCTCTTGTAATGCAAACCTATACATGTCTGTTCAGACATACTCCCTGGTAAACAGAGGATTGCAGCCTCTGTCCTATTCCGAGCTGGGAAGACAAACACCAGTTTGTTTTTCCAATGTCCTTAATTTTAAGCAATGCTTCCTTGCTTAGAATCTTAGGAGATGTTTCATACTCCAGATCTAAGTGGATGGCCACGAATTATTTTTCTAGAATACTGCAGCCCAAGTTAATTTCATAAAACCCAGTTGGTATCCTGTCCAAAGCATCACAGGTAGCCAGCTGACTTACCTGCAGTGAAAGCCTCCATTATTCTGACCTTCTTGTGCTGAATGGCCAGAAGTCTACCTGTCTGTCCTTCCTTGTCCTATTGTCATCAAAATCGCAGTAAACATAGGGCTGGATCCAGATTTACCTATATTATTATTATTTACAGTTTTTGTATACCACTCCATATCTAAGGAGATTCCGGAGCAGTGAACAGTAAAAAGACAAAAATAGATAAAAGAAACAAAAACAACACATTGAAAACAAAGTAACAATTATAGTGGTGGAGAGCAGAGGTTTCCCAGAACAAGTTCTTCAGCAGGCGCCAAAGGCAGCACAATGTTGGAGCCTGCCTGACTTGCAGAGGCAGGGAGTTCCACAGAAATGGAGCCACCACACTGAAGGCTCTTCTCCTGGTGGACTCCAATCGGGCCAAAGGTCCACAAGGAACCACCAGGAGCATGCCATCTGATGACCTTAGTGACCGGGTAGGTTGGTATGGGAAGATGCGCTCTCTCAGGTAACCTCGTCCCAAGTTGTTTCGGGCTTTGTGCACAAGTACCATAACCTCAAACCTGACCCAGTAGCAAATAAGTAGTCAGTAGTTTCCTATAGAGAAACTCTGCTAACTGGATGCTCCTGCAGGTGCATCCACCTCCAAAATCTGCTCCAGAGGGTTGCAGGACCCCCTGGAACAGCATGGTAGATGGCACTGGGGTACAGGAAGGTCAAGTTTACCTTCCCCATTCTTCCAGTGGGAGCCTCTGTTGAATACAAGTTCAAAGAAGCCATTCTGTTTGTAGAGCAGGAGGTCTGTATCAAACCCATAAAGATTGTGAGTCATAAAAAGTTCATATCTAAGGGGACAAAGTGTAGCTGGAAAACAGGAATCTCAATGCAAGAGTATGATTTCCCTATAGATGCTTCCTTTTAACATGCCAGTTCCTAAATATTGCAGGGCTATATAATCAGGTAAAAACAGTTATTCACACTGAAAATAATTTTATTTTGATTTAAGTCTGATATTACATTTGGTACATTACAAATCTTTTTTTTTTAAACCTAACCATTAAATCTACAGTTAAATAAAATAAGATCTCCTTTGTTAAGATGTCACCTTACATTTCATTGCATTTCCTTTATAGGACTTCCATTACAGTATGTTTTTTGAGCATGATCTGCAAACATTAGAGCTCCCATCTTATCAGCTCTTCCAAGAGCTAACACTGAGGTCCCTTCAGATTTTTAAAGCCGGCAGGAGACATGTCTGACAGTTCAATCCTAAGCGCATTTACTTAAAAATAACTCTCATTGATGGCAATGGAGCTCACTGCCAAATTAAGCTTGTAGACTTTGACATAAAGTTTTATGAAACATCAGCAACAAATCAGGAGTTACTATCAGATTGTCACCCAAGGTCAGCAACCAAGGGCATCTCCAACTGTTATTTCACAGCTTATTCAAGTGGAGAAATGCTTATCTTCACACTTCTGGGGAAAGCAAATGAACATGGGATTTTCTTTGAAAGGCTGATCCTATAAAAACTAGGATGTCCTCCCACACACAGGCCCTGCATAGACATGCTTAAACTTAACATTATATCTGGAATAATTAACCACAGCTAAAGACTGGCCAGAAACCAGAATGTGAAGCCACAGTCTGAAGTGGTTAATGCAAACCATGGTTTGCAAACCCATGGGTAATTATTACCTCTGCCACTGAACAAGCCATGATTAAGGGAGTTTCTCTCTTCTCCATCCTGTTTGCAAATGGCAAGCAGGTCTTGCTTATGTCTCCTTGCATACACCCTCTGGGAGCAGAGCTTAGCCTGACAACCTAAACCATGATTTTATTGTATGTGGGATCTTAACCAAGATTCAGGTGTGGTTGTCGCTAACTATAGTTAAGTGTTAACAACTGCACTGAGCCATAATGAGGGAGGGAAAAGGAATGGAGAAGTGCAGGCAAAAATGCTTTTTTCATTATGACACCCAAATCCCCACTGTTTATGATACTCTGTGCAAACATACAGTGGTAAATATTACACAATCACAAGTTTGAGGTATGAAGCTGGAAGATATACACATCTGTTGTTACCGTAATTTGCAAGTTTAGTAGTCCCCAAACCAACAGACTTTGGTGCAAAGTAAAAAAGAAATGAGGAAGAAAAGACATGCGCTAAGAAGCTTGACAAAACTGTAATAATAAAAACCATTGCAACATTAAAGTAATCCTTAATATAAGGTATATGTTTGGTTTTTTTAAAGCAAGATTGTAACCAAACTGGTAAGTGATCTAGAAACATGCAGTAGTCCTGCAAATTAGAAGAGTCTTTGCAATATGAACTTCATGGGTTACTTGTTATCTAAACTTGTGGGGCCCAATTTTCTAGGGCAACCTTTGTTCATTTCAATAGGGCTGGCATAGAAACATTATTCAGAAGCCTCACTGAGATGAATGAAGTTGAGCAGGAGCAGCTATCAATAGATTGCATCAACACTAACTAAACTGGCATGAAATATTGCCATTAGTGGTACTTTAGTTCCAAACTGCATAAATACCTATTCTGCCACTGCAAAGTCTTTCTCAAATAGAGTGGAGGGATAGTTATGTATGTAACTGATCAACTGTCCCTCGACTATATAAAAAGGCTCCTATGTTTATACTGGTCCTCTGTCCCTTGTCAAATTCAAAGAAAGTCTCTGAGCTTTGTTTTAAATAAATCTTATCCCAAGAAAACACAGTCCATTTTTGCTTATGAACTCAGCCTGTGGGTTACAGCACTGCAACATGTACTAGAGCTGCTTTGCCATCACATTTCAGTTTCAAAAAGATGCCTGGAAAATGGAAAACAATACTGTGGCAATATTTTTTGGTGCTTCTAAAATGAAAATATCAAGTTGAGTTTATTATTGAACGCCAACACCACTTAATTTTGGGGAAGAATGAGAGAGGACAGCATCATTTTGGGAGCAAGGAAAGAAGCATCAAGACCACGGAATGCCTAGAAGAGATACTCAAGATGAATCACAGTCTCCCCATAATACCTGCTCTATCAAGTGGCCGGTTGCCGGCCAGATGGGCGATAAATAAATATTAATAATAATAATAAAGTGGGACATATTGATAAATAATATTTGGAAACCAACAACTGGGGATCTATAGGACCAAAATTAGACAAGTCAAAAAAGACTACAACATTCTCATAACAAGAATTTTCTAAGGAACATGTATATCCCCCCCCACCCCCGCGCGGTTGAATGCTAACTGCCTCAAAACCCCTTAGACCAACTTGGTTTAAATAGAGAAAAAAAAGGAACTGGCAGATACCAAGATGTACATTTGCATGAGTATGATTCTGACTAAAGGAATGTCTGAGGGTCTTAAATCAAAGCTCTGCTGTACCTTGTAATCTGTTTGACTAAGCACAGATTATTTAAAAAGTGAAATGTATATGCAGACTACTTGAAGGATTTGGAACACAGGAATAGCAAAGCATAAGAATTCAGTGTTCTGACACAAGGCTTATGCTTGTACCGCAGAGCTCAAGTGTATGGTGGAGAGCATTAGGAAGGGGTTGTTGTAATGCATTCAAGTGACCAATCATAAAAAGAAACACATCTTGCTATGGGGCTCTCTTATACATCAAGGCAACCTATAAGGAGCATTAAGCAGATGATAGCTAAATCCATGAACCATTTAAGCCAAAACAAGTGCTCTTAGACCTATGTAGGGTTCCAATGAACTCAAAAGGATAAACACTGGCTTGACCAAGTGCTCTAAGATTAACTAGCTTATAGAGTGGACAACGGGTACGAAAGACTGAACTATACATTATGCAAGAGGTCTGTGATCTGACGGCTCCCGACATTTTTGCTTTTACTTAAAAGCAGCTCCACTTTTGTCTGGAACTACATTGCTGGAGGAGGGTTCTTTTAACCCCCTTCACCCATGCTGTTTCCCAAGCTGCATCACTCTCCCCAAAGCTAAAGTTGTGTCTGCTACTAGATTTGGGCTGGGAAAAGGTTTAACACCTCCTACTCTAGCAACTCTGTTGTAATCAAATTCAGAGCCCCCTCCTTAGGGCTACTTTCAAGTAAATCTAAAGACATCAGGGGATCGGAGGATTGTAGCCCTGAGAATCTAAAGTGTGAAAGGGCATTGCAATTAGCATATTTTAATCGTGAAGAGGAACTATTACTAATCATCATGAGCGCATGATTAAAACTTTAGGAGAAGCGTATGTTATGAAGGCTGCTCATGTTTTCAGTTAATATAGTTTAAGAATACACTTTCCACTTACAGGTCAGAGCAAAATGCCCCAAAGAGGTGTTCCCTAAACGTTTAAGGGAAAATTACATGTAAATATAATAAAGGAAAGAATTATTTCCCAACTCTAGAAACTGATGTCTCAGAGAGGACTTCATGATGCAAGCAACACACACAACCTTCCACACCCTCATTTGCATTACAAGAATAAAGTACGTACTTAGTATACCAAGCCCTTGCTCATACAGAGGAATAAACCAATTAAACTAATATTGCAAATTTAAGTTTATAGGTCATTGGTACGAACATTCTACAAGCTTGTCTGCATGCAAATTCAGTTTTCATAGAGACAACTAGCACCTATAAGTTCATATATAGACTTCTAAACTTTATACATTGAGAACAAGTTCCACTGGTGTCAATGGGTCTTACTTCAACATTATGGCTTGGATTGAAAGACGCACAGGTGGATTCCATTTGCACAACAGGAATTTCCCACCACTGCTGCCCACTACAGCCCCCCTTCCCCCAGCCACTCCTGAAAGTTGGGGGACCTTCTCAAAAGTGTGAGATGTTGCCTGGGGAGCTGCAGCAGGCGAGGGAAATTGCCCTGTATGCTTGTATGAATAGAAGAGGCTTCTTCTAGTAGTGCAAGAACATGTTTGGATCAAAACCTGTGGTTTTACAATGGCAGTGTTAACCACTTAATATGAGCTTTTTCTACATGAAGATTTGAGTATTGCTATTGCCCACAGAAGGACTTATTTTTACCTACATTCAGTGAATATGGGTTAAACCACAGATTTTCAAAGCTTCCTTCCCTTAGGATTGCTAGGGTGACCTTCAGTGGATTCCAGTGAAGCCTACTGTGCCTGGTCAGAGCCCCACACAAATGCAGAGCATGCCTGTAACATGTTGAGCATTCCCACTATAGCTGCATATGGTAGGGAGTACAGTGTTCGTGGACAAGCTTGTTCTGCATCACCTATTCTCAGTGTGGAATCCCCGCTAAGTTTCCAAAGAACCACACTAAGGGCCATAAATATATTTTAACTTTGGGTTACCAATGGATTTTTCAGAGTTTGCTTAATGATTCTTGGAACATGGTTCTGCTAACTCAGGAAAATCCATCTTGTGGAACTCATCCCTCAATCAATAAATGGCCAGGATCCTGTGCAGGGCCACTAAAAACAATTAAGTACAGTCATGCCTTGGATTGAGAACATAATTCGTTCCGGAAACGTGCTTGTAATCCAAAACACTCTTATATCAAAACAAAATTCCCCAAAAACATTTTGTACAGAGATTTTTAATTTAAGCCGTACTACAGTACTTGTATTGCAAGACAGTCGCTTGTATATCAAGTAAAAAAAATAATAATCAATATTTAAAATTTTGCTTGTCTTGCAAAATGCTCTCAAACCAAGTTACTTGCAATCCAAGGTATTACTGTAGTTACAGATTTAGCATATTTCAGATCCACGCAAGTCCCAAAATTTTGAAAAACCGTATCAACAATACCTACATAGCTAGAGAGTCAAAAGGTATCTCAGCTCCACATTTGACTCACCGACCCTCGACATGTCTGTCTCTATTTTGTTCCCATGAGAAAGGGAGGCAAATTAAGGAGGGGGGGGGGAATCTAAAGTCATGATACCACAAGTAATTTCAGAGTATCTGGAAAACACACACATTGATTTTGCAAT
This sequence comes from Shinisaurus crocodilurus, assembly GCA_021292165.1. Lineage (NCBI taxonomy): Eukaryota > Metazoa > Chordata > Lepidosauria > Squamata > Shinisauridae > Shinisaurus > Shinisaurus crocodilurus. Next base: position 31,086,628 of record CM037876.1, read on the forward strand.
TCTACACACAGTAGTTGCACTGCCCGAATTGAGGGGGTGGTGGCCCTTATGCCCTCTGGGGGCCCCCTCACCCACTCCTGGGCTGGGCACTCCTTCCATTTCTCTCACTCCCTGCTAGTGCTTTTTCTTTCTGCTCTTTCTCCCCACCTGCATTCTTTCTCTTCCACCACACTGGGCATGCTCTCTCCTCACACCCAGCACTCTCTCGTTCTTCACACTGTCTCCTCCCCACTACCCTAGTGTGCACTTTCTTCACTCTTTCCCTCCCCAGTGCTTGCTCTCCTCCCATCACCACTGGCTACAGCATCTTTTCTTTCTGTGCCCTGCGGAGGAAGCTACAGTACAGACAGTCATGCCCAGCAAATGCCTCCAGTTCCTCTGGATTCATATGGGGCCACCTAGAGGCTCTTTGGAGAAAGGAAGATGCTGGGTACGACTGTGGCTTCTGCTGCAGCGTGCCTGACCTCTTCCATGGAGAAATAAAGAAGGTGGAAACTGCCAGGTAAAGGGAGGAAAGCGAAACATCTGGGACAGGGAGGAAGAAGAGAAAGGAAAAGTGTGGAGAGAGCATGCTGGTGGTGGTGGGGGGAAGGATCTTGCCTGAAGGTGTTTGTTTTTTAAGACCATCGCCGACATGTATAGTGACTGCATTTAGGGGCTCTCCAGGGCCCTGGACCAATGCCCGGTGGTCCAGCCCTAGCAGTACCTCTATCTACACAGATTGGGTGATCTTCAAAATAAATTAAACTCATGGGGTTCACATGTATGCATCAGACAATGCTGAGTGTAGGGAACTTGTGTTGGTTATCAGTTAGCACTTTAATAAAGCTAAAATAGCCTGATGGAATCTTGTGTGTATAGATGCTAAGGTAATGCTGCATGGCTTCCTCTCTGAAGAGGAGAATGAGAGAAAACCAAATACTACGTTCAACTTTCATCTTTTCTTTTCTTTGAAGCTCATCTATGAACTTGACTTTGAAATGAAGACCTGGGAAACACCCTTCCCACAACTAATACTACTAGTGCAGCTCATAAGTAAGTTTAGTTCTAGGATTCTTTTTTGCCTGAAACACATTGCAGAGATATTTTACAAAAAATTATGCAAAAAGAGCTATAATCCAGAGCAATGGCTATGGAAAGGCCCTCATGTACTTGTAGGAACCCTACATAGACTTTGTTCCATATCAGCTATCAAAACTGTGTTCATGTCATCCTCTGAATCAAGGCTAATGGATTTAAGAACCATTTAAGAAACATTTAATCCATTTTAAAAACGGAATTCTATACGCATCAGACCACAGTGAGTTTCTTCACTAACCCCCCCCCAAAAAAACAACACAAAACAGCTGATGATACAAGTTGAAATAATTTGTAGATTCATCTAAAAGTATTTTCTAAGATAAACTTCTAAGATATTTTCTAAGATAAACCACACTGGCTCCCCTTAAAGAGAACGTATGGAACATCAAAAAGAAACCGGTTTTCTGTTGCAGTATAGATGCGTAGCAGCTTACAAACATTTGCTAAAGTCAGAACAAGTACTCATTTCTCAGGCACCGTGTCTTGTTTAGTTTCTCCAAAACTGCATATTAAATTACATTAGCAAAAGTGACTATATGCATTTTTCATATATGATCCCTTAGAATCAGATCACTTCTATTTCATCAGTGATACTCAAGGCTCCTCTTTACAAAATCTACCCTGCACAGATCCAGATTGAAACACTGCTGTGACTTCTTAGTTCATGTTGCCGGGCAAAACCACACAGCTCCAATCACAGCTGATAGCAGCAATTCACAGACAAACTAAACTTCAAAGAGTCAGCAAAAGGGTTCAAAGGCACGAGGATGAACTTTAGGGGCAACTTTCTTGATCAGCTTTGGATGCCCTGCACATGAATCAGCATTGTAAATTAACAAAACCGCCAGGCTCCCAAATAATCATTTTTAAAAAATTAATTACTACTCCATGTCTCTGTCAGTGACTATGAATGTATATTAAGCATGCTTGTGGATTCAGGACACAATTCAACAAATTCTACACCTTCCATTTCTACAGGATTTGTGTGTGTGTGACCCCAAGCCCTGCTGAACCAAACATAAAAAAAGAAAAAGATGGAGAAGGGAGTTGTACAGCGACAACAGTTGCCTACTTACACCTTGTTTTCTTCCAAAATACCAGAACAGCGGACGCTATTAAGCAATCCAAGTACTAAATGGTGTATCTGTACCTCTCTCTCGCGCTCTCTCTTTTAGGCCTATTTTTCACTTAGCAAGAAACAATCTTGTACTGGTCTCAGTTTTGTCACTGTTTAGATACAGAGTAGTAAAACTACAACGTGAAGGCTGATACTCTGGCATCAGACTCTTTTATCCAGCATTTTCATCATAAATTAACCTGGCCAATAACTTAAAAAACAATAATACCAAGTTGCTTCAAGCTAGAAAATTTTATGCAAAGAGATAAGATGGTTACCTTTTTCTTGCAGTTCCACATACTTGACATCTGAGTAAGGAATTATGTAGTCATTATTACTACTTATTCCATCCATGAGATTAAAAGTTTTAATGTATCTAAATGCCTTTGAGATTTCCTTAACATTTTTATATACACAGAAGTGTTCTTTTTCCACACATATTTACATGGCAAATATTTTTGAAGGAGAACCACTATGTCTACATCTCTACAAGTATAGTGAGCTCATCTGAGCTGCTTCTTCCCAGTACAAAATTACACAGCAGCTTTGGGAGTAAAATTTAAAGGACAATTCAATGATGTAAACAAACTGTGTCATATATTTCAGACTAAGTAAAGAAGCTATTAAATGATATCGGAAATTCGGGGTAAGGTTTTTGGGAACGGCTACACAGTAGAGTTTTACATCTCTCTTTCTTTTCAGCTGTCATGATGGAATAGTATTTTCTCAGTTTACAGATTTTTTTCTTTTTATACATATAGAGCGCATGTACTTCAGGCAGTAAAAGTCAAAATCTAGCTCATCCTCCTCGATAGATACTGGTCAATCGTTCTAGTTCTTTGCAGTTGTCCATGGAGATGGCTTCTGCTTTCCTTCGAAGACGTTCGTCCCGGTACACTTTTGCTGCATATAGTAAATCCGTTTCTTTAAAAACAAGAATCAAGTGTCAGAAAGACAGACCTAGCAATAGCTAACAAATGTCATTCTTCTATTTTATACAAATACTAAACAAAATATTTAGATCCAAAGATTCCAGTGTGGCGTAGTGGTGAGAGTGTCGGACTGGGACTCGGGAGATCCAGGTTCTAGTCCCCACTCGGCCATGAAACTCACTGGGTGACTTTGGGCCAGTCACTGACTCTCAGCCTAACCTACCTCACAGGGTTGTTGTGAGGATAACATGGAGAGGAGTATGTAAGCCGCCTTGGGTTCCTTTCAGGAAAAAAGGCGGGGTATAAATATAATAAATAAATAAATAAATAAATCCACTGAAGGGAATCTTTGTACCCAACCCAATATTCTTGTTATGTTTTCTTCTGTTGGATCTTCACTAAAACAGTAAGAGGTGCCAATCTAAAATCATGGAGCATGGCAACTTTGCTTCCACCCCAACCTTTCACACACTGCTTCCAAGGTGCCCAACCACTTATCCACACAGCTCTCTCGTCCTGTAGGCATTCAAGAGAACATGTGAGGGCTTGAAGTGTGTACTGGGATGGGGCCTTGCATTCTAGGACCAACCCCTATGTCTCCAGGCATGCCCCCCCCCCCCCTCAGTTCAGACCTTGCTGAGTTGAACCAGCATAATCTGAACAGGAGTTGTCCTTGTGTTCATTTGAATGTGAGTAGACCTCTCCTACACACACACATCCTTATCAGGATTCCTGACTATGTCGAGGGTTCTACTCACATTCAAGCGAACACAAGTAGAATTCTCTGTGCAGTTGGGAACCCTGATAAGGCACCATCTCTCTGTGTGTATCTATATATACATATAAAGCCACTTCTTGTATATCAGCTTAGGCTGGTAGAAGGTACTCCAAGCCAGATGCGGCTTGTACCTCTAGTAACAGAGGTGGTCAATGAGCACCCCCAAACTACAAACCTGGTCTTTTGTAGGAGTGCAATTCCACCCCCCAAAAGTTTAACAACACTCACCTGGGTAGAAAAACTACCCGCTAACAGCACTTCCTTCTTGTCTGGACTGAGCTCCAATTTATTGTCTCTCATCCAGTACACGACCTGGCTACGCACTGATCTAACACCTGCTCTGCCTTACTTGGATTCAATGTAAAAGAGAAACAGAGCTGGGTGTCATCCAGATACTGGTGACACTGCACTCTAAACCCCCAATGACTTCGCTCAACAGTTTAATGTAAATAAACAGCATGGGGAATAAGGTAGCACCCTGCAAGTCAATGGAACAGAAATGCCAGAGTTGAGCAGAAATCCCCCAGCACCACCTTCTGGAGATTGCTGTCCTGGTATGAGGGGAACCACTGAAGAGCACTGCTGTCCACATTCAGACAGCTTCTCCAGACAGATACCATGGCCAATGGTGCTGAAAGCCTACTGAGAAGTCCAGGAGAGTCAACAGGGTTATACGCCCGTCTCTCTCCTGGCAAAAGTTATTTGACAGGGCAAACAAGTCAGCTTTGGTGCCAAAACAAGGTCTAAACCCTGATTGAAATGGATCTAGAAAATTAGTTTCATCCAAGAGTGCCTGGAGTTGGTCCAGCAACCACATGCTCAGACACCTTGCTCATGAAGGTTAGCGACTGGCTTTTAGTTGTTGAAATGTTCTGGGTCCAAATAAGTTTTTTTTCCAAGCAGTGGTCACACTACCATCTCCTTTAAGGAGGCTGGGACTGTCTTCTATTAGCAAGGATTTTACTACCTACTAAACCCACCTGGTCATGCTTTTCCTGTTAAGTGCAAGAGGCCAAGAAGGGCAAGGATCAAGCCTACAAATGGTTGGTTGGGCTTAGCCAAGCACCTTGTCCACATCCGAAAAACTGGAATCCAAACTGGCACATATGAGCAATTTTGTCCTCAAAATGTCTTGTGAACATGTAACAAATTGCTACGGAGCCTTCCACTGAATCTCCCACTGTCCACAATGGAAAAGGCCTTGAACCACCCGGAAGAGCTTTCCCAGATGACACTGTGAGGAAGCAATGGTGGAGGAGAAAAATTGCTTCTTTGCCACTACTACAGAGTAGGCTTGATAATGAGCTCTTAGCTTAATGACCTGTCAAGACATTTGCTCCACTTGCATTCTAGTTGTTTCCCAACCTGCTTCATCTCCTCCCCTCAGTTGTATACCAAGGATCCAAACTGGCTCAGCTCAGCTGGAGGATGGCTGGGAGGGATGGTATATCAACCACCTGAGTCATGTCTGCATTTGACAGAGCAACCAGGGATTCAAAAGGAGCACCAGTCACATCAGCTGGAAAATACCCCAGAGCCCCCTGGAATCCATCAGAGTCCATTAGCCTCTGGGGATGAACCATTCAAAGAGGTTCCTCACCCTTGCAGAAGGAAGAGTCACTGCAAGTCTAAATTTCACTGCTCCTTTCACAAACAACAATAGCATTTCTAAACATATTTCAAGGATCCAAAGCACTTTGCCAACATCACCTTAGTAAGCCTATAAGGTAAGTCAATATTATTATTCCTATCCAATAATTGAGGGAGGGGGGAGGCAGAGTGAGGTCGGAAGAAGAATAACTTGCCTAAAACCACCAACAGTGATCACAACTGAGGTTAGATGTGAACTGGGATCTTTGCAGGTCACATTATTATTGGTTATACCAGCTCTCAATACATACAAATTATTGATAAAAATAGTGGCACAGGAGACTGATGGAGGCGGCGAGAACTGCTCCAAACAGGCAAATCTCCATGCAATTTTTGCCTCCCAAAGTAGCTCCCCAATCCTCCAGAGAGGCTTTTCAAGGGGCAATATTTATTTATTTTTATTTATTTATTAATTGTATTTATATCCCACCTTTTTTCCTGCAATGAACCCAAGGCGGCTTACATGACCCTCCTCCTCTCCATGTTATCCTCACAACAACCCTGTGAGGTAGGTTAGGCTGAGAGTCAGTGACTGGCCCAAAGTCACCCAGTGAGCTTCATGGCCCAGTGGGGACTAGAACCCAGATCTTCCGAGTCCCAGTCCAACTCTCTAACCACTATACCACACTGGCTGCTGGTGGCTGGGGTACAGAAAACTTTACTTCCATGAACTTCTTTCAGTTAACTATCTTAGGATCCAAGCCAGTATTTCCTTCTATCCTGGGGTAATGCAATATTTCCGTATCACACCTAAATTTGAACATCATTAAACATCAGTTCAACTTACTTTGCTGTCTTTCCTTCCAACAGTTATTTCGAATGTTCGACACATAATCCTCTTCCACACTCTTTTCCACCTTTTGCAAATTTGCACCTTTGTATTCATTTTTAAAGTCCTTGTTGACATAGTAAGCAACACCCAAGTTTTCTGTTTGCATCTGAATGGTCTGCCCTGATGCCCTGCAAAGAAATTCCATATTGATTGTCAGCCTGTGTGAATATTCCAAACTCTACAATTAGTAAAGAAAAGTAACAAGGGTGTCACTGTCAAATTTGCTACAGGGTAAATAAAATGTACTGGGAAAGGCTCTATGTATGGACTACTTAAGAGATGGCATACATCTGTAACAAAAAAGTGTTACTTTCGCAAATCCAGTTTCCTTTGAACATTTGCTGAAAGTGTTTTCCCCTTAAAGGCGGCCTAAAAATAATTTTAATTAAATAAAAATTAAATTAAACAGGTAGCTATGAACCTGTTTTTTAAAAAATAATAATCTGCAGGGCCAGTTTTCTTTGCTGAAGAGAGCAATGGCATTTTTGTAAAAGATCTTTTTTACTTAAAATCTTAAATTTGTGTTAATTACACCCTTCCTCAAAGAGGCTCAGGGCAGTGTAAATAGGCCCACTTTTATTCTATTAACAAACCTGTTAGATAGGTTAGGCTGTGAGATTGACTCGCCCAAGGTCATCCAGTAAACTCTGTGGCTGAGTGGGGATTTGAACCTGGAACTCCTTGTTGTAAGTCTAATAATACTTTCACCTGGGAGTGCTAAACATGCTTTGGTCCGGGGGCTGGATTCCACCCCCCTGAACCAATCTGATGGGTCAGATGGTGTCAGGGGGGGCGGGCCCCTCCCACCCACAGCTTATCCAGTCCCACCCTCCACTCATTTTGCTTCTCTCTGTGCAGAGAGAAAAGGATTCAGCTGGCACTTGGAGCAGCTCCTCCAAGTGTTGGCGAAGTTGCTGGCGTCACATGGTGCCCCAACTGGGACAACAAGCGGTGTGCAAAGCCAAATCCCCACAGTTATCTCCAATCAGTGATCAGAGGTAAGGGTGGGGATTCCTCTCCCGCAGGGGCTGGGGCTTGGAGGAGGGGGCCTCTGCAGCCTGGATGGGGAACCTGCAAGGACCAGAAGCTCCCCATCCCTACGAGTTTAGTCCATCCTTGCTCAATCTAGTGCTCTCCAGATGGCTAGGGATTATGGGAGTCCAACACATCTGCAAGGCACCAGATAGAGGAAGGCTGATCTAGCCACTACACCACATCGGCTTTCAGACCATGTGGTTGGGTTTGCCAAAACCTGCTTGGAGCTTGTCATAATGAACTGGGCATTCTGTTAAATTGAACTGCCCCTGTTAATTAGGAGGCCCCACCTTGAATATTTTGGCTATTGTTTACTATTCTTGGCAATAATGGAGAGTTACAGATTAAAGTAGTACTTAATAATTTATTTGCTACAGTAATACCTCGGATTACAAGTAACTCGGTATGCGAGCAACTCGTAAAACGAGCAAAATTTTATAATTAATTTCGATTTGGAAGACGAGCGTGTCTCGCAGCACGAGCCACACGCTGTGTCCGTGACTTGCCAGCTGCCCAGCTTTGCCTAGCCGGGAGGGAGCCCCATGGAGGCGAGGCGCAGCCGCTCACTGTGCGGGCGCCTTGCGCTGCTGCGCTGGCTCCCTGCCTGGGAGCCCATGGAGGCGAGACGAGGCGAGGCCGCTTCCTGTGTGGGCGCCTCGCGCCCCTCCGGCGGCGACTTGCGCCGCTGCGCTGGCTCCCTACCTGGGAGTCAGCAAATCACGTAGGGCTCCCTGACAAGGAGCCTGCAAAGCTGCTCACACAACCCACCCACTATCTCCCGGGAGCTGTTAAAAAGGATCTGTGGGGAGAAGACTGACGAGGAAGAAAGAGGCTTGTGGGAGAACTGGAGCAAGAGGGTGGCGGGGAATGCCTTTGCCCCTTTGCTCGCTGGAGCCAATGCTGCCGCTGCTTTTATTACGGAGCAAGCTCTCGCTTCTGTCTGCTTGTTTCCTAATTGTTTCCTTGTCAGGGAGCCGAATGGAGGAGCCTCGCGCTGCTGCTTTGCCAGCTCCCAAGTAGGGAGCTGAATGGAGGTGCCTCGAGCTGCTGCTTTGCTGGCTCCCAGGCAGGGAAGCCCCATGCTGGCTTTGGCTCGCGCTGCCTCGACCTTTTCTGCTGGCTCCTGGGTAGGGAGCCCCATGGGTAGGGAGCCGGATGTGACGCGATGGGACCGCCGGCGGAGCGGGCGGCTCACTTTCAAAGGTATGAAACGGCAGGAGCCCGGGAGCAGGCACGGCAGCGCGCGAGGCGTTTTGCCTCCACGGAAGCCCCCACCTCTTGGCTACTTGGCCAGTCCAGCGCAGCAGCACGAGGCAGCGGCCGAGCCCAGCCGCGCCTCCACGGAAGTTCCCATCTCCTGGCTACTCGGCCATCTGGAGCAGCAGCGCGAGGCGGCGGCCGAGCCCGGCTGCGCCTCGCCTCCAGGGATGCACATCAGCGAGTTTCCCCATTAGAAATAATGGGAACTCCGCTGATTCGTTCCACAACCATTTAATCACTGCTTTGCCGGCTCCCTCCATGGGGCTCCATGGGGCAAAGCAGTGATTCAATGGTTGTGGAACGAATCGTCTGAGTTCCCATTATTTCTAATGGGGAAACTCGCTTTGATGTACGAGTATTTTGGACGAGCATGGTTCTGGAACGAATTATGCTCGTAATCCAAGGCATTACTGTATTTAATTTTCTAAACAAAACTTTAGTGGTTGTGATGGATTGAGGCCTACACAGGATTGGGTTTGTTGAGGCCTACACAGGCTTCAGTTTGTTGAAGCCTGAAGGCCCAAACACTTCCCTCGAGTAGTGAAGCCTAAAGGCCCAAACACTCCACGATGGGAGGGGGAGTTTGAGAGTTTTAAGTTACCCAATAGAAGTTTAGAATCAGTTCTCCAGTGCAAGGTCACATGGTTATAACCTTCCATTCCTGGGAGGACTATATATGTGGGGTGTGGTCAGCTAGCAGTCAGAGTGTGTGCTGAGCAGCAGAGAGAAACAGCAGAGAGAGAAGCAGAGAGAGAGAGAAAGAGAACTTGGCTAGCTGACTGCATAGGAATTAGGTAGACTGAAGTTAAACTAGAGATCATTGGACTGTTTGTTTGTTTGATTTATTTTATCATACCTGCTTTTGATTTAAAACCACTCTATTAAGTAATTTCCCTACTACTATAAGTAAAGTTTGTTGTGTACCCTGGAGTTTGGAGTGACTTATTCACACGCCTACAGCCTACACCCACGTTACTGGGGGAAGCAGGAAAAGGACTGGGTCTTTGGGGAGAGGCAGATATCTCCCAAAGGCAGATCAAGGGGTCCCTGCAGTAGTGGAACCTTGACAGTGGTAGCGAACCACTTGACCATGGAAACGACCAAGGAAATGACCAAGCTGATTCATCACTCCTGCAAATCCAGTGATCCAAAATTACAGTCTGAAGTTATTTCATGCTTTGAGAACTCAGCAATCATGACTCTGCCACATTATTGCAGCACACAACTGAAATCTAGTGATTATCATGGCAACAGCTGGACAACTATTACTATGAACCACTGCATTAGTACATACTCTACTAAGGGTGAAATCCTGGGGAATGCTGGGAGATGTAGGACTTTTTTTTCTGTCTAAACATGCATAGGATTGTGCCATAATAGAAGTAACTACTAGGAGGAAAGCTGTTTCCTTGAAATGTTCCCAACAAGAAGCTTAAATAAAATTTTGTTTCCACACTATCACCGCCCAGATTTCCAGTACCAACAATTACACTCTGAACCACTTTCTTCATTTTGGAGTCTTTCCTGTTCACAAACCTGGATGGTTTACAAACACTGGAGGTTCAATTATATTATCTCTGACTTGATGCACACAAGAAAGAAAACCTTTGCAATATGGAAGGGTTGAAAAAAAAATATGCAGAATCAGCAGAGTTATTTTAAAACTGTCCATGTTCATTATACAAATATCACTACTTACGATCTTGGATATAAAGAATAAGGAGGATTAGACACCATCAACTGGCTCAGCAAAGAGACAAGGATCAGCACAATAATCGGCATCAGCTGAATAAACATAGAGAAGCCACCCTGGAAAATGAAACAGCAATCAGACAGAAAAATCATGGAGTATTTGGTTTTTTAAGCTGAATTTAGTCCACTAAACTTGCCCAACTACTTTAGGCAAGAAATATTTGTACCAAAACAACCTTTAGCAGATTCCTGTCCAGTCATTTCTTAGAAGCTTTCCTATCCATTTAAACACATTGCTTTGGTTTTATCTTCAGTGGATGTGATGAACAATCAGTCACTGTTTTTTTCTGACAGCTATTTAAATTTGAGTTCTACTAAGATGTCCTCCTTAATTTTGTTTTCAGTAGGCCAAACACATCTAGTTTCTTTGCTATGATAGGAAGGGAATCTCAAAAACAGAACATGTTTTACTAAAATTAAGCCATCAGTTTTTCAACATGATGGCATCTATCACTAAGATCTAGTTTGCATGTAGCAACAAACTATGTTTTAATTAACCTTGGTTTGTTGAATCATGGGTTGTCACTACATGTGAACCTAGAAATATGGGTTGCAACCTATGAAGAGAACCCATGGTTTGTTGTTGGTTTGGGAACTGTGGGTTGTTTAAATCATGGGTTGTTGTTACATGCGATGCCAGCATTGTGGATTGTTCATGGGTCGTTCGCCAGGCTACAGAGGCAGCAGGCAAGAGTGGTAAAAAAATCCAGCCTCTTTACATGTCAGTACTGCAATGCCGCAAAGGCAGTTGGGATACAGGGAGGGAGCAGATGAAGGAAACAAATAAACTCAGAGACTGAGAAAACAAACCATGGTTTGTTCAATTGTCTGCCAGACAAAGGGCTGACTCGCACAGCACAACTGCCCATCATGGGTTATTTAACCCCCAATGAGCTGCAGTGTGTGCTGGCCACCATTTTGAATATGCAACCCCCAATTGGGGGGGGGGGTTATCATGTCGTCCAAACCCAGCCATTGTGGGTTATGCGAGGGTTAAACAACCCTCACATAACTCCTGATGGCCAGGTTTGCACAACATGACAACCCCCAAAAGCGGTTGCATATTTAAATTGCTCCCGATATGTGGTGTGTCTCACTGTGGCTTAAATAACCCATGATGAGCCCCGACGTGGCATGTGAACCAGGTCAAATTGTGGTTAGGGCAACAAACCATGGGTTAGTGTTAGATGCGAACCAGGTCTATAAATACAACTGCTACCTCTTCAACTGTACAGCAATTATCCCTAGATCAGTAAATGTGTGAAATATGATCTTACCATTGTCTAGGGGGGAAATTTGATAAGACATGTAACTCAGAGTTACAGTATTTTTCAAAATCAACTTAGTCCAATCTGAAATTTCAACCCTTGGAACTGACCCCAAAGTCTTGAAACTTTCCCCAATGTCTTTGTAAACTTTGTGCCCCATGCATAGCCAAGTGCAAGCATTCCACTATTGTGGCCCATATCCTAATTCAGGCTGCAATGCCATTAGGGTGGCCAGGCACAAAAGAGGGTAGGGCTCTGTAGAAGAGGGAATTTCAGCAGGTGTAGCTTGGCATGCAAACTACATGTGCCCAAATCCCCCCTACTACACAACTATTAAGGGTGCAGAAGCCCGGACCCCTTTTGCATTTGGTCACCCTACATACTGTGCATACTTACCTGGAAGTAAGCCACAATGAATACAATCAGGCTTACCTCTGAATAAACATGCATTGGATTCCACCATTAAGAGTATTAGCAACAAACATTATTAGAATTTTAACTGTTATTGTTCCTTTGTATCTATTTACTATACAGGCATCGATTGGGATAACCCAAGTGCAAGACAGGCTGCTGAGGACAAACATACATCACCCCTCTCCTCTTCTCTTTCGTGTCCGCTATGACGATGCTGACTATGGTGACTGTAGCCGGACCGCCCATTAGAAAAGGAATGTACGCTACCTATAGGGGAAGGAAATATTCAAAAGACTATATTGAGGGGTGGGGCAAAACACAAGATGAAAGAAGAGAAGTACTCAGTTGTACTAATATTGAGGCAGCATCACAGACAATGCTATATGTGATATAAAACAGAACGAACAACATCTTTCCCTTTCAAGAACAGCACATAACATTTGGCCTTTTTTTTGCCACAGGACACGCAATTGATCAAGAAGTATCTTTTACTGGACCACTGGTTGCTGGTGGGCAAGATAAGCGTTCAAGTTTCACAAACCTGTTCCTTACATCTCAGAAAGGCAAATTAAATTCCAAGCAATGCATCAGACAGCATTAAATAGTTCATGGGAGTTCTGCTCTTATCCTATGGGAGCCTTGCTGTTACTATCCGATGTTAACAAGCAATTACCACTATGGTGTTTATTTGGAGTGAAGCCTGCTAAGTGCTATACAAAATACAAGTGTATGCTACTTTAGGACAGGGATCCAGACAGGGATGGGGACTCGGGACTCCAGGACTCGACTCGTGAGTCGGACTGAGTCCCCCCTCTGACTCGAGTCCCAATATTTTTAATGGGACTCGAGACTCTACTCGGGACTCGAGACCAAGGACTCGTGTTCCAAAATCGTGCTCCTCAAATGCAACATGGATAGGTTTTAGGAAGTACAGCAAGTTTATTTTTTAAAATCATTTTCCTAAAATGCAACCTTTCAGGCATTTTGGGTTTGGCTCCTCTGCCTGCCTGTTTGGGTTCCCAGCCTCCTCTGCCTGCCTGGTCTCTTCTTAACCAGTTCCACAGTATGAATTGTCCAAGACAAAGGCCTCTGCCTGCCTGCTTTGGGGTTCCCTGCCTCCTCTGCCTGCCTGGTTATTTTGGGTTTGTCTGCCTGGTCTGTTCTTGCCAAAATCAGTTGCAGAGTTTTGAAATAAAAAGGCACACTTGTGCCTAGAATTTATTTAAGCCACACATCTGAAATAGCCTTATTTTGTTGGGAAAAACCCCCATTGATTTTAATAGGGACTCGTGGAGTCAGCTTTGGGAGTGACTTGTGACTCGTGAGTCACCATTTTGGACCAAGGACTCAGACTCGAGACTTGGGTCCAAAGACTCATGACTCGAAACCAAGGACTCTTCAACATCTCTGGATCCAGAAGAGATTTGAGATTGGCAAGTGAATGGTAGAGGTAATATTGAGCAGCCTTCCCCAACCTGGTACCCTCCAGATGTTTTGGATTACAACTCCCATCACCCCTGACCATTGGCCATGCTGCCTGGGGGTTATGTGAGCTGTAGGAGAAAGCATCTGGGAGACATCGATTGGGAAGGCTGATATAGAGGGTATCAAATGGTAGTGGTGAGTTGACGCTGAACATCTTGTTTCAGTGAGTAAATACCTGTTGGAAACGCCCCTCCGAAGAACATGTTGAAAAGGTCCTCTGGTGTAATATCTGCTTCACACCCCCTGTGGAAGTTAAATCTACCATTGCCAGGATGACTGCATGGCTCTTCGCTGCCTGTGAGATCATACTGCTTTCGCTTTTCTGGATTGCTTAACACAGCATATGCGTTTCCAATCTCTGAAAAGCAGAGTGGGGAAGAGAGGAAAAAATAATCATAGACATACATAGAAGCAGCAAGTGTGAAGTGAATTATATGCTGCACTTGCAACAATTCACAGGTCAGAGATACATCCAGGTTGCACAACCAGCATTGCACTTTGCCACACCACACACAGACGTCAGCAGACCTGGTATCAAAAATGGTGTGTGTGAGTCATTGCATGCCATTGCATGCCATTTTAAACATTGTTTAAAAGGTACCATTTGTTTCCCTCCATTTCTCCCCTTTGACAATATCTGGGAACAAATTAGGCATTGCTATGGTAACAAGATCAATAGGAATCACAACACAACGGATGTTTAGTAACGTATGAATTTGTGTTCTAGTCTAACTGGTGTGTCTTGCCTTGGCCATGCCCAGCTGATTTTAAAAAACTGTTTATTTTAATAGTAGATCCTCCTGCCATATCACAAACTGCTGGTTAAATAAACTTTGGAAACAGCATGCAGGGCTGTTGTTCAAGACTTACAAGCCTGAAATCCCCTGGGGACTCACCAACACACCAGGGGTGAGAGTGTCTTTGATCTTGGCAATGATCAGAGAGGGGGGCTTGCATTACAGCAAATAAATTAGGCTGCCAGGAAAATCTGCAGTAGATTTTTGGGAGAAAGTCGGCATTCTCTAGCTCTGAATGACAACAGTGAGGGTTTCTTCCCTTTCCGGTAACCTGATTGGCGAGGTGTGGCTGCATTATTTTAGTCTCTATGTGCAAAGCTGCTTCCCCCATAGAGTCTCTTTTATCCCCCATCCCAGCACTACCCTGCTCTTGGAACTCAGCAGAAGCAGCTAAGAACCTTTGAAACCCCAGCCTCCATTCCTCATCCTGAGAAGTTATTTCTTCCAAATACCTCTGAGTCTACAAGCTCCTGTGCAACTCCATTCCAATTGTAGGTAGATTTTTTTTTTTAAAGGTTTGCTTTGTAAATTGGCTTAGTAAGGAAGGTTTGCTTTGTAAATTGGCCCACTGAGCAGGCCATGTCAAAGCGCCCTTTACTTCCCTCAGCCATTTAGTGTCTGCTTCTTTTGCTCTGCATCTCCACCTCTGCAGTCTTTCTCCATTCCCCAGATCCACTTGCACCTGGCTTCTCTCTCTCAATCCTACTTTCCACACCCGGAAGAAAGCGAAAGCACCAACTTTGCACCAATTCCTTTTTGTAGTCCTCTGAGGCCGATTACAAACCAAGCCAAAAAAGGGTTGTGAAGGAGAGCTGCTGCAGGGGATGAAAAACAACAATCCCTGAAGTGGATTTTGTTGGGAGAGGGTTTTGAAAATAGATGCTTGCTGTGCTGGGGCTTGCAAGGGAAGTGGGGGGAAAGTTTAATTTTCAGGGAGAGACCTGCAGAGCATTCAGGCTTATGGGGAACAATGTTATCTGCAATGTTAGCACTTCTCCTGAATTCTGTGGCAGTCTGCACCAAGTTGGTGAGAGTGTTGGAGTGGCACTTGGGAGATCTGGGTTCTAGTCCCTGCTTGGCCATGAAACTCACTGGGTGACTTTGGGCCAGTCACGGACTCTCAGCCTAACCTACCTCACAGGGTTGTTGTGAGGATAAAATGGAGGGGGGGAGGAGGATTATGTAAGCCGCCTTGGGTTCCTTGCAGGAAGAAAGGCAGGGTATAAATACAATAAATAAATAAATACAGTAATACCTTGGATTGCAAGTAACTTGGTCTGAGAGCGTTTTGCAAGACAAGCACATTTAAAAAATTTTTTTTTACTTGATAAACAAGCAACGTCTTGCAATACAAGTAGTGTAGGGGTGTAACCGCTCGCCTCGAGCGGGCCGAAATCGGCCCCGCTCACGCCTGCCAGAGACTCGCTTTGATATAAGAGTGTTTTGGATTACAAGCACGGTTCCGGAACGAATTATGCTTGTAATCCAAGGTATTACTGTAAATAAAATGTGTTCAGAGGCATGTTTACAATATTTGTTGCTGGCTAGTAGAAATAATTTTTGGCTACCAAGCTCAGACTTCATTTGTAGATCCCTGGGAATGTAGATCTACAGTGGGATTCCAGCCCACGTTTCTAACTGGCATAGGAAGTATTGAAACTACTGTACAAGAAACTGGTAAGATCCTGTTGATAGTTACATGTACAGTTTCTTTCAAATATTAGTTTGTTTTTACAAGCCAAGGTTTACCACCTTATGTGCAAGGATCTGAATACACTGGGCTAGAAGCAAATCATTGTGAGTGGAAGGAAAATAGCCACCAGCACTATTTTAAGCAAGGGCTACTGAATGAGCTTGTGCAGTGCTAGAATAGGTAGGTTCTACAGCAGTTCTCATGCTTCTGCTTGTGCAAGTGGAAGAACATAGCTGGAATTTTTTTCATATGGTGTAGAACAGCTCTTTGGAGAGAAGACATCATTAGAATGCAAAAGGGCAACTATGGATCCGACCCACTGTTGAAAGGATATGCATTATTAACACAACCACTTGGGCAACAGCACAACCACTGCTGCCCTGAGACATTTTCTCCTCTACAATGACTTATAAAATATTACTTTTAAAAGCATCTGTTGCTCCTGGTGCATGGTTTTTGTCTGGATGAAACTTCAGAGCAAGTTTTCGATAAGCTTTCTTCAAGTCTTCTTCACCTGCATCTTTGGACACTCCAAGGACTTCATAGTAATTTTTACATTTCTTTATACTGCAGAAGAGCAAGAAGTAATTGTTCAAATACAGACCTTTCATATAATGCAAAATAATGTAAAACAATCAAACCTCAGAACTGGAAAAGTAATTTCATTTTACATAATTTTCAAGCTTACAAAAATAGCTTAATCTTACATTGCTTTGGCACAACATCTTCTGTAATTCAGTCTTTATGCTTATTTTACCAGTTATGTTGCTGTACATCAGCCTAACCCACCTCACAGGGTTGTTGTGAGGATAAAATGGAGAGGAGGATTATGTAAGCCGCCTTGAGTTCCTTGTAGGAAAAAAGGCGGGGTATAAATGTAATAAATAAATAAAAATAAATAAATATGTATGAAAGCGAGATAATTTTCTTATGTCAGCAGAACTAAAGATTCAAACTAATCATTTTAATCTTGTATTTGTTTTAACTCTGTTATTGTAATTTGAACTGCTGCTGCTAGCTTTGTTGTTGTTTTTAATCTGTAGTTTTAAATCTTATATTTATATTTTATTGTATTTTATGGTTTTAACTGTTGTGAACCGCCCAGAGAGCTTCGGCTATTGGGTGGTATAAAAATGTATTAAATAAATAAATGAAAATAAAATCTTAAAATCTTTATTACTGAAATGTGAGAGACGGATAATAAAATATTCATTTACTTTTCAAGACCAGAATTTATTTAGAGACCAATAATGGAGAAAACGGTGACTATTGCCCATGTTTCCTTTGCAAGAACTGAAAGTTTAAAAAAGCATACATAAATGTCGATGTTGATCATTTGGTACTTTCTTGTAGAAATAATGAAAACTATGGAATTCCAATAATAATAGATACACATCCAGTATTACAGTTACTTGAAATGCTTAAGTGGACAGCATTTTGATCCTTAGCTCTGTTATAATTTCTATGTTCACAGTGGCAAAGGTCAATATTAGGTCAATGATGTAACAACTAAGAAAGAGGTGGTTTCAAACACTAGAGACTACAAAGGAAAAGCTCCAGGGATAGAAATCACAACAGTACTTCATAAGAATGGACCAGAAAAATGTTGGTAATTCACAAGCAAAGCTCTCATGTCTACTCCCCAAATCAAAGGGCACTTCTTATCTTATTGCAATATAATCTAAGAAGCCTTTGGCCTGACTCACAAAATGGTTCTTTATTTACAATTATTGAGGTACTCCTAACCTCAGGTAGGTTAGCTACTACAATAGAAATGAAAATCACACAACTCTCCTCCACCAAGACACTTACCGGTAAGTGTTCTTTGAGTCATCTGTGTATTGACAAGAAGCAAACCATTTACATGAACTGTTGCCTAAATGAATGACAGATACACCTCATCTGAAGAAATAATTTGAAAACCTCTTTCAGGTAATTTGTAAGGCTAACAAAAATAATGCAACGGATCCAAAAATTTGTAGCATCTCAAAGTAAGTCTGAATATTTTGCAAACCACCAATAAGGAGCTTCAGTCATGCCTTGGATTGAGAGCATAATTCGTTCTGGAAACATGCTTGTAATCCAAAACACTCGTATATCAAAACGAAATCCCCCCCAAAAAATTTGTACAGAGATTTTTCATTGAAGCCGTACTACAGTATTTGTATTGCAAGACGTCGCTTGTATATCAAGTAAAAAAAAATTAAATAAATATTTAAAAATTTGCTTGTCTTGCAAAACGCTCTCAAACCAGTTACTTGCAATCCAAGGTATTCCTGTATATGGTACTTGCTAGGCTAATGGATTTATTGTGTAATTTCTTCTTCCCAGAGGAAGGTACGCTCCTGCTCCAGCCTCACCTTACCTCCCTCTTTGAAGAGGAGCTGATAGAACTTTTGGAGGAACCCTGATCTTCAGGTTAACTGTTTTCAAAAGAATTCTTTGGACTGGCAC
This sequence comes from Shinisaurus crocodilurus, assembly GCA_021292165.1. NCBI lineage: Eukaryota > Metazoa > Chordata > Lepidosauria > Squamata > Shinisauridae > Shinisaurus > Shinisaurus crocodilurus. Next base: position 31,105,175 of record CM037876.1, read on the forward strand.
AATGCTAACACAGGAAGGTAGTATAGTAGCTCCTCCTTGCATCGACAGCCATGAAAGTGATCAAGACACTAATTTTTTTTTTTAATACTTAAGGGCGAAATCCAGCTGATCCCCTCCGTCAATGGAAGGCATCTGTCAGCAGAACAGGGAGGGCTCTAATTTTTTCAGGGATCCCTCCTCCCCCCATTAACCCCCCCAAATCTGCTCCAGAGGGCTGGAGGACCCTCCAGAGCAGGGGATGCATGGGAGGAAGGGGGAAATAACTGGAAATCGAGCCCCTCCCCATTCCGCTGATTCAAGCCTTTCATTGACAGAGGGAATTAGTTGGATTCCACCCAATGAGCTGAAATACAATTGTATGCCTGGGACACCAGCATTACAGCAAGGTGAAATGGAGGTATCCAATAGCTGCAATATGCAGCTATTGCTAGTTCGGTCATTTTGGAGATGCTTGCTCTCTACTAGATAGAAAGCAAGCATTTACATTAATCAACGTTTTTAGAAGTCTGCAAGTTAAGTTTAGCTCACATGAGAAGACATTCTTCTCACCAGACGTCTTTTGCTCAACAAAATTAGCAGCCTTCTGCTCAGCTTCCCTTGCTGCTCCTGCACAATCACTCAATACTTATGCAATCAGTAAAGAGTTATTGCATCTTGCACTGCTCCCAGTTGAGCCAAACTGTCACTGAGCAACACTCTGTTGAAGAGCTACAATAATCTGCTGGTGAGCATTCTCTTGTGTATAGGATAGGGAAGGGGAAAATACACAAGACTAAGGTGCTTGTTTCTGCCTAGCAAAACATATTATTAGACTCTATCCTGGCAATAATATGCTAAATCCAGTCACTTGACTATTTGATCTGCTCCACAATTTCCTTTCCTATGTTTCTTAACACTTGTTCAGACATTCAGGATAAAGATGAACATGCAATCCAACTTTTGTGGAAGTAGTTTTGACCCATATTCTCTGCCCTGAAAACAAGTGGGAGCCAGTGTGGTGCAGTGGTTAGAGTGTCAAGACTAGAATTCTGGAGATCCAGGTTCAAATTCCCACTCAGTCATGAAGCTCACTGGGTGACTTTGTGTCAGTCACATAACGTACCCCACAGAGTTCTTGTGAAGTTAAATGGAGGTGAAGAAAAACCTTGTCCACCTCCCTGAGCTCTTTGGTCAGAGGGCAGGATAAAAATGAAATAAAATAAAATGTATCTGAATGTAGCAAATGTGTGACTAGGCCATTTCCACCACACTTTAGAACAGCCTTTCCCAACCTGGCACGCTCCAGAAGTTTTGGACTTCAACTCTCATCTGCCCCAGCCAGCATAGCCAATGGTCAGGAATGCTGCTGGGAGCTGTAGTCCAAAGCAGTTGGAGGGCACCAGTTTGGGAGAAGGCTGCTTTAGAATGTCCATCTTCATCCATACTTATCACATACACAAATTTCAGGACATGGTATTTACCATCTATAGGACTTACCTTCCATTCTGGGGTGGTAATGCAGTATATGCTTGACCTTATTTCTTTAAATGTGAAGGGACTCCAAGGATAGTGGAATCAACAACACCAAGAAGGTCCATGATTCAGTTTAAGTTAGATTTTCCTATTCTATAAACAATTATGTCATAATCTAATCTATATATATAAAAGAAGTCCTGACTGACTGACTCATCAACGCCCAGCTCAAACCATTTAACGTAGGAACGTGAAATTGGGAAGGAATCATAAAAACGTAGAGTTGGAAGGGGCCATCGAGTCCAACCCCCTGCTCAATGCAGAAACATTGTTTTTATGACGTAGGCACTCACTAAGGAAGGATTTCTGGAAATTCCATCCCTAAGGGGGTGAAAAAGGGGGGAGAATTTTTTAATGACTGACTGCTGTGTGCGGGGAAGTCTGTCCGGAACATTAAAAAGGACAGGTTGCTTACCTGTAACTGTAGTTCTTCGAGTGGTCATCTGTGCATTCACACACATATGGGTTCTCTGCGCCTGCGCTGAGATCGATCGGAAACTTCTTTAGCTGAGATGAGCCGGGCGGGAGCCCCTCCCCCTCGCGCGTGCTCCTTAGCGCGGCTCCCGCCCGTCTCCTCAGTTCCCTGAGACCGCCTATTGCGACCCTCGGGACCGAGGCTGATTCAGGAAGAAAACTTTACTACACCTCCTCGAACCCGATGGGTACGAGATTGATAGAAAAAACTCCGAACCTCGATGTAATCGAGATCGACTAAAAAGAAAACACACGAAATTGGACCACCCCATTTCCACCTGGGTATCCATCGAACTCGATGCAGACACCGAGAGGGGAAGGAGGGCGGGTTGTGTGAATGCACAGATGACCACTCGAAGAACTACAGTTACAGGTAAGCAACCTGTCCTTCTTCTTCGTGGTCTCTGTGCTTCACACACATATGGGTAGATTAGCAAGCTGACTTACCGGAGGTGGGTCGGTGTCGGCAGTCAGATGGTGATCGATGATAATACCGCCCTGCCGAAGGCGTTCTGCGCCCTGGATCGAACATCGAGGCGGTAGTGCCGGATAAAGGTGGAGGGCGAAGACCAAGTTGCCGCCCTGCACAAGTCCGTCAAAGAGACTCCTTTGCCGAATGCCGTCGAAGTCGACATGGCCCTAGTAGAGTGCGCCCTCACGGAGCTTGGCAAAGCGCGACCGGCGAGTTGATATGCCAGTTTGATGGTGTCTACAAGCCATTTGGATAGTCTCTGTTTTGATACTGGACATCCCTTCTTCGGAGGGCTGTAACATACGAAAAGTTGTTGCGTGTGCCTTATGGACTCTGTACGCGCTTTGTAAAAGGCTATTGCTCTACGGACATCGAGGCTGTGTAAAAGTCTCTCGGTATCCGATGATGGTGTTGAGAAAAAAGCCGGAAGCACAATGTCCTGGCCTAGATGAAAATCGGAGACGACTTTTGGTAAGAAGGCTATGTCCGGCTGCAAGACGACCTTGTCTTTGTGGAAAATTGTGTATGGAGGGTCAACCCTGAGAGCGGCTAGTTCGCTGACACGCCTTGCGGATGTAATTGCTGTCAGGAACAGAGTTTTAAATGATAGAAGATGTAAGTCTGATTTCGCCATGGGCTCAAAAGGGGGTTTCATTAAAGCTTTCAAAACCAACTGGAGGTCCCATCCCGGTATAATAGTCCTCGTCGGAGGGCATAAGTTTTTTACACCCTTCAGAAATTGCTTCACAAGTGGGTGTACAAATAAAGATGAACCGGTCGAGGTTGTTCGGTACGCCGTAATTGCCGCTAAATAAACTTTAATAGACGAGAGTTTAAGTCCCCGGGCCATCAGAGAGTGAAGGAAGTCGAGGACAGTCGATATCGAGCAAGTTATAGGGTCTTTATCGGACATCGACACAAAGTTGGAGAAAGCTTGCCATTTCCTTGCATAAGAAAGCCTTGTTGATTGCTTTCGTGCCGCTAACAGGACTTCCCTTACTGCCGAAGAGAGGTCTGTATGCCTTGCTATCTGATCCTCCAAGCCGTGAGGTTCAACGATTGCAGATTCGGGTGAAACACCCTGCCCTGCTGCTGGGTGAGCAGGTTGTCCTGAAAAGGTAGTTGCAGGTAATTTCCCTGAGATAGATGCAGAAGGAGGGAAAACCAGGGTTGACGTGGCCACCATGGGGATATTAGGATACAGTTCGTTCTGTGCAACGATATCTTTGCCAGCACTCGAGTCAGTAGCGGAATTGGAGGGAACAGATAGAAAAAGTCGTTGCTCCAATCCAGTAGGAAGGCGTCGGTCATCGATTTCGGATCCATAGCCGCTCTGCTGCAGAATAGTGGACAGGCCGTATTTTCGCTGGTTGCGAATAGGTCTACGTTCGGCCGGCCCCATAGGTGGAAAAGGGATGCCAATATTTGCCGATCCAGCTTCCACTCGTGCGACTGTAGCGGCACCCTGCTCAGTGTGTCCGCCAGGACATTGATTTTTCCCGCTATGTGAATAGCTACAAATGACATTCGTCGAGGTAGAGCCCACTCGTACAGCTGTAGCGTCAGTCTCGTGAGGCGCATCGATCTCGTGCCTCCCTGTTTGTTTAAATACGCTACCACTGTGGTGTTGTCTGTTACAATCTGAACGTGATGGGCAGTCAGATGATGTTCCAGCGCTTGTAGTGCTTTCCAGACAGCCATTAGCTCCAGCCAATTGATGTGTCTGGTTCTTTCCGCCGGATTCCAAGTGCCCTGTACGACGTGGTCGTCGGAGTGGGCTCCCCATCCTAGTAGCGATGCGTCCGTTGTTAGAATTCGGCTCGGTATCGATGGTCGGAAGGTCACGCCGTCGAGCAGGTTCGACTGTTTCTGCCACCACCTCAAAGACTCTCTTATGGCTCGTGGAACTGATAGACGAAGGGATGGTCTGTCCTTTTCTGGCTTGAAAGCTCGGACAAACCAGATCTGTAGCGGTCGCATGCGAAGCCTCGCATAGCGTACGACTGCTATGGTCGAGGCCATGTGCCCTAAGAGTCGCTGGAGTGTGCGAGCTGATGATATTGGCCGACTGTATACTTTCTTTGATAGAGCGACTATCTTCATTGCCCGTTCGTTCGGAAGGTAGGCCCGACCATCGGATGCATTTAACCTCGCCCCTATGTATTGAATCTCTTTTACGGGCTGGAGGACCGACTTTTCTGCATTCAGGCAAAGTCCCAGCTCGAGCATGAGGCCAAGGGTCTGTTCGAGTGCGTTTCGTAGCTCGAGCTTCGACGATGCCACCAACAACCAATCGTCGAGGTATGGAAAAATGGTGATGCCCCTTGTTCTCAAACTCGCACACACCGCCGCCACACACTTTGTGAATACCCTCGGTGCGGTGGAGAGTCCGAATGGAAGAACGACGAACTGGTAGGCGTCTTCCCCCACTCGAAACCGAAGGTATTTCCGGCTGTCTCCGTGGATGGCGATGTGGAAGTAGGCATCTTTGAGATCGATGGATGCAAACCAATCGGTCCTTCGGAGTAGGGGAAGGATCGATTGGAGTGTGACCATGCGGAATCTTTTCGATGGGATAAAAAGATTCACAGTTCGAAGGTCCAGGATCGGTCTGAGTCCTCCTCCCTTCTTCTTCACAATGAAGTACCTGGAGTACAGGCCGACCTCCAAGTTTCCTGCGGGAACTGGCTGTATTGCTCCCTTTTGAAGGAGGGTCGAAACTTCCTCCAGTAGGACCCGCGTTGGACGGGTGGTCTTGATCCCGAGAAATGGGGGGAGGACTCCGAACTCGATCCTGTAGCCGTGCTCTATAATGCTTAACACCCATCGGTCCGTCGTGATGGTCCTCCAATTTTGGAGGTGGTTGCAAAGTCGGTGGCCGAAGAGAGTAGTCTGAGGTGGTGCAGAGGTGTCGTCGAGGTATAGCGTCGATGGTGTGTCGGTCGGGCCGGTAGGGCAGTCAAAGACGACGACGACCGAAGTCGCCCCCCTTCCTGCTGCCCCTTGGTCTTTGCTGCTGGTATGGTCGCTGGGGTTGGGTCGGAGGCTGCGACGCCCCAGGTCTCCGGTTCCCGCCCCTGTATTGACCCGCCGGCTGGTACTGCCTGGTCGGGAACGGAAACCGGGACCACCGCCGTGGCCTGAAAGACTGAGATGGTTGCTGGCGGACGAGCCCCATCTTTTTGGCCGTTGTGAAGGCCTTCTGAGCCGAGTCGAGGGAGTCATCAGTAGTGGCGTTGAATAACCCCTCGCCATCGAACGGAAGGTCCTGAATCTTCGCCCTATCGTCGGGAGTCAGAGCGGTAGAGCGAAGCCATGCGTGCCTCCTCAAGGCCACGGACCCGATCATCGATCTGGCATGACTGTCGACCTGATGCCGGGCAGTGTTCATCTGATGTGCACCGATACTCGTTGCCTCCTTGATGTACTGAGCCGCCAGATCTCTCTTGTCGTCCGGCAGATAATCACAGAGGTCTCCCAGCTTCTCTGTGATATACATTTGATATCTAGCTAACAACGCCTCGTAGTTAGATATCTTTAGTCCGAGGGAAGACGATGAATAGATCCTACGTCCGTAGGAATCTAGCGTCTTACCCTCCTTATCTGCCGGAGTGGTGTGCTGTCTTCCCCCACGAGACTGCGCCGATTTGACTATGAGCGAGTTCGGGGTCGGATGGGAAAACAGAAACTTTGCTCCTTCCTCCTGGATCTTGTACATCGACTCCAGGCGTTTGGCCGTCGGTTTCAATGAGGCCGGAGTCTTCCAGGTTTCTTGCACCGTCTCCAACAATGTCGGCAAGAATGGAAGAAGCAGCTGGTTCGACTGTGTCGTTTTAAGGACCGCATAAATGTCGTCCTTGGCCTTCCCCTTTGACGATTTCGCCTCGACTCCCAGAGCAGTCACCATCCGGCTGACATGCTCCGCAAAACTCCCCATGTCCTCCGATGGGGAGACTGCTTCTTTGGACTCCACCTGCCCGTCCGGGGAGGTGGAGTGGGAGGAGGAAGCCGTCGAGTCGGAATCCGACCGATACGCCGATCCCGACGAGGAGTGGCCAACTACATCAGTCGCAACCGGAAGATTTACGAGATGCTGTGGCTGAGCTGTCGACGTCGACGCAGCTGAGTCCCTCACCACTGTCGACGGGGCACGAGACACAGCCGTATCTCGGTGTGGCGTTGGGGAGTGCCTTCGGCTACGGTGTCTGTCTGGAGAAATGGAACGCCGGTGATAGTAATGGCGTTCCGACCTCTCGTGCCTTGGCGAGCGTCTCGACCTCGAGTATCGGCTCCTGGAACTTGATCCCGAGTAGTAGGAACGGGACCTCGACCTCTCACGATATCCGGAGAGTCGAGATCGAGGACTCGAGGCCGTGGAGACCGACTCACGAGCCCGATAGTAGGGGGATCGTGATCGGCGGCGGTATTCTCGACGCTCCTCTACGCGCCCAACTGACGGAGACAGTAACGGCGGGGAACCCCTCGAGCCCGAACAGGGTCTATCCAGTGCCTTTTGCTCCTCGAGCTGGGCTGGCGAAGCTCGTAGCTCTCCCTCCGACAGGGAAGCTGATGCAGCTGCTGGCTCTTTTTGGATCTCTCGGCCTCGAGGAGACGTATTCGAAGCCGGAGTGGACTGGCGGGCAATCGATCCCGAAGCTCGATCCCGAGCACCAGCCAGAGCCTCTATCATCTCCACCGTACGCTTCGAGACCACCATAGTGGCCGAAGTCGACGGGACCGCCATCTCGCTAGCCGTAACCGCCATTTTCTCCTTAAGGCGTTTCGCCTTATCCTTACGGGCCTTCTTAGCGAGTTTTTTCGTTATGTCCGTTGGCGGTTTTTTTATAGACTGGGATCCCCCAGGTCGTTCCTCTGGCGCTGGTCCTTTAGCCGATAAGGATTGTTCCCACAGGAGGGCCCTCAGTTTCATTTGCCTGGCCTTCCTGGCCTGTTTGGTAAAGGCCTGACAATCCTTACAGCTTTCCACTTTATGCTCCTGCCCCAGACATAGGAGGCAGAGCGTATGCTTGTCAGCGGGGGGGATTTTAGTCCCACACCGCTGACATTTCCTAAATGGTGCCTTGAGAGGCATAGTGAAAGATTAGATAGAAATATATAGATAAGGACAAGAACGGGGGAGAGAAGGTTTTAGGTAGGATTTTTTTGGTAATAATTTTTTTTTTTTTTTTTTTTAGAAACGAAGGTATAGTTCGAAAGAGAATGAAAAAACAGAAGGTTTATGAGAGAAAAGTTTTCTAAAAGAGGTAACTAGAGAAGAATAAATTCAGCTTTCGCTTACAGAGAAGGAAGAGAAGAACCTATCGACTAGTCGCAGAGGCGGTCGAAGAGGAACTGAGGAGACGGGCGGGAGCCGCGCTAAGGAGCACGCGCGAGGGGGAGGGGCTCCCGCCCGGCTCATCTCAGCTAAAGAAGTTTCCGATCGATCTCAGCGCAGGCGCAGAGAACCCATATGTGTGTGAAGCACAGAGACCACGAAGAAGAACATGTTATTATTAGTCTGTTTACAATTTATTTATATATATAAAAGAAGTCCTGACTGACTGGGATAATTTGTCTGTGGGGGATACACTCTTTTAAAATACTATTATTGTTTATTGTGGTGCTTACACTGGGTAGACATTGTGTACCTTTCTCACTGCCCCCAAATAAAATTTATTAACTCCCTATCTCTTTCTCTCTCTGCTTCAAGCTTTCTCATTTTCATCTCTCTTTCCTCCTTTTCTGCCTCAAGCTCCATTTCCCTAAATTCTAATTTGTTTTCCGGTTCTGGCCAGGGGGAGTCGGTGTTCATACCACAAATACCTCTTATACCTTCAGAATATCCGTTTGAATTCAAAAGACTTCAGTTCCGCCTAAAGGTTTGTTTCGCCATGACTATCAACAAGTTGCAGGGGCAGACTTTGCAGGTAGCGGGGATTGACCTAAGGGAAGACTGCTTCTCACATGGCCAGTTTTACGTGGCCTGTTCCAGAGTGAGCTCACCTAACTCTCTGGTCATCCTAGCACCTGAAGGGAGAACCACTAATGTAGTTTACAAAGAAGTACTGAAATAGGTTTTTTTTGTAGGTTGCAGATGCCAAATAAGTAATTTTTAAATTTTTGGTCTGTCTCATTGTGTTTCTAATAACACCACACAAAAATTCATAGACGCATATGAATGGAACAACTCTCTTTGTTTTGTAGCCAATACGCCCTGACTAACGTCTGCAATAAACATTGCTTATTACATTAAGACATCAACCTGTAAATTATATTTCATACAGTTTGGACAAAAAACTCATATTTCTTTTAAAAACAATTGTACCAAATCCTAAAATCCACACGAGTGAAGCCGCGGGCAACAGCTAGTTGCAAATTAGAGGTTAAGCTAATGTATGTATAAAAAATACACACACCTAGAACAGAATATTTTCAATCACAATAGAATATGTATACAGTAATACCTTGGATTAAGAGCATAATTTGTTCCGGAACCGTGCTTGTAATCCAAAACACTCTTATATCAAAACGAGTCTCTGGCGGGCGTGAGCGGGGCCAATTTCGGCCCGCTACGCCCACTCGAGGCAAGCGGTTACATCCCTACTTTGTATTGCAAGACGTCGCTTGTTTATCAAGTCAAAATTTATTTTAAAAATTTGCTTGTCTTGCAAAACGCTCTCAGACCAAGTTACTTGCAATCCAAGGTATTGCTGTATTCTATTCGTTAAAAACTCTTCCAAGGTATGGAGATTTCAACAGATTGACACAGCTGCTGCTTATACATGCAGAATTTTCTTAGCTATCACATCTGCTATGTTTCAAACTATTCCAAATTATATCAGGCTTCAACTGATATTACGAAGGAACTTTGTCAACACAGCAGTAGTAGGCTCAACCCACGAGATCTTCCAAATTGAATCTATGAGATTAGGTATTGCATAAGAATATACAACAGTATCAACAGAAAGGATTGACTTAAAGACCTGGTTCGCACATAATGGCAACCCATCAGTGGATGCACCTGCAGCACGCCCACCTCTTCTGCTTTTACTCAGCAACCTATGATTGCCTCCTGCTGAGTGGGACATCTGAACCCAGACTGATGGGTTGATTAGTCCCTAAACAACCCACCAGCCTGGGTTCACTCAGCAGGAGCCAATCGTGTGTTGCTCAGTAAAAGCAGAAGAGGAGGGCGCTCTCTCTTCCGCTCGTCCCTGACAACTCATCAGTTTTTAAACTGATGGATTGTTACATGGGAACAGCACCAAAACCTTTTGCAAGGAGCAGCATGATGTTCTCAATTAAGCCAACATTCTCAAGTACAGAATTGCACTGGCCACATTTGAATGGGCACTTCTTTATGGGCACTCTTCGGCTGTATTATCAGTACTATCAAAGAAGTAGTCAGTTTATAAAGCAATACCTTTGTACTCCTTCCACTTGATCTTTGGTGTAGGGCTTCCCACTTTCACCTGCAGCAGATGCACTGGTGTCCTTCATGCTATTAGGTTTACTTTGATCACTGCCACTTGCTGGCTTTCGACAGTGAGTGCCACTCCCTGCAGCACTCCCATTCCTCATAATTGCTTCCAGTAACACTACGGAGAAAAAGGGTGTAAGCTATATAAGCACAGATATTGCTGATAAAAGACACATGACAGATAGGCCCTCACAATATGATCCTAAAGCTTAAAGGACTGTTCTTGGTACACCATTTTTTAAGGGGCAGTTCACTTACGACAATTTTCCTACCTACCTCAGGAAACAAAATTCAGTTTGAACTTCTCCAAGCGTAAGACAAAAATATATATCAAGTGTTTCCACACATACCCCCCCCCCCATGCACAGAGGTTATACGTGTATCTAGAACAGTGATGGCGAACCTATGGCACGGGTGCCACAGCTGGCACGCAGGGACCTCTCTGTGGGCACTCGAGCCATTGGTCACCAGATCGTGAAGACTGTCCCTTCTGCAAAACACTAATGATTTTGTTCTTTCTCACAGTGTGGAACAGAATGATTTTATTCTAGAATTCCTGTTACAGAATTCTTTTCTACATTGTTATCACATTTAAAAGATTTTGAAGAATGATGCACAAGCATGGCTTGGATGTAAAGCCCTAACAGTTGACCTGAGTGCTGCATGTGTTGCTCTCAAACTAACGGAGTATGAGCCAAGGTTTGACAAATTATCAGCATGCATGCAATAGCAAAAATCACATTAATTGTGCAAAAGCATGCCCAATGCAAACTTTTACCTAATGCAGTGTTTGCAGTCCAAGACATAAAGTGTTTAAAATGTGTTAAGCACGTTTAGTTTTCTTGTTTATCTTGCTCATCCTAGTACAGGTTGACTTTTACTTTTACTAATCCGACACCTGTAGAAGCAGGGAAAAGACTTGCCCCATACAATTTCAGTCTGGCATATAATCATATTACAAGTTGAGAATCCCTTATCCAAAAATACATGTGCCTAATTATTTTAAAAGTTTGTATAAATTCCCTTCAGTCTATGTGTACAATGTAGTACTATAATAATTTTTTGAGTTGATTTTTTTTCCAACCAAAAACTGTTTGTATCATTGAAAGCTCTGTTATTGTGTTTTTCTTTTAAGACAAAAGATGTTAATTAGTTCGGACAACTGTATGAGTTGTTTTTCTAAAACCAAAACCTCGGTATTCAGGTTTAATTGCAGTGTTGGCACTTTGAAATAAATAAGTTGGTTTTGTGTTGCAGTTTGGGCACTCGGCCTCAAAAAGGTTCGCCATCACTGACTAGAAAGAGTATCGGATGTGAAGCAGACCTTGTTCCCAGTCACCTAGTACCACCATCCTTCTGGGTGATTCAGATACTGAATTAATGTTTGACGAAAAGGAAAGTTATTTACTTTTATCTCATAATGCCAAGGACAACCTAAACAGTTACAAAGCTTTAAAAAATGAAATTGAACGAATACAATCTATTCTCACGCCTACATTTTCTATTAGATGATGCCATGACGCAACAATAACAACAAAACGACACCACAGGCTGACACCTACAAAAGGGCATTCCTTCCTGGTTTGACGAAATATTTGACTGTATTTGAGCAACCAACTGACTGGTGTCCCAACCTTAACATTCCCAACTAATGTAATTTTGAATCTATACAATGTGCATATACTAATATTCAATTACAAATACATATTTAAATTAGTAAAAAAGAAAAGAAAAAAGATTAAGGATGTAATCATAAACTCAGTTATTATGGAGCAAGCCCTACTGAACTCAGTGGGATTAACTCCTAAGTAAATATGCTTAGGATCACTGTAATTCTCTTTTCACCATGCTGGCTAGGGAATGTAGGGAGTTGTAGGGCTTCTTTCTGTCTAAACATGCATAGGATTGTGCCCTTAGTGACACAGACATATCCATCACTGTGTTGAAGAACTGAAAAGGCCAGTTACATTAGTACAGTAAAGTACAATATTCTTCCTATAATGAATTCAAATCTATGTGGACATCTTGATAAAGAGAAATGCCACTCCTGTAAAGCCCTTGAAACACTTCTACAATCAAGTGCTTATTACATTGCTCACTGCTGAGTCTGCCTTTGATTTTGGAATGTCCAATCCACTCTCTTGCTTGCATGTAGTTGCTATCATATTATAGAAACATGTTATGACTTTGCTAAAGCAGTCCCTCTCAAATTATGTCATCAGACAGAATGTGTGATGTGACATCATTGCACAGGACAATGACCACCTCTGCATCCAACAGGTAGGCAGGGGTGGGACAACACATAGCACCATTACAACATCAGACCTAAAAAAGAAGTTTGTTTAAGCCAGAAAAATAAAAGTCTTCACCTAGCACCAGAAAGATGTTTTGGACTACAATTTCTTTCATTCCTGACCACTGGCCATATTGGCTAAGGCTCATGGGAGCTGTAGTCCCAAATTTCTGGAGGTCACCACATTGGAGAAGGTGGATCCAGCAGCTGCAGACCACCCACTGGACCCTGATCTCTCCTTTTTCTTTTGATGTGCCTGTTCTGGCAGGAGGACTTAATATTTGTCTCTAAATATTTGGTATTTATTTTTAGCTAAACACTGGAGAAGCCCAAGGCTTGAGGTGCCATATGTACTCTTGAGTTTAAAGAGGTGGATGTTTCTGATCGACAGATTCAGTGTATTTACATGATAGTTCCAATCCAGGAACATGGGACTGTATAGGCTCTTGTATGTTTGAAGGTAGCAAGTTCTGTGGACTTATTTGCAAAGCTAAAATAACATGCTGCCCCATTTACCCCAGCACTATTATCTACACTATGTCATCTTGCAACCAAAGTCTTAATAGCGAAGTCTTTATTGACACCTGGATTTTAATCTGAAGCAGTGACGTGATCGTTACACACTAATCACAAAGACCCAGTTCCAGTGCCTACTGCAACTTGCACTACTGCTGCTAGATCCACTGAAGTACGGTAAACAGTAGTTTGAACAAGAGCAATTCCTCACAGACTAGTGTAATTTTGAGTAGCATAAAGCCTTTTGATTGGCTTAAAATAGATGCTTTCAGAAGGAAACATATAGTTAACACACAGTTCACTTATAGTCTTTATTTTAATTTATTAATTATATTTATATCCCATCTTTTTTCCTGCAAGGAACACAAGCCGGCTTACATAATCCTCTTCCTCCTCTCCATTTTATCCTCACAACAACCCTGTGAGGTAGGTTAGGCTCAGAATCTTGTGACTGGTCCAAAGTCACCCATTGAGCTTCATGACTGAATGGGAACTAGATCCTGGATCTCCTGGATACCAGTCCAACACTCTAACCACTACGTCACACTGGCTCTCTCACACTGTGGCTCTCTCATACTGGATCTTCTCATGTGAGAAATTTAAACCTAACCTGCTTCTTCGCAGGTTTTTAGTTGTAGAGCCCAATTTAAACATGACACCAGGTGAATGAGAAGAACTTCTCCATGCAGCATTCCACATGACCAGCATCTTGTTTAAACTGTTCACACAAAGATCAGTGTCTACATGGAGTTTTAGCATTCTAACACTGCACAAGCCAGTGAAGTGACCTGGTTTAAATGAAATACTGCTGAATAATTTTTTCTGCTAAACTTTACTTATGTCTTTTAAATATTTTCATATTAGAAAGCCCACAACAGCTGCAAGTCTGGCTATACTGCTATTCACAATTCACATGGGACTTAATTTAACAGGACATCCATAGGTATTACTGGAAAGCCTCAAGGATAACATTTGGAGAACAGTTTTTAAGTACCAGATGTACGGGCCCAGAGCAATGAAAGTACAAGTTTCTTGGAGAATCCAATGCCCACATACACGTTCAAAACATATTGTGTTCACAGTGGATTTCCAGGGTAAGTACTGTGGTCAGGAATATGACTAGCTATTTTAAATCACATATATCTGGACTAATAGATAAAAACAAAGCTGTACATACTTTTACAGGTCTTGGGAGCAAGTGGACAAAGCAGAATAGTATTTCTTCACACATCAGCCTAGATTAGGCTGAACTGAGTCATTTATACTGAGTATTCCAGGAACACCATCTATTTAGGGATTACTGATGTTAAAAAAATAAGAATGCCAATAAACAAATGCTTACTTGGAGCTGATGGGCAAAAGACTAGCATAATAGGAATGAGAAAAATAAAAAATGTAAAAGTATAGTTTGGTTTAACACTGGTTAATAGGTGGAAAAATGGCAGATGTGCAATAACGTAACGCAAGAACATAAGAAAGTAACATAAGAAGAGCCATGCAAGGGTCCATCTAGTCCAGCATTCTGTTCACAGTGGCCAACTAGCTGCCCACAGAATCCCACAAGCAGGACACGAGTGCAATAGCACCTTCCCGCCCATGTTACCCAGCAACTGGAGTACATAGGCATACTGCCTCTGATACTGAAGGAAGCATATAACCTATCAGGACTAGCAGCCATTGATAGCCTTCTCCTCCAGGAATTTTTCCAATCTCCTATTAAAGCCCTCCAAATTGGTGGCCATCACTATATCTTGTGGAATTAGGTAGTGGATTAGATAGCCCTTTGTAATCAAGGGTGCAGAGCCTGGAAGCTGTGTTGCTTGTGGGGAGCGGACTCTAAGGTCTCCCTCTACACACACATGTGCACTTCAGACATTCAGGCAGCATCCCACAGTCCAAACAGATTTCAAGTCTTATCCTCCGAGAGCATTTCAAGAAGTAGTGTGAAACAGAAACTGGCTTGAAGAAAAGGGAAAGGACAATTGTGCAGAGCCTACAATGAGGAAACAATCTGGGGATTAGTAATAGAAAAGTAGTGAAGCAAGGAAATGGAAACTGGGAGAGGGGACTTTGCACATGAGATAAAGGGCTGTGTGAATTTTCACAATCATACTGAGGAAACTTACACCAGTTGGGAAAATACAACATTCTGAGAATTTAAACTGCCACTTTAAAAAAAGTAAGCTTCTAGTCCTTAAGGATGAAAAGATATAATTAAAGCATGTGGGCAAGGGGTGAGGTGGAGGCTGAACAGAATTTCCAGTGTTCAGGGCTTCACAGGAGAGAGCCATTGCACAGTAATAGTGGATAAAAATAATGTAAAATATGCAAATACATCCTTTGGGAAAAATCTAGATGAGCCTTCCCCAACCTGGTGCCCTCCAGGAGTTTTGGACTTCAATTCCTATCAGCCCCAGTCAGCATGGCCAATATCAGGAATGCTGGAAATTGTAGTCCAAAACGTCTGTAGGTTACCAGTTGGGGAAGGCTGATGTGGACTATACTGCTGCAACTTTTTAAAACATCCCCCCCACCCCACCCCACCCCAAAGCACAGAGTATGCATACTTAAGTTCATGGATACCTTGAAAACCTAAACTTGCCTAACTATTACAACGGAACTGTTCCCCCTCCAGCAACTTACTCTGGGATAAGTCCCACTGAACTCACTGGGGCTTTCTTTGCATAGTATAGTACGCCAGTATAGTATAGTACGCCAGTGTGACGTAGTGGTGAGAGTGTTGGACTGGGACTCGGGAGATCCGGGTTCTATTCCCCGCTCGGCCATGAAACTCACTGGGTGACTTTAGGCCAGTCACTGCCTCTCAGCCTAACCTACCTCACAGGGTTGTTGTGAGGATAAAATGGAGAGGAGGAGGACTATGTAAGCCGCCTTGAGTTCCTTGCAGGAAAAAAGGCGGGGTATAAATATAATAAATAAATAAATAAATAAAAGGATTGTTCTGTATTGGTCGCAGTGTAGGTAAGATCAAGTTTCAAAAATGTCAACAGGTACAACTCATACATTTCCAAATGTTTCTCTAACAAATTGACAAACTTTGGTGAGTTTGTAAATAATAACCGAGGAGAGTATTTCTTCACACATCAGCCTAGATTAGGCTGAAGTGAGTCATTTATACTGAGTATTCCAGGAACACCATCTATTTAGGGATCACTGATGTTAAAAAAATAAGAATGCCAATAAACACATGCTTACTTGGAGCTGATGGGCAAAAGACTAGAATAATAGGAATGAGAAAAATAAAAAATGTAAAAGTATAGTTTGGTTTAACACTGGTTAATAGGTGGAAAAATGGCAGATGTGCAATAACGTAACACAAGAACATAAGAAAGTAACATAAGAAGAGCCATGCTAGATCAGAGCAAGGGTCCATCTAGTCCAGCATTCTGTTCACAGTGGCCAACTAAATGCTGAATACTGGAGAGGCAGTGTGGTGTAGTGGTTAGAGTGTTGGACTGGGGAGACCAGGGGTCCAAGTCCCCACTCAGCTATGAAGCTCACTGGGTTACTTTGGGCCGGTCATTAACTCTCAGCCTAACCTACCTCACAGGGCTGTTGTGAGGATACAATGGAGAGAAGGAGATTCATGTACAGCACCTTGGGCTCCTTGGAGGAAAAAGCTGGATAAAAATGTAATAAATAAACAAGCAGTTCCCTGAATATGCTCCATAGTCAGCTCAGCCACTATGTACAACAAGAAAGGGAGGGAAGGTTGTTAGAATAGTAAAGCACTATACACCTTACCACGCAACCCTAAGCATGTTTATACTGAAGTAAGTCCCACCAAGTGCAGTAAACCTAGTACATGTGGTAAGGATTACAACACTACTAGTTATCATACAGATGTTATGAAACACGATGACAGATGACAGAGTTTCTTTAAACAAGGGAGCACCAGTTCAAATGTTGCTTTTATCGTTGAACTCGCTAGGCAGCCTTAGGCAAGTGACTCCGAGCCTAGCTCCCCTTGCAACAGATAAATGAAAATAGTGACCTACCTTACAAGATTGTTGTAACCATTACTGAAGTAATGTACATGATGAATGTTGAAAGTTAGTTATATAAATACTAAGTACTATCACCATCAGAACCCCCATCTCCCCCAGTTAGCTTAATTCTCCCCCAGAATGAGTGTCAGAAGAGAGAGGAAGTAAGCAAACAGAGGTGGTGTTTCGTGCATACACACACTCTCTGAGCGCCATGGTGGGGAGGACAGGGTCCTGTGATGCTATCAGAGAATGCCAGCTGCAACATCTACCTGCTTCCTTGCCCTATCCTTTTGGGGTGGCCTTCCTCAACTTGGTACCCGCCAGATATGTTGGACTATAACTCCACAATCCCACAGCCAGTACCTGGCTGTGGGATTATGGGAGTTGTAGTTCAACAAGTCTGGCGGGTTCCAGGTTGAGAAAGGCTGCCCTAGGAGCAGTGCCACAGGGTCCACTCCTCCCTACTACCAGCCGGAGAGAAAGCATGTACTGTATACACCCAACCCTGGGCCCCTCTGATAACGACCCGAGTTATGGTTAATATTTTAACACCTCCGGTGCCTACAAGCGAAAGGAGACCATGATATGGCAGGGACATGAGGCTTTGAAATAAAAGGCCACCCCACAGAAATAGGAAGGAGCTCGGCCCGTGCGCGTCCCGGCTCCGCTGACAGCCTGAGGGCAGCTCGCCGTGCTCACCTTTGGCGGTCTCGGTCGGGTAGAGCTTCTGGGCCTTGTTGAGGAAGCGTAGCGCCCGCTCTCGGTTGCCGGCCTCCAGGGCCTCTCGGGCGATTTCGATGCATTTCTCCGCCTCGTCGCGGTTCCCTTCCATGGGCTTCTCCTTCCGCCGCCTCCGCCCGCCGCAGCGCAGAGAAAAGGGGCCTGACGGGGCCAGAGCGGCAGAGCCAGCCGGACGGGCGCCGGGGGGACCGGGCGCGGGCTGCGGCTGGAGAAGGACGGCGGCGGCGGCTTCGCTTGCGCAGCCTTCGGCTCACTCCGTGCCGGACCGGTCGCTGCCAGCGGCGACCCTTCGCTGCATCGTCTTCCCCTTCTCGTTACCGACACTAGGCTGGTATCGCTGCTTCGGACGCGGAGCCGGCCGGGCCCAACAGCGGCTACACCGCCGTCGCCAGCGCCGCTCCTCCCGCTTCCGGGGACAGCCTGGGCAAGCGCTCGCGGGGCTCGCTTTGCGCACGCGCCGGCCGGGCCAAACCGAGCACTCGCCTCAAAATGGCACGACCCGAATGCTGTTTTCCCCGGGTTGCTAGTACTCACACGGCCCGCGAGGCGCAAGCATGCTGGGCGGGCCGACGGTTCTCACCACGTTCAGTGCGCCGCAGCATACGTCTTTTGGCCCGCTTTTAAACGAGGTCTAAAGACTGTTCTATGCCGCTGGGCATTTTTTAAAAAGGTGATACATTTAAGCCTGCTGTCGCCTATGTGTTTTCATGATGTAGTTTTATTTATTTAATACTCCTCCTTTTTTCCTGCAAGGAACCCAAGGCGGCTTACATAATCCTCCTCCTCTCCATGTTATCCTCACAACAACCCTGTGAGGTGAGGCTGAGAGTCAGTGACTGGCCCAAAGTCACCCAGGGAGTTTCATGGCCGAGTGGGGACTAGAACCCGGATCTCCTGAGTCCTGGGTTTTAACATTAAGCTAATTTTTATTTGTATTTTTTTTTAATCGGAAAACGTAAGTCGGTATGTATGAGTAGTTAGGGACCCAATCCCACCAATGTGCAGCTGAGCGAAGAGGTGAGAGTGGCTACGTCCGTTTGTGTTATTTCTGGGCAGCCCAGAGCAAGCAATAGTTGCAAGGCTGTGCGGTTTCTCACTTGCTCTCCCCCTCAGGGAAACTACTTGCATGCCTTCCCATAGCGCAGATGAGAAGACTTGGGGCAACCATTGCTACTCTTTAGAAGAGCAGCCATGGATTTTAGTGGCTCAGCCTCCATTTCCACAAGGCCCAATCATCTACAGCGCACACACTATCACTTTTGCACCCCTTGCTTGCCCTCTCCAAACTGATGGGGGCAGGGGTAAAGGCATACAAAGGTTCCCCTTAATTTAAAAGCAGCCCTGATATTTTAAGATACTACTTGTATCTTAAATTTTAGGAGACTGAAAGAACTGGGGATGTTTAGCCTTCAGAAGAGGAGACTGAGGGGAGATATGATAGCACTCTTCCAGTACTTGAAGGGTTGTCACACAGAGGAGGGCCAGGATCTCTTCTCGATGATCCGTTTGCAGGACACGGAATAATGGGCTCAAGTTACAGGAACCCAGATTCCACCTAAACATCCTGACTGTTAGAGCAATAAGACAATGGAACCAACTACCTAGGGAGGTGGTAGGCTCTCCCATTCTGGAGGCATTCAAGGCGCAGCTGGGCAGCCATCTTTGTCAGGGATACTTTGACCTGGGGTTGGACTCGATGGCCTGGTAGGCCCCTTCCAACTCTACTTTTCTATGATCTGATGAAGTGAATGAAATTATGCTTCAGTAAATTTGTCTTTGTGGACATGGACACGGGGCTTTGTTTTTAATCCACTGATGTGTAGTCTTATTTTCAATTCCTATGAGATGCTTACAACGGAGTCTCCACACTTTGAAAGGGGAAAAATTCCATGACAATACTTCCTATGTCACAAGCATATATAGAGTAGGTATCAGCTTTGAATGCAAAGTAAAAAGATCAAGTATTTTATAGTAACTTCAACTTAGGTTACAAAAGTTTTTTATCACCTGAAAATGATGTCCCATTTCATGTATTAAATATAAGATTTCCAGTTTTAAAACTTGCACCTACAGGAACAGAAGGCTTACTTGCAATTCACTCATGTAATCAATTTTCAAGTGACAACTCCTGTTTCTATTACTGAGCTGGAGCTTTAGCACCAACGTGTTTTTCTAAGAGCAGCACATTAAATTCTACAGCCTAACACCACCTATTTTTTTCCAAAGCATGGCCCAACTACTTGGGATTTAATAAGAATTGTTAGAAATTCCAATTTGCATTTTAAATCAAAATACTTATGAATGGTGCTGGTTTTTCCTTCTGTAAACATGAAAGTTAGAGATCTAGTCTTACTATACAATGCATATAGTGGGGCAGGGAGAGCATCATTCTCTCCATTTAATTGCTTTGCTAGTATACAGTCCCTCAACTGTACATCACCAAGAGAACTTTCATTATTGGCTGACTAACAAAAATAAAATAGCTGTCCCATTGGAGATTGTACAGATTTACCAGCTATAGGTTAATATGACATGGAATATACAGCACTGGTAAGACCAAAGAAACTAGCCTCCCTGTCACTAAACAGTATTCTAATAGGATAGGTAAGAGTAGTGTCGGAGGGTCTAGCTTCTAGACCCTAAAAAGAGTTTTTTTAGGGGGTCTAAAAACAAGTAATAATCTTAACTCCCTAAATTTGAACAATTTTCATCAAACTTCCCGTTGGACTCCTTAATCTGACCACAGTTGCAGAAACCCATTAAAGTCAACATCTCCATATGTAAACTATGCAAGGAAAACTATCGTTAACAAAATTCATACAATTTGAAACAGATGGGGTTAAATATTGAAAATAATTATGAAAATTTAAGTAGAAACACAACGTGGTTAAGGTAATTTTAGTTTGATACTTTGATGCACTTATCCAGATGGATACTTGTTCTTAGTGCTTGAATACAAACCAACATGCTCAGGCTGTGGCAGCTGAGGTACAGCCATACACTTATTGGCAGCCTTTGGTCACGGAGAAATAAAGTACTTGCAAGAATTTGATGCTGGACTACTCTATGTACATTAACTACAATTCTACTTTTTAAAAACATCCACAGAAGCACTTAGATCTTATTTTACAGCAGGGAACGTGCAGCCACAAAAGGCAGAGTAAGTACCCGGAATAAGAGAATTATAACCAATATCTTGTTTGAATTAAAAAGAGCTCAAGCACCTGGACCCAACTAATCATATTCACTTGGTAAGCAAGTTAAACATGACTTAAGAAACATGCTTATTGCTTAACCAGAGCAGACAGTTCATAATGAAGCAACATTTATTGAATTCATTCACCACATGGAAATAAGGTCTGTACAAAAAACCAATGCTGTTTCTGCTTCTTTTAAAACTGTTTATTCTTATTTAACTACAAGAGATTGACATCAGCAGTTTTATACTTCAAGCTTGTTATCATTTCATAAAGATATTAATGGTGCTAGTGTCAAGAATCTTTTGTAGTTAAATGTTAGTGTATAATAACAATAAAGGAACTCAAAGCATAAAAAAATTGTAGATCAGCAACAATGTCAAGAATCTCATTAAAATCCAACAGATCTAAAAACAGTCTAGACCACTTCAGACAACAGCTTCTCTGAAGCCATGTAACACTTAAATAAGGTTAAGACTTCAATGTAGCATTTTGGTTTGTTAGAAAGCTCGATGGGTTCCAGCTTCAAGGTTACAGAAAGGCAAAATTGTGTTTCACAGATGCAGTCCACTGCAAATCCACCAACACTGGACAACAGCATTTAAGAGTCCTAAGTTAGCAAGGAATCCTTTAAACTGTTTTCTGTTGCCCTTTCTTTCCAATGAGAGATTTATGAATGTGTGGAATTACACCTGAGAAGAAAAAAAAGACAGTTTTATCAGTTTGCTCAAATTATTAAAGGCACCAATAGCATTAGATCATATTAACAGTGTCAAAGCAAAGCCACATCCCTAAGGTTATGGCAGACTCAAACTGACACATACCTCCACCAGCAATTGTTGCTTTGATTAGGGAATCCAGTTCCTCATCACCTCTTATGGCAAGCTGCAAGTGACGGGGAGTTATTCGCTTCACCTTCAAGTCTTTGGATGCATTTCCTGCTAGCTCAAGAACCTGCAACATTTTTTTAACAGTTCAACAGACCAAGTAAGTGGGAGCTGCAAAGCATTTTGCAGTTAATCCCCAACCCGTAACAAAAGAGGCTCCTACATGCAAAGCACATGCTCTATCACTAAGCTACAGTTCTTGATAACCACTTGTCCTTAAACAAGTTATTAGCACACCAAATCCTGTTTACCTTACTTTGGGCTGTTTAATGGTTTGCAAAAAACAAAAACAAAAAATGTTGCAAGTTGCCTCAAGTGATGCGGTTTAAGAGGCAGAGTACAAATCTGATAAAAATAAACACCTATTTTCCAATTTCGCCTGTTTTAATTGCCAGCCTTAATCATTTATGGGGATTTTACTGCCTAATACTATCATATTAAGGGATATTTTAATGGAAGTTAAGTGCAAGTTACATGCTATAGCTCAAGCAATGTAGGGTTGATTTCCCCCCTACTCCAGTTCTCACCTCAGCTGTGAGGTACTCCAGGATAGCAGCACTATATACAGCAGCTGTAGCCCCCACACGTCCATGACTGGTAGTCCTTGATTTCAGATGCCGGTGAATACGGCCAACAGGGAACTGCATACACAGAAGGAAGTGTCAAGGTCAGAATAAATAGCGCATAGCATCCAAGGACCTCTTAAAAATATAGATGAAACCCATACTGGATGTTTCAGAGAATAGGGATTCAACCTGCGCTGGAAGGGGCTACACTTCCCCTGAAGACTCAGGCTCAGAGTTTGGGTGTACTCTTGGACTTGGCCCTGAACCTGAATGCCCAGGTCTCAACAGTGGCCAGGCATGCATTTGCACAGCTGAGGCTAGTGTACCAACTACGCCTGTTCCTAGAGACATCTGATCTGGCCACTTTCACACATGCCTTAGTTACATCCCGTCTGGATTACTGTAACACACTCTACACACAGGGCTGCCTCTGAAAACTGTTCAGAAACTTCAACTGGTCCAGAAAGCTGCAGCCAGACTGTTGACCAGTTACAGGAAACACATGACTCCCATGCTACAACAGCTTCGCTGGCTACCAACCTGTTCCTGGGCAGAATTCAAAATGCTGGTTATGACCTATAAAGCCCTATATAGCTTGGGACCAGACTACCTGAAAGACTGCCTCCTCCCATACAAGCCTGCCTGGTTTTTAAGATCTTCTGGAGAGGTCCTTTTGAGAATGCCACCTTCAGAGGCAGGTTTGGTGATGACCTGAGAGAGGGCCTCTTCAGTGGCCATTCCTAGACTGCAGAACAAGAAGCTAGGTTGGCTCCCTCTCTGTTGCCCTCCTGCTGGCAGGCAAAGACTGCTTTACTCAAGAAGGCCTTGGGCCTATAAGTAGGTGCAATTGGTTGGGTGCTGTTTTTTTAATTATTTTATTTGTGGTTATTGTATTTTAATGTATTGTTTCAATCAATTTTAATTGTGTAAGCAGCCTTGAGTGCCATTTTTTGGGGTAGAAAGGCAGGGTACAAATCCAAAAATAATTTATCTGTCCATCAGGTATAATTGAAATCCAACTGCACTTTTTCTGCTATAGCCAGCAACCAGAGTGTAGGGTGGTAGAGAAGGGCTTTTTCTCCCTTCCCAGGAATCAACAAAAATGATGACAATGCTGACCCTGAATCTCCCAAACGTGCCTACCTGTAAGCCAGCTCTCTGTGAACGGGACACCGTCTTGGTCTTCGTCTTTCCAGAATCTTTCCCAGCTTTACCTCCAGCCTAATGCATGGGGGGAGGGGGGAGGGGGAGGGAAGAGTACACTGTCAGTTAACAATGGCACCCCTAATCATGTGCTCTCTAGCAGTATTAGGCCAATAGGCCTGGGCCTCAGGGTTGAAGTAGAGGGCTGCATAGCCCAGGGGCCACCTAAACAACTGTCCAGAGAATGGCAAATATTGGGGTCAACACAGCTTGGCACAGCATCTTCTCTCTCCTTATTTTAAAAGACATTTTATAGACAGAGACAGCCAGCTGGAGATGTACTCCGTCTACAACAAAATGGTGTGCATCCCAAAGTAAACGTGTTTAGCATCGAGGCATTAGAAACAAACTCCATTTTACTGCTGTAGTCGTGATGGTGCCATGATTTAAGAGCCTTTAAAATATGAAACTGCACACGCTCGAAGTATTTCTTTATCAAGGGTGGCAAATTGACGTTTGCTTCACCATATCAGCAACGTAGGACCAGTTGTAAAGCATGGAATGGCGGGGGGAGAGGAGAAAAGTTAATTACGTACTTCACAACGGAAGCCAATACCCATTGCTGAGGTGCCCCATAAGACCATTAAGTCCAGGGTCTGAAGTGAAATTACTTGGCTGCACGTTGGTACTCTCTTCCCTTGGCCCCGTACAAAAGGCAGAAGCAACTCCACCGAACTTTACAACCATTCGCGATTCAAAACCGGAGACGCGGCTAAGGCATACGTAAGAGGCCCACGCATGCGCACTTAGCATCGCCTCACAGGTTTTCTGCACCACCACCAAGCGCTCGGCGCCACAACGAGCCGGTCAGGAAGCGCATGCGCTCTGGTAGCTACATAACTGCCCCGACCACCGCAATCGTGCGCACGGAAGACCGCGCCCCGCGCACCCAATACGAAGACCGTTGGTAGCACGAGACGCACGTTCGCCTCAAAGGCTCACGTACTCCCAACAGTCACAGGCCCGCTCAAGCGCGCTCTCGTGCCCGCCCGCCGGCCCTTCCCTCCCCGCGGCGCTTCTTACCATTTTGAATGAGGTCTCTTCGCTCCCGGATGGAGAAACGTAGAAGGCGGTTCAGGAAAACACTAATGCCACTCAACAGAGACCTCTTTTATTTTGCGCCACCGCCGCCAGTTCAAAATTGCGTCCGCTCCCGCCTTCCACGAGCCCTTTATACCCGACTCTAACGTTCCTACATCCGGGAAATCGGATCGGAAAGTCAGCCAATCGCCGCGAAGGGGCGGTTCTCCCTGCGCTCCGAGAAGACCAATCGGAAGTGGGACTGGGACCGGACTATTCGGAGAAATTCGTCCCGAGCCGCCCTTTGGAGCTCCGCCCACATTTAAAGTGACACACCCCTTGAAACGCTGCGCTCGTCTGAGGCGGGACGAATTGGCGGAGAAGGGCAAGCGGTCTTCAACCTGTCCAGACCTTGGAGCCCGCCTTTTAACTTCTAATCGCGATATAGGGATCTTTCCCCCTTCTCCCGCCAATAATATACACGAAAAAAGATCTCCCCCCCCAAGAGACAGGGACGCAATTGCAGGCGATTACACAAAAAACCTGGATTTCTGGGGAAGAAGTGTATTTTCAAAAGAAAAGAGCCCTCATTAGAAAACATAATTATCCTTTGAAACAGAAAAGAAAAGAAAGCAAGTTGGTGCCGAGAAGATGCCCAACCCTGGTTTCACTTTTTTGCTGCCCAGATAGCCTTTGGCCATTGGGCAATATAGAAAAGTAATAAATAAATACATTTTAGGAAACAGCACAAAAGGGTCTGCTCCGTCCTCCGATCTGCCCACACAGTCCAATATTTTGAACAAACAAATATTGTGTGTGTTGTATTTGCAAATATGTGGCACCATTTCCCGGGCAGCCTTCTCCAACCTGGTGTCTTCCAGATGTTTTGGAATTCAGCTTCCATCAGGCCTGGACAGCATAGCCAATGGCCAGGAATGGTGGGAGTTGTAGTCCAAAGCTCCAGGTGGGCACCAGGCAGGGGAGACTGGTGACTCCTATGTCAGTGGGGCTTCTTATCCATTGCAACTTTTTGTTTGAGCTTTATAGGAGCTATCCATGGTGCTCCGTGGTGGTAAACCTGTTTTGGGGATGGGGTTCAGCACCATGGGCAGCTCCTATAAAGCACAAACAAAAAGATGCCACGGATAAGGAGCCCCACTGACATAGGAGTCACCAGCCTCCCCTGGCATCAGATTGGGGAAGGCTAAGGTATTGTTATGCACTCCCTATTTCCCCAAGCTGTGGGGAGTTGCAATGCTGCAGGACTTAGATGGAAAGCACTGGAGGCTTCTGGTGTCTCTGAAATACTTATTTTTTTCACAAATTGTATTTCGCCTATCCAGTCATGGTTCTTGACATTTTGTTCTATGTGTATTGTTTCTGCATTTTATTGTGTATTGCCTGATACTTTTGTTATGGCTTTCAGCCAAATAAAGCTTACTGATTTATAAATATGCAGGCTGAGCAAAGTGAAGGTAAACACTCCTGATGCAAGTTGTGGTGTCTGCTTAGAGATCACCAGCGAACAGTTGTGAGAGGTGGCTACAAAACTGCATCCTAGTTTAAAAGTCTCTCAGCATTTGTCCCTTAAAGAATTGCAATCTCATACACATCTACACTATTAGGGTGCAATCCTATCCAAGTTTAGTCAGAAAAAAGGCCTACAACTCCAGCTATGCTGGCCTGGCTGGAGCATGCTGGGAGTTGTAGGCCTTTTTTTCTGTCTAAACTTGCATAGGATTGCGCTTTCAGTCTCTCTCAGTTCCCGTTCCTGAAGGCAAATCAGCCATTCAAGTGACCACCCAGTCATTTACATTGACCACTGTTAACGGTGAATTACTATTACTCATTCACAGCTCACAATGATATGGTTAGAACTGATGCCAAAGCTCACCCCAATAATTCTGTTTTCACTGAGACCTTGAATGTCAGCAAACCTCTGAGCATTTCTAAAGTGCTTTTTGTTTGTGGGAACAGGACATAGATTAAGTAGGGGGTGATCAGAGATTTCAGGCTTCTGAGTTCTACTAAGTTTTTTTTGTTTTTAATAAAGCACTGACATCCACCAACAGGAGCCAGATACAAAATAATGACTGGGAAAGAGAGGGCATACTTATAACTCAGGTCTTTCTGTCATTGCTATTGTTAAAAGGGTTAGGAGTCAGAAACACTTGTAAATCTATTACAAGTGACTCAGAGATCTACCAGGGGATCTAGATCTACGTTCTTCTGCTCACCCCTCAGGGCCAGTGCTACCATTAGGCCAACTAGGCTGCCTAGGGCGCAGGGCTAAAGGGGGTGCCAGAAATAGGGAGGGAGGGCTCCAGTGGGAAGGGGGAGCGCTAAAGATCTGATCATGCCTAGGGCACCAAACTGCCTTGCACGGGCCCTGTCACCCCTGGATTAAAGATCAGGGCAGATGGCCTGCCTTGAGTCCCAATCCCAGTCCCAATCCTGAGAAGTTAAGGAGTGCAATGGAATGTTTGCTCTGTTGCCTCCAGATCAGAAAGTGACTGCCAGTAGCTGCCTGTACAACTGACTACTATGTCTCTGGCTCACAGCCCTCAGGCAGTTTTGATCACCCCCTTGTTCTGTCCACTACCTTCTCTTTCTGTTCCCTCCTCCCTCTGTTTTTCTCAAAGCCTTCAGTGGACTAATCCCTCCCCTCCCACCCACCCCCCAGTCTCAATATGCATCTGGCTTTGGGCTTCAACTTTAGGTTCAGACTAGGCAATGCTATGCATTTCAGGAGTAAGTCCCACTGAGTTCAACAGCATAGGATTGCAGCCTTGTCTGCATGGTGTCTCAAACATGGCCTCCAGAAGGAGCAGCCAACCAGGGCTGGCCCAGGACCTGAGGCGGAGTAGCAAATGGCAGCAGCCCTAAGGCCAGTTGAGTTATTTTGGCAGCTAAGGCAGAAAACCCGACAGGCACCTCTCCTTTCCTCTGCAGGAAAAAGACTGTGGCGGACCGAACTTGGTCCATTGCGCGGGTTCAGCACCTTAAGAGTTAACCGGCACCAAAATCATGCCCTGTATGCCGCTGTCAAAACCTTTACTTTCAGCCGCAAGTAAAATTGACAAGGAATCCCCTTGGAAACACAGGGAAGCCACAAGCTAGTTAGTTACAAAAAAAAAAAAAGAGTTTAATGGAGCGGAACTAATAGACTACAGGAATTTCACAGTATAAACAGAACCGTCAATACAGATAGGAAAATGGAAGTATTCAATTTGCTTTCTAGGTAGGCTTTGCTCGAATGCAGAATATTACCTGACACCAGAGACTCTGACTCTAGATTCTAACGTAGCGGTTTGCTTTGCCGATCGCCGGGCATCCTTCCTGGGGTTGGAAGTTGCTTGGCCCTAGCTGGAGCTAGCGACTTGACCTGTGCAAGCCTGCACCGTGTTCCCAACAACCCCTTGTTCTTTGGCACGTATCTTTTCTACCTTCCCTCGCCCCCTCCCTGCCCTTGATGATCAGGTGGGCTGGTGGCGCCTTTCGGGTGCTGGCATCTCGTGGGTACTTTGGGGTACTTTGCAGCTTTTTGAGACTGCCCCCCCACCTCAGGAATGTTATGCGCTTCTTTGAGGGGAGTGTAAATGTGCCCCATTGAAGGTATGCAGATGTGGCAGATGTGGCTTGTGTATAACCGGTCTGCCCAGAATTGTGTCTCCTGTGCCCCGTGTGGGGATTATGCAGACAGAGGGGTGACAGCGGAAAAGGGGAAAACATGTCAGGGTTCAATAGTGTGCTCAGGCTTTCTCTCCACAAAGACAGTAATAATAAATAGCTCATAATTTACTGCCATTTCATGACACCCCAAATCAGCTGCCTAAAGCAACCACCTCCATCTGCCTAATGGTAGGGCCAGCCCTGAACAGTTTTCAAAAGTGCACACATATGCTAAGATCCCTCAATAATAAAGGTATTCTTGGGAATCCTGCATGCTTCTTCTGAGCAGCAGTCACCCCACCCCATGCCACCCCCCCCAAAAGGAACCACATCATGCCAACCCATTGTATCTTGCCACCCCACATGCAATTCATTCAAGTTCCTTGCATTTTCCTGCCATGGCTCCTCATCCTACCCTCAATCCTCCTACGCTTGGCTATGCTGGCTGGGAATTATGGGAGTTCCAGTCCAATACACCTGGAGGGCGCCATGTTGGGGAAGGCTGGTACATGAGAACAGCAAAGGCTGAGATAGAACCATTCACACAGTAATTTACCATGTGGGTCAGGCAGGCATGTCACTGGTGTGCTAACTCTATGTGGAAATAGGGCAATGCATGTGGATGTGGAGGGCACATCCTAGAACATTTTACACAGACATATACTTTGATCTGTTCATTACATTCTGTTTTGGCCCAGAATCCATTCCTCTGGTATTACCACTATAGCACCTGCATGCATTTGTGAAGTATGCACACTAATGCAGCCTATTCTCTCTTACTCTCTGCTCTGTCATGTTATGGTCTGGATTAAATTCACTGTATCACAATGCTCCTTGGCTAATAAGTAACGAAGCTCTCCCAATCCCTGCTCTTGCAATTCAACTGTTGCAAAGTTTCAGTTACAGCCTAGCACCCATTTTCCTTCCTGTCCGTTATTGTTCTCAACAATTCTCAACAGCAGAAGAACCTGTTAGTTGATGATGGAACATGATGGACTCTAGGTTAAGGGCATCCATTTCAGATAGCAGTACTAAGGGTGCAACCCTATGCATGTTTAGACAGAAAAATGTCCTCCAACTCTCAGCATTCCCCAGCCAGCCATAGGGTGTGTTTGAGAGCGTGTACCTCAGCTATTCTGAAAGAGAATACTTGCAGCTCACTGGTGAAAATGAGGAGGAGCCCCAGTCCTATGTGCATGTTTACCGTGGTGCAGGTAGGCAAATTTAGACCCCAGACGTAATAATTATGTTCCCTCCCCCTTTAGATGGCCATGTGTATTATTTCAGTTGTGAAGCACGGTAACTTACACTTCTCTTCTCCCCTCCCCTGCCTATTCCATGCTCCATCAGGTGGAAGTGGACAATGACCACAAAAGCTTATGCCAGAATAAATATGTTAGTCTTTAAGGCAGTGGTTTCCAAACTTGTGTCCCCAGTTATTTTTGGCCTACAACTCCATGCTGGGAGTTGTAGGCCAAAAACATCTGGGGACACAAGTTTGGAAACCACTGCTTTAAGGTGACACAAGGCTCTTTGTTGTTTTTGCTGCAACAGACTATCACAGCTACCCCTCTGGAAATTAATAAAAACAAATAATCTTACATAATAAATACAGCTAGATGACTAACTTTTCTCAAAACATATAGATCACTTTCCACTTACTGAGATCCCCAGGCATCCCAAGGACCATACCTTTCCCTCCCTCTCCTAAAATGATTTTTTTTTAAAAAAAGGTCCTGACAGATACAATAATTCTAGTTCTTCAGAGATGCTATCGCTATGCTGGTGCTCAGTTCTAGAGTCCCGATCCAGCTCTGGTTGTACCCAGTTATGTGTGTGACTAGATGTTTCAGAATGTGTGGACAGGGATGTCCATTCAAATATGCACCCAAATGCGGATCTAATTAAAATATTGTAAAGTACTGGAGAGATGGTGATGATGAATAATAATAATAATAATAATAATAATAATAATAATAATAATAATAATAATAATTATTATTATTATTATTATTATTATTATTATTTATCACCCATCTGGCCGGCAACCGGCCACCCTGGGCGATGTACACAGATAAAAATACAAGATAAAAACAGAATAAAATACAGTTAAGCAATATAAAATTTTAAGATAATTAGCCCACCCCATATTCCCGCCTGAATAGCCAAGTTTTTAATGAGCGGCAGAAGCTCAGCAGAGAGCATCCAACTGATATTCACAGTTGGATGCACATCTGATTTTCACCTGTAGTTCCTGATCAGCAAACGATAAAGTCATAGGAGCCTGTTCCTCTTATCTAGATTTGGGCATAGAAATTTCCAGGTGGTCTTCTCTTACTGAGCTGATCTCTGCAGGAAAACTAGCGGAAGGAGCGATCCTACAGTCCATAGACATCATCGGGGGGGGGGGGGGAGCATAGGACACTTCAGTTTCCTAGAACTGAGGTCAGAGACAAGGCTCCAACCTTGGAGCCTGGAGTCAATGCTCTGACTGACCCCCCCCCCCGCAGCCGAAGTGGAAAGGACCATGCCTGCTGCCTCTCTAAAGTTGGGAACTGAACCTCAGAGAAGGGGAAAGGTTAGGGGGTGTTCCGGTGGGCAGGGAGGGGAGGAGTATGTAGAGGCCAGGATATCCTGTGTCCTCTGCAGCCTCCTTCCGCCCCCCCCTGCACAGCATACCAGCTAGATGGCAGAAAATGGCCATCTAACGAAAATGCAGAGCGGGAGGAGCAGGGAGGCGCAGATTGCCTCCACCACTCCTCCTGCTCTGCACTGGATGATCCTCAGCCTCGTCTACACTGGATTGAGCCCTAAAATGAATTCAGTTTCTCTGCAAACCATCTGGAAATTTTTAGTATTAAGAACAGTTATGGCCACATGATGGCAGCATAACATAGAGAGAGATCTTGATCCCTTCTAATGATCTAATCTAACACTGTCACTAGATCAGTGGTGGACAGGAACTGGTAGACTACAACAGGAATGGACAGAAGATAGATCAGCAGGATCTATTGGTGGAACTCCGAGTGATTTGCAGTAGATTGGCATGGTTTTTGGACTGCCAGTTGTTTAACAATGGCAACAACAAAATGACTTGTTTCTACCTAAATTAGGCTGCTGAAAAGAAGAAAGCTTGGAGTAACCAGGAGTGGACTTTTGTGTGAAAGGACTGTGAGAGCTCAGTTCATTTCTAGTACTGAAAACAAATTCCTAGGCTCAGAATATGCTCAGACAGAGACACCCTGTTCTTTATTTCTAAGCATATGTCTTTTGCTGCTGGTTCTGGCTGCTGCATTTTGGTGTTCTAGGAAAAAACAAAGTAGACCCAAGAGGTCTGAAATCTGCCTGCTTCAGGACTACAACACCACCTGCCATTTTCCAGTGGAAAATAAAGGCTACTGCGGTGAGCAGCATTAACCCCATTCTGGCCCAAGTGCTGACACCAGGCCTGTTTGCCACTGCCCCGTTATCTGCTGCTCCCTGAGAGGTCATTTCACAGGAGTCTCGGTTGCAAGGCCCTGGACTTTGGCTGTGTTGGGACTTGAAAAAGATACTAGGAGAGGATATATTGTGGAGTAATATCCTTCCTATCTCACGTTAGTGAGATCAGCAGAGTAGAGTCCCTTTCCAACTTAAAAGAAGCTTAGATTTGGCTAATGTTAGCCAGTTAGCATTTGGTAATCCAGGATGCTTTAAGGCAGACTGGATTTCCCTGGTTTTGCCCCCTTTTCTCTCCCTCAGAACAATAATCAGAGTCTTGTAAAAGTTAAAAGTAACATTTACTCACTCAGATTATGCAGTTTCATTCAGGCAGGCTTAAAAGACGTTTCTTACAGTTGGTTACAGTACATTTGTAGTTACTTGGGGTCTGAACTTGTGGAGTTCAGAGCAGCAACTCTGGTTACATGCTGCTGCTAAAACAACCTAGAGCCAACAACAGAAGGTGCTACATTCACTAAGAGTCTGAACAGAAAGAGGAAGAAGTTGAGAACTACGCCCACTTCCTGTTCAGGCTGTTAATAATTCAATGAGTACCTTCTACGAAAACCACCCTAGAAGGTATCAGTGATCTTAACCATTTCACCCAATTACCTGGTGAAACATTAGCCGTAGGTTTTGACTGCAATTTTAATTATCCAACACACCCCTTCTCAGGCAAAAACAACACAAATTCATTCATAATTTTATTAATCCACCCACAGTCCCATCTTGACTAGAAGATTCTGGAAACTGTCTCTTGGTAGAGGCTTGGTTAGGATGTCAGCAGTTATTTCCTTAGTATGACAGTATGTCAAATCCACAAGTCCATCTTGGACAGCCTCACGCACATAATGATACTTCACCCCGATGTGCTTCGTTCTGGCTTCGTTCTGGCGTGGAACTTCTCACTCTGGGACAGTCTCAGGCAACTCTGGTTGTCTTCCATCAGGCAAACGGGCTCCTTTCGCACCAACCCAAAGTCTTTTATCAATTGATCCAGCCAGGCCACCTCTCTGCAGGCCACCTCTCTGCAGGCTTCTGTGGCAGCTATGTATTCAGATTCTGTAGAAGACAAAGCTATACAGTTCTGTTTATAACTGCCCCATGCAATTGGACCATTTGCATACATGAACACATACCCACCAGTGGATTTGTAGTCCTTTGAATTGCCAGCCCAATCAGCGTCCGTGTACCCCATTAGTTTCAGGTTGCTGTCAGCTGGTAACTTTAGCTTATAGTTCATGGTTCCTTTAAGATAGCAAACCACCCTCTTTACACCAACCCAGTCAGATTCAGTGGGATTACTCACTTTCCTGCTGAGAATCCCCACTGCACTCGCAATGTCTGGCCTACAGGTGGTGGTTAAGTAGAGAAGCTTTCCTCCTATTGCTGACCTGTACTTGTTGTCAGGCAAAGGCTTTGACTCTTCCTGGTTCTTTAGAAAGTCAGTGTTCATGGGTGTGGCGACTGGATGTGCTTCTTGCATCTCCAGGCTGTTAATTAGTTCAGCAACCTTCTGCTTCTGACTTAGTAGAAAAGAACCATCTTCTTCTCTCTCTATTTGGATTCCAAGGTAGTAGTGTACTTTTGCTAGTTCTTTGACTCCTACATCCTTGCTTAAATGTTTCACAACTTCTGTGTAGTCTCTGTCATTTGCTGTTGCAATGATCAAATCATCAACAAATGCAAGAATGTAAGAGAGTTGTCCATCATTGCATTTGGTGTACAAACACTTATCTGCATTCCCTTGTTTGTACCCTAGTTGTTTCAGCATCTTGTGTAACTTTATATTCCAGGCCCTGGCAGCCTGCTTGAGTCCATACAAGCCCTTCTGGAGCTTGCACACCAAATGGGCTTCCTGTGGTTTGACAAAACCCTTTGGCTGTTTCATGTAAATCTCCTCTGAGATTTCACCATACAAAAATGCTGTCTTTATGTCAATGTGCCTCACCTCCATCTGCTTTGAAGCCACTATGCTCAAAAGTGTTCTCACTGTGCTGTACCTCACAGTGGGGGCAAATGTGGCATCATAATCTTCTCCATATTGCTGGCTGAAGCCTTGAGCTACAAGTCTCGCTTTGTAGCACTGCACTTCCCCTTCTGCCCCTTGCTTAATTTTAAAAATCCACTTACTTCCTATGGCCTTCTTTCCAGGAGGTAGGTCAGTAAGCGTCCATGTCTTGTTCTGATGCAGTGCATCCATCTCCTCCTGCGCAGCCTTCCTCCAGAGACGGGCTTCTGTGTCTGGCATCTCCTTTATCTCCTCCCATGTAGAAGGTTCTTGGGGTAGCGCCGACCCTGCAGAGTAGGACAGCCGGAGTGGTGGAACATCTCTGTTGGATCTAGATGACCGTCTGACCTGTGGTTCTGGAACCGCATCAGCTTCATCGTCCTCCTCCAGTGCAGGCATGTCCTCATCACTCTGCTCCTCTTCGTCTCTGCTGCTGCTTTTAGGGGTTGGGTACTGTGGGGCTTTACCTCCTCTTGCCAGCTCCTTGCGCTGCAGTTCCTTTATTGTGCTTGTTTCTCTGTGTCCAAGTCTTCTGTGCCAAAGCTCCAGATCAGCCTCATCCTTCTTCTTTGGGCACACCACTTTAGCAGACTGAGATTCTGAAACAATAACCTCATACACGCCATTGATCAGACTAGCTTCAACAAACACTTCACCATTTTTGGACACTTTACACTTGTCACCTTCAAATAGTACTTTGAAGCCTTTCTTTGCTAAAGTGGAGACACTGAGCATGTTGCAACTTAATTTTGGAACGTAGATAACTCTGTCTACACAGTTCTTTCTGGTTTCACCACCAACCTTGCAGTGTAGAACTCCTGAGCCTGCACCTTGTGCCTTTATCACATTGCCATCTGCAATCTGGATATCCTCACTTTGTGATTCTTCAATCTCATTGATTTCTTTGAAGAATCCTCTCTCGTGTGAGAAATGGCTCGATGCACCCGAATCTATCACCCATTTACTTGACTTACTTTTGTAACAGTTAGCTGCTAAACTCTTCTGTTGCATCAGTAAGTTATTCTCATCAATCCCCTTCTTTTCCTTTTGCTGCCTAAAAGATGGGGGCTTCTTTGTCTTTGGGGCCTTACAGAACTTGGCAATATGTCCCTCTTTGTTGCAATTAAAGCAGACAATTCTCTTGGATGTGCCTTTCCCATTCCCTTGGGACAAGTAGTTTGAGTCACTTTGCTTAGAATGCCTGATTGGAGATTCTTCCCTTCTCTCAACACATTCTTCTCTCAAATGACCAATTAAATCTTTTAGTGTTAAATTTGGGACACAGTCCATTCTGGATATAAAAATCTCAAACTTATATCCCAGTGACCCCAGGAAGTAGCAGACCTTCTGATCTTCATTCATCACGTATTCTGCCAGTCTTAACTTTTCAATAATAGTTAAAAACTCTTCCACATGACTTCCACAATCCTTCTTTGATTCAAGTTTTAAATGAAACATATCTCTCACTAGGCGTTTGTGAGACCGCTTGCTTGTAAATCCAAATGCCTTTTCTAGATTATATAGCACTTCTCTGGCTGTTTCCCCTTCTCCAGCATGGATCATTTGGCAATCAGTTAAATTTTCTATGATAACAGATATTGCTATCCTGTTTTGCTTTTCCCATTCTTTGGCTGCTGCTCTGGCCTCTTCACCAGCGCCACTGGGCTTATCTTCCTTAATACAGCCCAGGACTTCAAGTCTGTCCAAAATCACTTTCAATCGCCTATTCCATTGTATGAAATTTGCTTCAGTTAATTCGGGCAGCCTGGAGAAGCTCTCTCCTCTTGAGTTTCCTCCGCTCATCTTCAGCGATCAAAAATCAAGAAAAATGCCCAAAAATTCAAAATTGGGAAAAAATGCCAAACTCAAAAGTGGAAAAATGTGCAAAACTCAAAAACTGAAAATGCTCAAAACTCAAAAACCTTCACTGCCTTACTACTGCCTTCTGAGGAAAGGGGGTTTCTCTTTCACAAGGAGACAATGGAGTCACCATGTGCTCACCAGGGAACAAAGAAAAATATGGCCGCTTTGAATTCCTCTTCTCCCTGAAGAGAATCCAGTGGCATACACCAAAATGCTACCAAAACAATCTGTCCTGGGCCCATAACCCGTGTTAGGACTTGAAAAAGATACTAGGAGAGGATATATTGTGGAGTAATATCCTTCCTATCTCACATTAGTAAGAACAGCAGAGTAGAGTCCCTTTCCAGCTTAAAAGAAGCTTAGATTTGGCTAGTGTTAGCCAGTTAGCATTTGGTAATCCAGACCAGGATGCTTTAAGGCAGACTGGATTTCCCTGGTTTTGCCCATTTTTTTCTCTCCCTCAGAACCATAATCAGAGACACAGTCTTGTAAAAGTTAAAAGTAACATTTACTCACTCAGATTATGCCGTTTCATTCAGGCAGGCTTAAAAGACGTTTCTTACAGTTGGTTACAGTACATTTGTAGTTACTTGGGGTCTGAACTTGTGGAGTTCAGAGCAGCAACTCTGGTTACATGCTGCTGCTAAAACAACCTAGAGCCAACAACAGAAGGTGCTACATTCACTAGGAGTCTGAACAGAAAGAGGAAGAAGCTGAGAGCTACGCCACTTCCTGTTCAGGCTGTTAATAATTCAATGAGTACCTTCTAGGAAAACCACCCTAGAAGGTATCAGTGATCTTAACCATTTCACCCAATTACCTGGTGAAACATTAGCCATAGGTTTTGACTGCAATTTTAATTATCCAACACCATACAATGCTAGTAACAGCAGCACAATATCATGGTTTGTGTTATTAACCCCTCCCTCCGGAAGGAACACACACAGCTCCAACTGACATTTCCCTGGGGCGGCAGACTCTGTCCTCATTCATCAGCCAGAGAACCAAGGGCCACTGGGAGGCTGCACCCCCTGCCTTCCAGAATTAACATCACGGCAAGGAGGAGACCGGCCTGACCAAAGAAGGAACAGCTGCAGGGAGCTTGTTTTGCCCTTCCCTGCAAGAAAAAAGAAAGAAAAAATTAAAAAATATATATTTAAGAACCTTGTAACTAAGAACTGGTGCCTGAGCTTTGCTTTCTTCCTCCACCCTCCCAATCCCTCTTCCTTTTGTGTCATGTCTTTTAGATTGTAAGCCTGAGGGCAGGGACTGTCTAATATTAATCTTTGTAAGCCACTCTGGGAGCCTTTTTTGGCTGAAGAGTGGGGTAAAAATGCTTTAAATAAATATAGTATCAGAGGCAGTATGCCAATGTACACTAGTTGCTGGGGAACATGGGCAGGAGGGTGCTATTGCACTCGTGTCCTGCTTATGGGTTTCCCATGAGCAGCTGTTTTGGCCACTGTGTGAACAGAATGCTGGACTAGATGGACCCATGGTCTGATCCAGGATGGGGCTTCTTATGTTCTTAAAAATGTGTATTGCCCTAAACAGCATGGAGGAAGAGTGGAAGGATAAATAGAAAGAGTCACAACCTTACCTAAGATGGTTGTACCAGTGGCAGTCTGACCATCTTTTGAAGACGGAAGGAGGAAGATAGTCAGAATTATAGAGTTGGAGGGGCCCTTGTAGGCCATCTAGTCCAGGTCCCTGCAGAGTGCAGGAAATCCAGAGCTAGAGCATCCTCAACAAAAGGCTGCAAATAGCCTCTCTGCTTGAAGATCTGCAGAGCAGGACAGCCCACCTACCTCCTAGGTAAGTGGTTCCATTGTTGAACTGCTCCCACAGTCAAGGCATTTCTGCTAATACTCAACCGAAATCTACCCCCTGGTAACATAAGCCTGCATGAGAGCTAACCTTGCCCTCTGGGTATAATGGAAAAGCCAACAGTTTTTTTTTTAAAAAACATCAAAGTGGGTCCTGAGTCCTGAAAGTTTGAAATTATGGTGGTTTCATTGTCTTCACGGTGGACTGTAGAACATCGCGCCCAGTGGAGTTTTAATAATGGATGCTGGGAACTCTGGTCTTAAAATTGCTGTGCAACCTTTCCAAAAAAGAATGCCCAAGTTTCTGAAAAGTACATAATTAATACTTGTATGTCACTTTAGTTTGTATGAAGCAATGCAATTAGAAGCCTTCTGCATTTATACACAAAGACTTACCAAAATGGTATAGCTAGGTTGCCATTAAAAAAACAAACAAACAAACAACTCACACGTTCAGTTTAAGATCTTGCTTTTACATTGGTAGATGGAAAGCTGTAAACCTATTTTAAAAGGTGCACATCTCTCCTCCCTCCACTGATAAGGATAGTTGCTTTGGCTTATAATACACTGAAATTTAATATAGTTTTGCTCATATTTGCTTAGCAACAGATTAATTGCTAGCAAGGTATCCAAAATTATAAACCAAAATTATATAGACACTAGGGAATAAACTGAAAATGTATAAGGGTTAAAAAGACTTTTTTTTTTTTTTTAATGTTCATTGCTAATAGGCATGTGTTGGCTGAGAGAATTCAGAATGAAGTTGAGAAACTTCACATGTGAATCTTTTTCTTAAAAATAAAAGAAAACTGGACTGTTTAGAAGTTCTCTAGAAGTAAAGTTATCTCCCCCCCCCCCCGGCAGGATTGCTGAGTTTCTGCTTGCCCCCATCATTTCATGTACCGATATGTTGGGGAAAGCTGTACCTGTTGAATTTCTGTCTATCACACGGTCAAAGCTTAGGAGCCTTGCCAGAGGCGGCAGGGGCAGGGGCGGGAGCGATGAACCTATACAGAAGGAAAGCTCTTTCTTTTCCCTGTGCTCCCATGAGCAGCAGCACACCCTCCTTCTCCCTGCCCATAAATCAGAGGTAGACGCAATGTCAAATACTGCCAACAGAAGAGAAGATTTGGGACCGGATATGAACTGTGAATGGGAGTTGGAGGAGGAGGGGGATGAGGCAGGCTATGCTTCGCTGGAGTAAAAAGCTGGCTGCTAGCAAGAAGCATGCAAGGGCGAGGAAGAACATGAAATCTGTGATGGCACAGCGGAAGCAGGCAGGCAGGAGCCAGGCAGGTCCTGAGCAGGTCTGGGAGGCTAATCTCCTCCCGGGGATTAAGAAACCCTCTCCTTCAGAGTGGAGTAAATGGGAGGTGAGTGACCAGAGCTGGTATTTGGGATGGTTGTTTATTTTATGGGTCATCTCTCTGCCCAAAGGCACCTGAAGCGAATTGTCGTTCTTCTTCTTGTTAATATTTATTATGTCAGGACAGTGGTAGCATTTGGGTATCAGAGTGCATACAAAAGGTTCAGGTGCCAGCCAGCCAGCCAAGCCCTCTTCCAAAATATTCCATTCCATCCTCCCCCAGGTTTCCACTGCCACAAGTCAGTCAGTATTCCATATCCTCTGACTATGCTCAGTCCTCAGGGTTCCCCCCCACACACCTTTAAGGGCTCTTCCCTCCCTAAAGATTTTTGGGTACTTCTGCAAACTCTGGGGTTTCTCCCAATCTTGCTGATACCACCCTCTTGTGCATGGATGGTGTTGTTTTGGCTATATAAGAATCCGCACTCTGAGAATGAGTTCTCTGTGAATGTACAAGATGATAGTAACAGAAGCACTGGATCTGTGCCAGTACAGCTGTTAACACTGAGCAGCATTTTCTTTTTTGTAAGGCATCAATTCTAGTTTTTAGTTGGTCCCTGTATCTGTGCTGTTAACAGTCTGGCACTAGAAGGGGAAATGTTTATCTCCAGTCCACGCATGCTGTGAAAAAAATCCCCCCCCCCCGCTGATTTCCGCATGTCAGCTGTTATTAAAGGCATAAGAGTGGGCCAGATCTAGGCAGTTGGCAACCCTAGTAGTCCTTGGGAGATATCCCTCCTGTAACTTTGAGAACTTTTCATGTTTTATGATGAAATTATACATGCATTTCTTCCGACCCCCCCCCCCCAACATCTAAAGTCTGGCCATTAGAAAAGACTCTTCAAGCCTTCTAAATAATAGGGTGGCTACCCAACTGGAATTTTACTGGTTCAGATAGAAGTTTATCCTTTTATAATTGAGGCTAGAAAGCTGGGGGTGGGGTGGGAGGACCCCAGACAGCATGCCCTTGGTGCTGTCGGTGTACACATGTGTGCAGCCATCGCGTACGCCTCTGTGCGCTAAGGCACCACATGGAGGGGGCAGCAGGTGACTTTGTAGCACAGCGCACATGCATGGAGTGTGGAGGCTGTGAAAACAAATGGCCATCTGTTCCCAATGTTTCCCCCCATTGATAATTTGGTGGATACTGCATATGTGTGCGGCCTTTTAAAATCTCTCCGCAGATCTTTTCTGTGAAGTTTTTTTTGGGCACAGTCCTCATCCCCTACTGAAAGTGAGCTTAAGTCTGTGTAACTGAACACAACTTTTTCCTTGTTCACCCCACCTCTATGAATCCCCCTGCCCCATGTTATTCTACCTATCTATTATCTCCTTTCAGGGCATGCCACCCTTACAAAGCAGCTTACAATATTACAAAAAAACATGAAAATACAATTTGTTGGAGGATATGGGAAGGAGTCGGTCCTATACTGGTTAGGGCGAAGCAGAGTTTTCTCCCTTATGCACAGCCTGGCAGGGCCGGTGCAAAGCAGTTTGGTGCCCTAGGCAAGATCAGATATTTAGCACCCCCCCTTCCCACTTGAGCCCTCCCTCCCTCCAGCCCTATGCTCCTGGCGCCCCCTTTAACCCGGCGCCCTAGGCAGCCGCCTAGTTGGCCTAATGGTAGCATCGGCCCTGCAGCCTGGTTATTGAAACTGGTTATCACCATGTGGGTTGTTAAACCCTGCTAAAAGGCTCTTAAAAGGAAATGGATTGTCCAAACAAACTAATAAAGACCAGGGATGGGGACTCGGACTCCAGGACTCGACTCGTGAGTCGGACTGAGTCCCCCCTCTGACTTGAGTCAGACTCGAGTCCCAATATTTTTAATGGGACTAGAGACTTGACTCGGGACTCGAGACCAAGGACTCGTGTTCCAAAATCGTGCTCCTCAAATGCAACATGGATAGGTTTTAGGAAGTACAGCAAGTTTATTTTTTAAAATCATTTTCCTAAAATGCAACCTTTCAGACATTTTGGGTTTGGCTGCCTCTGCCTGCCTGGTCTCTCCTTAACCAGTTCCACAGTTTGAATTGTCCAAGACAAAGGCCTTTGCCTGCCTGTTTTGGGGTTCCCTGCCTCCTCTGCCTGTCTGGTTATTTTGGGCTTGTCTGCCTGGTCTGTTCTTGCCAAAATCAGTTGCAGAGTTTTGAAATAAAAAGGCACACTTGTGCCTAGAATTTATTTAAGCCACACATCTGAAATAGCCTTATTTTGTTGGGGGGGGGGGGAACCCATTGATTTTAATAGGGACTCGTGGAGTCAGCTTTGGGAGTGACTCGTGACTCATGAGTCACCATTTTGGACCAAGGACTCAGACTCGAGACTCGGGTCCAAAGACTCGTGACTCGACTCGTGACTCGAGACCAAGGACTCTTCAACATCCCTGATAAAGACATTTATTAGTTTTACTTACAGTCCGTTTTTTTCATATGCCTGTGTCTATCATGTTGGAGAGAGAGAGAGAGAGAGAGAGAGAGAGAGCTGGCCACAGAGAAGCCGGAAGTAGGGAGGAGGGGTTAGAAAACATGCACCCTGGGGATTGTTCAATTAACCCTTTCCTCCCACTGTAACTAGTGGTTACATTACCTCGTTGATTTGAGCAGGCAATATTACAATTTCCATC
This sequence comes from Shinisaurus crocodilurus, assembly GCA_021292165.1. Classification (NCBI taxonomy): domain Eukaryota; kingdom Metazoa; phylum Chordata; class Lepidosauria; order Squamata; family Shinisauridae; genus Shinisaurus; species Shinisaurus crocodilurus. The sequence goes on from CM037876.1 coordinate 31,146,390, forward strand.
ACAATTACAATTAAACACGCATGCATGCACGCACACACGCACACACACACACAGCAGGGATCTGTCTTCTTCCCATTACTTTATCAATGCATTAGGGTGGCCACGTGTGTCCTACTTTAGGCCGTCCTAAGGACTCTTAGAGGATAGCCCTCTATCTGAAGGTCCAAGTCTAGTTTTAAAATAAAGAACCCTAAGAAGGGAGGGCAGCAGGGACCTTGAAGTTGCCCGTCCACATTTGGCACCTGGACAGCAGATCCCAGCGTCACCCTGGTCACGGTCTTCTCCACTATGGACTACGGAACACTGAGAACTCCAGGAGTGTGAGCGTTACCCAGGGTTTTCCTTGGAAAGAGGTCACTGGAGGCTTACAGCATTTTTGTGATATATGAATTATTTGCACACTAGTGAACAGACCTGGGTTCGCATGGGTTGGAATCGTCCTTTGTTTGATCCAGTGAAGGCTTCAAGCAAACATGCACAGCTGTCAGAATTGGACACATTGTGCCCGCCCCATCTGAATGAAGCCATGCCCGCTGGCATCCCTAGGCAAGCCCCCTGCCATGGTGTACCTCTATAGCTCTCTGAGGGAGGAGTCTGTCTACTCCATTCTCCATAGCAGGGGGAGCGGGCAGGCATATAGCATTTAACCTGGTGCTTTACCCAGGCTTCTTCTTCCATTTTCTTTTCGGGAGGAAGAGAGTGTCCTTTACACAAGGTTTCATTCCAGGGGTTTTCCTTCTCTGCCCTTCTATATGTCCCTATATGTTCTATTACACAACCACAAGGTGGCGCTGTGGTATAAAGCGGAATTGCGAATATACATGAGGCTCGGATAGCAAATCATGGCAGCATCCAGGATAATAATACTGCATTTTCCTCGCTCTGAAAAAAGCCACGAAAATGGCTGGAAAACACGGGAGAGGCCCTGGAGGATGGCAACGTCGTGTAAAGGGCCTGCAAATTTCCGTGAGTGAGGGATCACAAGCGCACAATAAATGTCTCGTGTAGAGAAGCCCTCCTCTGTCCCTTGGCCTACTCATCTCCCCAGCTTCAAACTGTATGGCCTGCAAAGCTATGTGCCTGTTAAGGAAGTCTGCCCCCCAATGGCTGAAGATGTTACTGCAGGCTTCAACTGTACATGGACACATTAAAAGTAATTAAGACAAGTCTTGAGACATCAGCCCATTAGTAGCTCAGTAGGACTGACTCCTGTTGTTGAACATGGAGTGACATGTTGAGCAGTGAGGCAAGTCTTGTTGGTCAGTCTCCTCCAACAATCCACTTCAGGGCATCTTTTGTTGTTTGTACCATTCATTCAGCTTTACCATTTGCTTGAGGATGAAGAGGTGCAATCGTGACAGCTCAGGTAAGGTTTCTGTCCACAAATTCCTTAAACTCGGTGGATATAAACGCAGAGACATTGTCAGACACTATAGTGTCTGGCAATCCATGTGTTGCAAATAATTGGCTCAGGGCTGTGACTGACGCAGCAGATATTTATGACAGGACTAAGAGCACTTCAAGCCATTTTGAGTAGGAGTCTACCACAATCAAACAGTTCTTCCCCTGGAATGGCCATGCAAAATCAATATGGATCCTTGACCAAGGCTTCTTGGTCACTTCCCATGGGAATGTTGATGCCTTTGGTGGCTTATGCCAACATTGCCAAGTAGCCTGACATTTACTGCACTCACTGACAGTCTTTTCAATGTCAGAGTCAATTCTAGGCCACCAGACATAGCTTCTAGCCCAGTGATGGCAAACCTTTTTGAGCCCGAGTGCCCAAACTGCAACACAAAACCAACTTATTTATTTCAAAGTGCCAACACTGCAATTAAACCTGAATACTGGGGTTTTAGTTTAGTAAAAACAACTCATACAGTTGCCTGAACTAATTAACATCTTTTGTCTTAAAAGAAAAACACAATAACAAGGCTTTCAATGATACAAACAGTTTTTTATTGAAAAAAACATCAACTCAAATTTTTTAAATAGTACTACATTGATTTGTACACATAGCCTGAAGCTAATTTAGATACACTTTTTAAATAATTAGGCGCATGTATTTTTGGATAAGGGATTCTCAACTTGTAATATGATTATATGCCAGACTGAAATTGTATGGGGCAAGCTTTACTCTGGGTCCTTTCCCTGCTTCTACAGGTGTTGGATTAGTAAAAGTAAAAGTCAACCTGTACTAGGATGAGCAAGATAAACAAGAAAACTAAACGTGCTTAACACATTTTAAACAACCTTTATTCTTGGACTGCAAACACTGCATTAGGTAAAAGTTTGCATTGGGCATGCAATTTTTCAGGCTGTAGAAAGTCTATAGTTCTTATTTATGCTAAAAATGATTAGTGGTTTATAATTCATGTATAAATAAATGTAAATAAACGGGGAGGAAGGGAAGGAATCTGGAGGGGAGAGGAGAAGACTTCAAGTGTTTGGGGGAAAGAGAGGGGGATTGTGATGAAGCCAGGGAGAATGTGGGGAAAGGAGGAGACCTCAAGCGTTTGGGGGAAAGGGGGGGATTGTGAAGAAGCCAGGGAGAATGTGGGGAAAGGAGACCTCAAGCGTTTGGGGGAAAGAGAGGGGGATTGTGATGAAGCCAGGGAGAATGTGGGGAAAGGAGGAGACCTCAAGCGTTTGGGGGAAAGGGGGGGATTGTGAAGAAGCCTGGGAGAATGTGGGGAAAGGAGACCTCAAGCGTTTGGGGGAAAGAGAGGGGGATTGTGATGAAGCCAGGGAGAATGTGGGGAAAGGAGGAGGCCTCAAGCGTTTGGGGGAAAGGGGGGATTGTGAAGAAGCCAGGGAGAATGTGGGGAAAGGAGACCTCAAGCGTTTGGGGGAAAGAGAGAGGGGATTGTGAAGAAGCCAGGGAGAATGTGGGGAAAGGAGGAGAAGGTGCTGGCTAGGAGGGAATGAGGCGGCTGGGGGGGCAAGAATGAGGCAGCTGGATGGGAACGTGCGAGGGATGTAATACGAGCCTTACCTGGGCTCGATGTTCTCCTCCGATCGTTCCTGCGGCGACGGCGGCCCGATCTCGCTCTTCTGAGCGGCACGGAGCGTTCTCCGCGCCGCTCAAGCTGCTGCTGCCGCCGCCACCGCCACCCGTCGCTCTTCTGAGCGGCGCGGAGCGTCCTCCGCGCTGCTGAAGCCGCCGCTGCTGCCGCCTCTAGACCCGTCGCATCATGTCCTGCGTGCTGGATCCCCGCGCTCTGTTTTTTGGCGGGGGGGGGAACCAGGGCAACAGGGCTTAAACAGCCCTGTTGCCCTGGTCCCCCCCGCCCTGCCGCCAAAAACAGAGCGCGGGGATCCAGCGCGCAGGACATGACGCGATGGGCGGTGGATCCGGCGCGCAGGACATGACGCGACGGGCGGCGGCGGGTCCAGCGCGGCCGGCACAGCGCAGAGGCAGCAGGTAGGTATGTCGGCCCCGCCCGCTGCGTCACAGCCTGAGCCCTGGCGCGCAGCATGACGCTGCCTCACGCCGCCGCTGGGGAGTGTTGGCGCCAGGCGGTGACTCTCATGGTGACCTTTGGCTCGCGTGTCAGCAGAGTGGTCCACACGTGCCACCTGTGGCACGCGTGCCGTAGGTTCGCCATCACTGTTCTAGCCAATGCCTTCATGTGTACAATTCCCGTATGTGCTGCAATTGCTGCCAAGATGATTTGAAGACCGCCTTCTGGAATGACAACATGGTTTCCCCATAAAAGGCATCCCTTATGGGCAGAGAGCTCATGTTGACTGCTTGAAATTTCCTCAGGCAGTTTCTCCATTGGCCAGGGCTTTTTCTTGAGCCAGTCAAGTTTGGCTCAGCTAGGAGATGGCGTTGGGAGTGCTTGATCATGAAATACACATACAAGGTGATCCCGCAACATGTCACTTAGGAAATCCCCAAAATTGCAGTGTTGAGAGAAATGACACAGCTCTGTAATATAAGCACAGTTCACAACCCAACAACAAATCATGGGTTCTCTTCATGGGTTGTTCGTGGTTAACAAGCCATGGCTTGTTAGCACAGCTGGGGTCAGATAACACGATAACCCACATTTCAACAACAACCCATGATTTAACAACAACCCACACTCAGCCCATTCTCAATCTTTGAGTGTGGGTTATTATGTTGTCTGAACCCAGTCACAGTGTCTCCTGGCATATGTAACATCATCTCCACTCATCACCTATCTATGCCTTCTTAGCTGCCATTGAGACACATCACCTACCTATTATGGGCTATCAACAATCTTTTGTCAGGAGATCAGAGATCTTCCCTCACAGCGACCCATACCGGCTTATGCTGGCTCAGTTTGTCTGAGCGTGGAAAGCTAAGCAGGGTCAAGCCTGGTTATTACTTGGATGGGAGACCCCTCCTCTAGTTTCCTGCATTGAGCAGGGGGTTGGACTCGATGGCCTTGTAGGCTCCTTCCAACTCTATATATGAAATCTATGAAATCTTAAGAGTCAAGAATCACTAGAGTTGGAAGGGGTCCTAAGCAAGATTATTCAGACCAACCTCAACACCATCACACTATTTTAGATTAATATTAATATTTATTTATTTTTCCATTATGACCCCTTTGCCCCCTCCAATACAGGGGATAAAAAGACAACAGCTTTCTTTGAATGTCATCCAGAATGTAGGTATTTAAAGATATCAAACAACTTTAAGGAGGGAATCAACAAGAATTATAACTCCAAATGTTCCCCCCCCCCAAAAAAGCCTCAGTCAAGGTGGCACCCATTGCTTAGGACAGAGTGATCCATTTCCCTTTCTAATGGCTTGCCATTGAAAATGACCATGTGTGGTATGATAAAAGCACCATTTCTCATGCTTAACAAGGCATAGGTGGGCTTTATTTAATGAGAGGCTGTCTGATGGATATTTGAATCCATTGTGGAAGGAGGAGATTTCTTAGGTTCCATACTGTTTGCTTTGCATAAATTGTTTGCCACTGCCTGCAAATATGCTGATAAGCTGGCCCTTCGTTGATATATACAAAAGAAGTCAGGGCTCACTATTCATTTATCACAGAAAGAAAAGATTGGGTTATTGGCAATAACCCAGTCTAACACAGAGATGTCCGTCCCATCCATACTATAAAAACTAAAGCCAGACAAACCTACAATAACTAGTGGAGAACCTGTGAACTATGGCCACTGGTCAGGGATGATGGGAACTGTGGTCCAACAACATCTGGAGGGCTACAGGTTCCCCATCCCTGATTCTGAGGAATATCGTGTGATTGCTTTCTTATGATGAACTCAGCAGCCCTAGTTAAGCTCAGGTCATAGGCAGCCAAGAGTGGCTCACTGGATGAAAATCTCATTCCTCTCTGCATCAAAAGGTGCATCCAGCCAATGCAGTGGGGCCTTGGATTGATCCAAGCAGAGTGATCCAGATGCGCATACAATGGCTTCCCATGTGTCAAGGTGCAGGTCTCAGCCCCTAAAGCCCTAAATGGCTTGAAACTAGGGAGAGCTCAAAGGGCTGTCTTATTCTATATGAACATGCCCCAAATTTAAGATCTGCTTCAGAGGTCCTCTGAGTTCCCTTGGCAGAAGGTGACTGTTGAGAGGGCTTTTTCAGTGGTGTCTTTCTGCATTTGTGGAATGTATGCTTTTTAAGGAGAAAGAGGGCGGGGGGACGACGACGACAGGGTAGAAGCAAGAGTCAGAGGGGAAAGACTGCAAGAGAGAAGGACAAGGAGCGAAACAGAGTCAAGGGAAAGCAGGGCCAGAGTCAAGGGGAGGCATGGCTGGGCAGCTGCCGAAGGCCCACACCTGAGCAGGAGCACACTGACAAGACCACGTTGAAGTTGCTCCTCCTCTTCACCACTGCAGCCTGCTTGTTCACCTGCCTCTCGCTCTGGCCCGGACAATGGTGGTGGTGATGAGAAGGACGGAGGAGCAGCAGATGCCACTGCCGACTTGCTCACTGGCTCTCTGTGAAGCAAGCAAGTGGTAGCAATGATGAGAAAGAGGAGGAGGAGCAAGAGCAGCTGGGGACAATGGCAGTGAGAAGGTAGACTTACGGAGGATCGGGGCCCATGGAAGATGCCTTGCCTGAGGGCCCTCATAAACCTGGAGTCAGCACGGTGTAAGATTAAATAAAAGTAGAGGGGTTATTGGTCTAAAAATAAAATCAAATCGTAAGGACTATCTACCTCAATTCTTCTCTTCTTCCTTTCCAGTTGCTGGCTATCATTGGCTCCATCTTTCTTTTACTTTACATCATGCTGTGTTATGAGAACTTCCATTTCCATGTGGCCCATATGTATGCTCACCTTGGGTACTCCAATGCCCAGCACATTGTGGGACAGAGATACCTGAAAGGTAACATCTAACTTCAGCTGTGATCAGTTGATGTCAATGCGCTTTAAGCAGCCTGGCTGTGCACAAGATCACAGCCCTTGCATTTATGAAAAGGACATCGGTACAGAATCTGATCCTGTTCACATGGATCGAGATGTGATTGAACTGTACACTCCTTTCACCTCTAAGTACATTGCTAGAGGACTAGAATGTTGAAGGTCATTAGTTAAAATCATCTGGGATTCTTGGTTACATGGAGGATCTGTATGCGCATAGGCCCCTTTCACACATTAAGCTGAACACACAAACATTGGGTGGGGGAGCCAGTGGGTTCATCCCGGTTTCCCCTCCCCACATATTTGATGCATATGTGGAGGGGAAATGAACAAATGAAATGACAGTCCGTGATAGTTGCTTGCTATTGGCAGGGGAGGCTGCTGACGCCTATGCCAGTGGGGCTCCTTATCCATTGCAGCGTTTATTCTGAGCTTTATAGGAGCTATCCATGATGCTCCATGGTGGTGAACCTATTTTGGGGATGGAGTCCAGCATCATGGATAGCTCCCGTGAAGCTCAGAATAAAAGCTGCAATGGATGAGGAGCCCCACTGACGTAGGCGTCACCACCAGCCTCCCCTGGCTATTGGATGCCCCAAAGGAAGTCCTAACCACAATCCCTCTAATTCACTGCAAGCCTTCAGTAATCCAAGGTTTATAAATCTTCCAGACATGAAGATTCATAGCAAATGCATGTGGTAGTTGGTGGTGGGGTGAATGTGTCCTCACCACTGATATCACCCAGAGGACCTTTTCCTTCTGCTGCTCCCAGATTATGGAGTGGCCTGCCGGAGGAGATTCGTCAACTTAGCAGTATCTTAGAATTTACAAAAGCTATAAAGACTGATCTCTTCCGGCAGGCCTATCCGGCGGAATTTTAGGATGCTTTTAAAATGTTTTTAAGATGTTTTAAGATGTTTTATAATGTTTTTAAGTAGTTTTAAGATGTTTTAATAGTACGTGTTGTGTTTTGATTAGTTTATGTATTTTATATTTTTGTTGTTCCCCGCTTCAATCTAGACGGAGAGGCGGGTAAAAAAAAAAAAATAATAATAATAATAATAATAATAATTATTATTATTATTATTACCAGATTGCCCTCTGGGACTGATCAGGTGGGCCACATGATGTCAAGAAGGTGGGGCCCTGCCACCCCAAGCCCCTCCTCTCCCCTTACATCATCTACCCCACCTTGCCCATTTTTCTTTTCCCCATGCAGAGACAGGCACGGAGCTCTGTGCCTCTCTCTGTCTTGAGTCAGGTGCCTCCTTCATATGTCACTCGCTGTCATGAGTGGTGCATGAAGGGAAGGGACTCCGCTGGTGCCTGCCAGAACTCCTGCAAGCACCAGCCGAGTGTGCAGCTTCAGAGATAAGAAGGGGATTCCTCTCCCTGCCACCTTTCTAAGCCCCTAGTAGCCTCCAGGCCAGAGGGTGGGCTTTAGGGAGGGCCCCACAGAGAGAGACCAATCCTCTGTGAGCCAGATGGGGAACCTCCATGGGCCAGATTACTTTAGGTCCATGGGCTGGAGGTTCCCCATCCTTGGTCTATATGAACATATAGCATCAGAACCTTATATCACCAGACCGTTTGATGTACTCCAGCCGGCAGTGGCTCTCTAAGATCTTTCTCAGTCCTTCAACACAGAATTTTTTTTTAAAACGGAGATGTCAGGAATTGAACCTGGAGCATTTTGCATGCAAAGCAAGTGCTTGACAAGTAACCTATTGTGAACTGCCCAGACAGCTTCGGCCATTGGGCAGTATAGAAATGTAATAAACAAACAAACATATGGCCCTCTGAATAACTGGGCCTGCACATAATCACAAACCAGGATATTTTAACACCATTGCAAGTACGTTACTTGAGCATTGCAGGCTGATTCCACAGAACAGATATTTAGGATCATAGGGGGGAGGCTGTCCTTTTGTTCCTCTAATAAGTTTGTAGTGTGAAGTTTGCCAACTGATCAGAAAAAAGATGCCCTGTCTATTTAAGAGCAGCTTGGTCTTCAGAAATCAGCTAGTGAAGCTTTTCACAGCATGGAAATGTTGTGATATGTATCACTTTACCAGCTGCAGCACATTGTTTACACATGGAAGGGACAGAATGGCTGTAAACAGGTTTGTTGTGTCTTGCTGGGATCTTGTGTTTTTGCATGGGAACCTAGACTGTGAGAACAATATGAGCTGGTCACATGGTTTGTATGTTCTGATGACGTGCTAACTTGTTTTCTGTCTGAAGCCATCTTAGAGAGAAGGTGGATTGCTTTTCTCTCTTCTTCTGGTTCTTCTTGCTAGACTTTGTTACTGCAACAATGTAACGTCTTTGCTGAGGTGGAGTGAAGCTCAACTTACTCCACTGGATGTAATGCTTGCTATGCATTTATACTCTCCACATGGACTGTAACTAGGAAATGTATACTCTGTAGTACTTTACTTGCTAAGTAAATAAACAGGTAGAATTAGACCTGTGGTGTTCCAGAGTGTTTCCTGACTCCATGGATTAATCTGCAACGGGGAAGCTGGAAGCAAGTCTGATTACAGGGCAGACTGGGCTGGCCAAAACTGGCACTGACACAGCACGCTGCGTAGGGAGGTGAGATCTGGAAGGTCTGTGTGTGGAATTTCAGGTGTCTGTTAGCACACAGATAGGATTATAAATCTCCCAACTCTGCTCACACGCCAACAGGAAATGTGCATCACCACTGACATCTGCTAAGGTCTGTAGATCAAGCTTCTGTTAAAGACACAGGAGCAAGGGGCAGTAAAAAAAAAAAAGTTGGCAGCCCTGTTTGACTGTGACTTTGTCTCATTACCAGGAGCTGGTGTGGAAAAGAATGAAGAGAAAGCCATGCAGTGGTTCAGGTGAGAAGTGGGCAATGGTTAATTTGATTAGCAATCTATTAAAGTGTTTTCCCCATAGCAGTCCACGGTACTTATTTGGAGAGCTCTTGGAACAGTAAGAGGAAGAGCAGGGCCAGCCCTATCATTAGGCAGAGTGAGGCAGTCACTTCAGGCAGCAGCTTTTGTGTGTCATAAAAGGGCTGCAAATTGTTAGTTATTTGCTTTGTTGTTATTGTATTTCTACTGCCAGGGATGGGGAGAGGTGCTCATAGGATGTTCTGCCTCACATACCAAAATAGCTTGGCTAGCTTTGGATACTATGAGGTGGGTAGGTGCGTGTGCATGTGTGTGCATGTGTGTGCAGCATTTGCTGCTCTGCCTCAGGCAGCAAAATGTCTTGGGCCAGCCCCGAGGAAGAGTAAACTAACAGTTCCCTGGTATTTTGCATTTAAACCCTTCCTGTTCATGAAAAGGGCACACTGAGGGGTCCAAGTACTCTATTCCAAACCAAAGGTACACTCAGGGCAGATGTCCAGTGGCCCCAAATGCAGCATAGCTGACTGAAGTGACTGGGTTCAGACAAAGAAAAATGATGGCATTTCATTTTGATGTAAAAACTGCTTTCCTATATGGTGATTTTAACCCACACTCAAGGGTTGAGTGTGGGCTGTCATTGAACTGTGGGTTGTTGTTGAAACGTGGATTATTGTGTTGTCTGAACCCAGCTGCACTAACAAGCCATGGCTTGTTAACCATGAACAACCCATGAAGAGAACCCATGGTTTGTTGTTGGGTTATGAACTGTGGGTTGTTCACCATGGATGGTTATCTCAGCTGGGTTCAGACAACATGATAACCCATGTTTCAACGATAACCCACACTCAACTCTTGGGTGTGGGTTATCATGTTGTCTGAACCCAGTCATTGCTATCTAAAGAAAGAGGGGAGCTGCCTGTAAGACCATTAAGTCCAGAGTTTAAAATTACCTAACTGCACCAATGCCAGTGACAAATGACTGTCTCCACTGGGGTGACCAAATGCAAAGGAAGACAAGGCTCCTGTACCTTTCACAGTTTTGTGTATATGGGGTAATTTTGGAAAGCACACCTTGTGGAGAAGAGATAAGAATGGCTGCATTTCCTGAAATTCCCTCTTCCATCGTCACCCTCCCTATCCTAAACCCCACAACTAGGCAAGTCCCATCCCATCTGGGGTGGTTAAGGTCTACAGACACACATACTAAATGTTTGTGTATGTAGCACCTTTATGTATAAGTGACCAATTAGAATAATTTATTCTCACTATGCCATCTGGAGAGAAGATCAGAGGCCCAGATGGCTCAGGGATTTTGGACTTTTACTTCTATGCTTAATTAATCTCGTATTGGCATGGGGATCTGGCTATGAGGCAGGTACAGGGGCCCTACATTAGACCCTACATTTTAGGGAGAACAGGCCCCCTTTCTGTGTTTCAGTTCACATCTGGTTATTTTATTGTTGTAAATTATATTTTTATCCCATCCTTCCTCCAAAAAGCTAAGGTGCAATCCTATGCAAGTTCAGATAGAAAAAAGGCCTACAGCTCCCAGCATGCCCCAGCCAGCTAGGCATGCTAGGAGTTGCGGGCCGTGTTTCTGTCTAAACTTGCATAGGATTGCGCCTTAAGGATGTGAACAAGGTTCTACCCCTCCCATTTTATCTTCTCAATAACCCTGTGAGGTAGATTAGACTGACAGTTGGTAGTCGTCCCAGCGAGCTTCATGTAGGGAGGCCACTTACGCATTGGCAAAAAAGAGCAAACGCATCACCAAAAAGAGGACAAAACGGGCAGAGTTTTTTTTAAAGTAAACATATAATACATCTCACCATAGGGAGGAAGGCTGCGACCAGGTGACCTTGTGTGCTTGACCCATCTACTGCCCAGGTGCTAACTGTTGATGGGCAAGCAACTTTAAGGCCCCTTCTGCTCTCCCTTCTTGTGGGTCTTTATCTTTAAAATGGACTTGGATCCTCAAATAGAGGATGCCTTCAAATGAGGACTGTCCTCTGGCAGCTTTTCAAATTTCTCTACATGCAAATTACCATACGTGGGGCTATGCGGGACTGCCCTTAAGGCTGCTCCGGAAGCTGGAGCTAATGCAGAATGCAGCAGTGTGGCTATTGTCAGGACCTGTCCCTTTTCAGCATGCAACTCCTTTGCTGAAGGAACTGCACTGGCTGCCTATACCCTCTTGGGCCAGGTTTAAGGTTCTGGTACTAGTGTACAAAAAGCCCTAAGCAACTTGGGACCAAGATACCCGAGAGAGGGCCTTCTCCCTTACCAACCTGCCACCTGGTCGTTGAGGTCATCAGAGGATGTTCTCCTGGTGGTTCCACATGGACCTATCGCCCAATTGGAGTCCACCAGAAGAAGAGCCTTAAGTGTGGCAGCTCCTCTATGGAACTCCCTGCCTCTGGAGGTCAGGCAGGCTCTGACACTGTGTTGTTTTCGGTGCCTGCTGTATGTAAACATCTTTATTTCAGGAAGCCATCCTTGTTTGACCGGCCATGATTTTATTGATATCCTGTTTTTGTTTTATTCTTGTATCTGTTTTATATTTTTTATCGTTCACTGCTTTGGAATCTGTTTAGATATGGAGCGGTATACAAATGCTGTAAATAAATATGTAAATTTTATGCAAATCGGTGTCCTCTTTTGTCCAATTTTGTGGCGATTCACAAGTGGCCTTCCTCTTGACCTGCAGCGAAAGGTGACTTCCATGGGTGGGGGATCTAAATCATGTGCAGAGCCTACACAAGTGAAGAAGGCTCCTCAGTCACCTTCTAAGTCATGGAACGTGATGGGGATGGTGACGGGTGGGGTGGGGAGAGCTAGCATGCTCACACCCTGCTTGCTTTGATTTGGGGGATTTCAGAATGTCTGAACAGGGCTTTCCTTTCATCTTCTTTCTCACTTTCAGACAAGCGGCAGAGAAAGGCCACCCGCACTCCTCTTTTAACTTGGCTGTGGGAAAACTGAAGAATATGACGGCTATGCTTGAAGAAGGGTAAATGTTTACTTCTTTCTGCTCCTGTGGTAGTTCTTCTCTCCTGAACTGATAGACAAAGGATGGTGTAATGTCTAGAGTAGTGCTGCCGGACCAGGATGTCAACTTCCTGTTAAGCTGCGAAAGTCAGTGGCTGAGTGGAGGCGAATGAGCAGGGTTACCGTGCGGATATGTGGGGATAGCCCCATATATACACTGCCCTGGGAGGCTTCAAAGAAGAGCGGAGTACAAAGGTGATAAATAAGAGATGGTCTCAATGTTTCTCTAATACAGGGGTGGGGAACTTCAGACTCGGGGGCCAAATCTGGTCTTCCTTGGGTTACAATCTGACCCTCCAGGGTACCCCAGATGGCCACACCCTCTTCCCATGGCCCCACTCCTTCCCCCAACCATCAGTCATTTGGTGGTTTCCCAGCTTTTGTGCAGCCCCACCCCCACCGCCAACCTAAAAGGTTGAAATGCCTCCTAAGGCTTAATTAATAGCAGTAAGAGCTTTAAGCTACAATATGCCGCTATGATTTTTTGCATTTTTGCCTCCACCCCTTTTTGCCTTTGGCTCCACCCCCTGCCCTTAGGTCCTGCCCACCACTGGAATGTGGCCCCCAGGAGCTTCTCTGAAATTGAATTCGGCCCTCGGGCTGAAAGAGGTTCCTCACCCCTGCTCTAATACATGGCCTGCTTATGACTGAGAGAAAATGGCCTCCCCAAATGGAGAAGCTGGAGAGGGGAGCATTTTGCTGCATATTCTGGGGCGGCGGCAGGGGGGGGGGATTCTCCAGCATTTTGAACCAAGATTTGATCATCCAAACATGGCCATTTAATAATGTGGAGAGGGTGGGAAGCAAAAGATGCAAAAGTTCAACCGATTGCCAAGAAAAACCTTCTTTAGGCACCTTCTGGGAATAATATTGTTTTGCTCTCCTCTGTTCCCTGAGCAGTGAATGTTACTCATGATCATGTTTCTACTGGCTGTCCCAGGGCCTAATGTGGCTAATAGGAGTTTACAGAATTTGGTAAAGCCATACAAGCAGCTTTCCCCTGCCTTGCCCAAGTAGTTGAAGATGTATTCACATGAGGTTTACTGGAGTCCTTGCTCCAATTGGCTTGTAATGCCAGTGTAAAGCTTACATTCTGTAGAATGCTCACTTGCACCTCTAAATGCTTCTCTTCTGCATTATCAATGAGCAGATGTTTTGCATAATAGCATGAGAGGCTGAAAGGTGATTTTGAGACCTTAAGCACAGGTAGATCTTGGTTTGCCACTTGAGTGTGTACACAACATGCAGGGCTGGCCCTACTATTAGGCATGGTGAGGCGACTGCCTCAGGTGGCAGATGTTAGGGGGCAGCAGTGGCAGTCCTCCGGCTGTTCCTCCTGAGCCTACCAACCATTCCCCTCTGTTGGAAGACAAAACTGTGAGTGCTGCATGGCCTGACCTGCACCCCCTCAACTTGCCTGCTTCCCTCAGGGGTGATGGATCCAGTCCCCAGCACTGAAGTAAGATTCAGTTGGCAGTCGGGTCAGCTTCTGCCTGTGAAATGGAGGACGGGGCACCTTCCTATCCTTTGCCTCAGGCGGCAAAATGTTTTGGGCCAGACCTGACAACATGGAGTGGCAGCCAGTCACATATGATGCCAGAGATGGCCCGAGACACGACAAGATGGCACCCGCCCACCCCAATTCCATGTACATAAGCCAACTAGACTGGCAATGAAACCTTATTCAACACGGCCAACAGGACAGCATCATTTTACTGCTCCTGAGGGCAGGAGGCTACTTTAGAGGGCTCAGTCCTCCAACAGCCTGGTGCCCCCCACCCCCAGCGTCTGCTGCCTGAGGCAGCCGCCTCATTCTGCCCAATGGTAGAGCTGGCCCTGAGTGATGCATTTTGCAAATACATGTTTGTCCTGTTCACACTTCACTTGTTTTGAAAGGTGTTAGGTGTATGCTTATAAATCGCTTCTGGATTCATTAGAATGAGAAGCGGTATAATATAAATATTGCTAATACATTAATATCACTAAAACTAAGTATATGAAACACCATGCAATGTGGCGCTAAGCCCCATGTATAAAGACGCTAAAAATGTCAAGTAGTTACCCGTCTCTCGATGATTCAAACTCCTGCCCTTTTTCTCTGAATGTCAAATTATACATCTTGAAGCACCATAGTTCGGTATATTTGGGAGATGTGTGAGGGGAGCAGCTTGATAAGAGAATGGGGAAGAAATAAGTAGCTGGTTCCAATGTTAGGAATTAACTTTGCACAGAAGACACACAGATGAACACCATTACAAATGCACGGATAGTAAAGAAGCTGTGTAAAGATGAAACTGCCCTCTCGCCCTTTTTTTTTTTTCCTGCTTCTGCATCTGATGATGATTGCATATTTTCCAGGGATGTGGAAAAACTCCTGAATGTGGCAGCTGGTCATGGGCTCCAAGAGGCCCAGAACCTCCTGGAGAACATCAGGAACAGACAACTACCTTGAGAGACCAGGGCTATTGCAGGGGCATGGCTTCCAAGTATATTCGCTTCCTTTTGTTCTGCTGTATTTCTGTTACTTGGCTTTGGAAACACTGTTTCTGCCTTATACTTAGAGTTAATTGGCATGATTTACCATATGGCGCAGGAATGAACGCAATTATCTCCAGCCATATCTCCATTCACGACAACATGATGTACCAAACATCGGTATTAAAGACAGACCTCCGTACTGGCTTAGGATTTAAGACCGCCGTTTGAGCAATAGAACTTATTTATGCATTGCAGGAGTTGGCTGTGACAGAAGTAAACATGGCGTATCTTTACCATGCAATCTATAATGGAAATTACCTTCATTTAGCATTCACTATGGCTTAACAGCTGCACTTTCACAATACACGTTTCAGGAGAAACTAATTACATTGAACAGAGACTGCCTCCATGGTTGCAAGCAAGTATCCTCATTTTCAAGCCACCAAGGGAATAATTATATTGAACAGGAGGGACAGTCCCTAGCCTTAGATATATGTAATTTCTGTGGGTAATAAATGCTTGTTTCATGAGACATTTCAGTCTGTGCTGTCTCATATATTTGTCACGACTACTCGGTACAATTATTTATTGTGCAGCAAGGAGGCCTTTTACAAGGGTGCTCTGGATGGTTGTTGGTAGAGACAAGTTCTGCATTTCCTAGGAATAGGAACAGGATCACAAGGGCCGAGGCATACAGCAGATAGATTCCAGTTACAACGAGCTGCCATTTTATAGCAGCTTTTAATCAAAACTATAAAACACAGTCTAACTTATGAAAGGCTGACTGAGTGAGCTTTTTCCTTTCACTTGTCTGCGCTCTTCTGATGCACAAGTTGAATGTTGTTTGAGAACCCCCAAAATCTAAGTAAAACCCCTAAAATCCAAGTTAATTTGCGGGGTGTGTGTGTGTGTTTGTATGAGAATGATACCTAATGGGGTGGGGTGGAATTTATTATATATTACAGAACTCCTACAAATTATATAATTTAAGATACACTGGTTGAAGGGTTCTTCAAAGCAATCAAAAAATTGTGTGGAGCTATTACAAAGTGGGGGCTGGAATCTAAAAATAACAGTAAAGTAACCTGAAAGCTTGCTCCCTTCTTTGGGGCCTTTTAGCTGATCCTAAGAAAGGTGCGTCTTTCCATGTAGTGAACACTAGGTGCCTCCAGTGCACTGCCTGAACTTTTTGGAGGGGGACAATAAAATTCTTGCTGTAGATCAGAACAGTATATACATGTCAAATACCAGCTGGGAATTGTAGTCCAACACATCTGGAGGGCACCTGGTTGGAGAAGGCTGAGGAGCCAGTGTGGCATAGTGGTGAGAGTATTGGACTGGGACTCGGGAGATCCGGGTTCTAGTCCCCGCTCAGCCATGAAACTCACTGGGTGACTTTGGGCCAGTCACTGACTCTCAGCCTAACCTAACTCACAGGGTTGTTGCGAGGATCAAATGGAGAGGAGGATTATGTAAGCCGCCTTGGGTTCCTTGCAGGAAAAAAGGCGTGGTATAAATATAATAAATAAATAAATAAATAAACACTGTGACATAAACAGAGAGAGACCCTCTACCCCACCCCACAGTAATTCACATACAGGTGCAAAGGGGTTCTCCAAGGAGAGAGATGTGATCTTGGCAGGTCTGGCTTCAGATTTGAGGGCCTGCCATTCTATGTGGGGTTGTTCCCCTAGCAGCTGGGTTACCTGGCAGTGGGTGGGCACTTTAATTTCCCACAATGCACCAGAGCAACACTACGCAGGTGCCAGTGGGCCTTGCTGGGACCCTGGCAGCTGCCCAGTGGTGCCAGGCATGGATGCCAGCGCCGTGGCCATTTAAATTTAATCCCTATTCAGGTACATTACGTTCACTGAAGGCTTGTTTTCCTTAGGAGACTTCTTTTTTAAAAAAGTAATTCACAGTGCAATCCTACGCATGTCTACTTGTTAGAAAAGCCCATTGAGTTCAGTGGAATGTACTCGCAAGCAAGCATGGATATAAGATTGCAACTTTAGGGAATTCGTTGTTCCTACAAGTTATGGCTTTATCACAATTGAAGCTATGAACAGTGTTTCTCATCTGCTACAACATACCACTTGTGAATGTTGTTTTTATGGGATTGAAAGTGGAAACAAGTAATTTTTAAACCAAATGCACCTTCTGGCCAATGTAGATTTGTGTAGTCAATACAGGCAGTTACGAATGGGTTCCATTCTTAAGTCTGTCTTTAAGTTGAATTTTTATGTAAGTCAGAACAGTATAGCGTAGTATACATTTATGCAAATTGCGACCATTACGCTATACTCTACGTAAATGATGTAGAGCCAGGGAACCCGGAAGTCCGGCATTCGTAAGTACGCATTGTCCGTAAGTCGGACGTTCATAACCCAGGGACTGCCTGTATTGAAATCGAATATGCAAAATATGCTCTGTCTAGGTTAATTGGTTTAATTAGTAGATTAATCAACTGAAGCTTAATGTGAAGGTCATTTTTTAAATTATGAATTACATGATCATCCTACACCTCTTCAAGGGAGCTCAGGGCAGTATACATAGTCCCTGCTTTTATTCTCAGAAGAACCCTGTGAGGTATGGAAGGTGAAGCTGACCAGGCATTGACTTGCTGGCGGTCATCCAGTACACTTTGTGGCTGAACAGATATTTGAACTTCATTCTCCCCATCCAGACCCGAACCCAGAAGTAGGCAATCTGGTACCTTCCAGATGTTTTGGACTACAACTCCCATAAAGACCCAGCCAGCATGACCAACATTCAGGAATTATGGGAGCTGTAGTCCAAAACATCTGGAGGGCACCAAATTGCCTACCTCTGCACCACTACACCATAAGAGGGGCTGAATATTAAGAGCACTGCATTATTTCTGATGCTGCTTTGGTTCTGTTGTGTTGCTGTAGTGCAGACACCAGCCAAATAAATCAATCAACCCAGGAGTAAATATAATACCCCCCCCAAAAAAAGAAAGAAAAGAAAAGAAGCAAAAGTGTGCACTCAAATAAAAATGTATGATCCTTTTAATCCAGACGTTAAGTGCAATATATATGCACCCAGAAACTCATATGGGCATGACATATGTCATACATGCACAATATGCATAAGGTATAGTGACAAGCAGTGGAGGGTAGTGACTCCAATGTCAGTGGGGCTGCGTATCCGCTCCTGACTGGCCTCTGAACTTTCAAGGAGCTATCCATGGTGCCAAACCTATTTTGGGGTGTGGGGTTCAGCACCATGGACAGCCCCTTTAAAGCTCAGAATGAAATCCAGAGTGGATATGCAGCCCCCCTGACATTGGAGTCACCCGCCTCCACTGGTACCAAGCATATACAAAGTGAATACAAATTGTCTCTATATAACAATAAACAATGATCTGTGGACGTGAACTATACATATTATTAGTATTACATTACATTTATATCCTGCCTTTTCCCCTCCTGCAATGAACCCAGGGCAGCTTACAGGGTTCTCCTCCTCTCCATTTTATCCTCTCAACAATCATGTGAGGTAGGCTAGGTTGAGTGTCAGTGACTGGCCCAAAGTCACCCAGCGAGCTTCATGGCTGAGGGGGGGCTAGAACCCAGATGTCCCGAGTCCCACTCCAACACTCTCACCACGACGCCACATGGGCACATAAAATCATAAACATTACAATATGTAGTAATAGAGGACACAGTCCTCCATTTGACAATGTACACAATGCTACTCAAGAATACAACAGGGTGTGGAGACCACCAAACACAAAGTAATTTCAGGGTGTCTCTATGCAGCAGTAATAAGTGGTAAGTTGTCTCACAGTATCTCTATACACCAATAATAAACTCTTATTATTATCACAGTCTCTCTGCATAATAATCATAAACTATAATAGGTTGTCTTCCATAAACAGTCTTGAAGTGTCTCTACATAACCAATAATAAACAATAGTAAGTTGTCATGAGATGAAAACTCCGGATTATGATTTCATTTCTGTACTGCTTCAGAATGATAGATCTATTGTTTAATTTTCTTTATCTGTTGCAAACAGTAGCCAATCGTGTTGCTCCAGTGTGACATAAACACAACATATCAGGCTGCCTTTCCATCTAAGAAAGAGTGGTGGCATTTTTTTATTAAAGGCTGGTTATCTCATACTTCCTTTCGTATCTCAAAAAGGCACCTATACTGAGGTACATACATAGAGCACAAGAAACTGCCTTCAGTGAGTCAGACCCTTGGTCCTTCTAGCTCTGTAGTGTCTACGCCAGAGGTAGGCAATCCAGTGCCCTCCAGATGTTTTGGAAGACAGCTCCTACCCCTGGTCTACACTGCCCTCCAGATGTTTTAGACTATAACTCCCATCAGCCCCAGCCAGCATGGTCAACAGTGGAGTGTCATGGGAGTTGTCATCCAAATCATCTGGAGGGCATTGGATTTCCTACCCCTGGCGTGGACACTACAGAGCTAGATGGACCAAGGGTAGGGCTTGGAAAGTCCCCTACCTGAAACCCTGGAGACTTCCCAAGCCCTACCTAGAGATGCCAGGGATTGAACCTGGGACCTTTTGCATGCAAAGCAGGTGTTCTGCCATTGAGTTGCAGCCCCTCCAATTTCCATATATGTCTGTTGTTGTTGTTGTTGTTTTAAAATAATATTAACCAACAAAGCAATTGAAAAGAAGTTTGACTCAATTAGTGCAATTTATTTATTTGAAATGTTTGCATCCCGCCTTTCCATCCACTTCCACTAAACCTGGTCAGACTATTTGTCCATCTATGTCAGTTTTGTCTGCTGTGACTGGCAGCAGCTCTCCTGGGTCTCAGGCAGAAAAGGGTCTTTCACATCGACCGGGTTCAGCCAACATGATAACTGATACTCAAGGGTTGAGTGTGGATTGTTGTTGAACAACAATCCACAATAACCATGGGTTATTGTGTGGTCTGAACCCAGCCAAGATAACAAACCTTGGTGAACAACTCACAGTTCACAACCCAACAACAAAGCATGGGTTCTCTTCATGGTTGTTTGTGGTTGTTGTGGTTGCTATTGTTTACAGTATTTGTATACTGCTCCACATCTAAGTAGATTCCAGAGCGGTGAACAATAAAAAGTTAAAAACAGATAAAACAAACAAAAACAATACATTGAAAACAAAGTAACATTACAATGCTGGTTGGACAGCAGAGAAGGCTTCCCAGAACAAGGAGGTCTTCAGCTAGCGCTGAAAGCAGCACAATGTTGGAGCCTGCCTGACCTCCAGAGGCAGGGAGTTCCACAGAAATGGAGCCGCCACACTGAAGGCTCTTCTTGTGAACTCCAGTCAGGCCAAAGGTATATGAGGAACCACCAGGAGCATGCCATCTGATGACCTCAGCGACTAGGCAGGTTGGTATGGGAGGTGCTCTCTCAGGTAACCTGGCCCCAAGTTGTTTTGAGTTTTGTACACAAGTACCAGAACCTTAAACCTGACCCGATAGCCAGTGCAGTTCCTTCAGCAAAGGAGTTGCATGCTAAAAGGGGGCAGATCCCAACAACAGCCAAGCTGCTGCATTCTGCACTAGCGCCAGCTTCAGGAGCAGCCTTAAGGGCAGCCACACATAGAGCACATTGCAGCAGGGATGGGGACTCGGACTCCAGGACTCGACTCGTGAGTCGGACTCAGTCCCCCCTCTGACTCGAGTCTTACTTGAGTCCCAATATTTTTAATGGGACTTGAGACTCGACTCGGGACTCGAGACCAAGGACACTTCAACATCCCTGGACTGTGCCAGAAGGAGTGAAGAGAAGTGCAATCGCAGGCGAAGATTATATTTTTTTAAATAATTTTCCTAAAATGCAACCTTTCAGACATTTTGGGTTTTGCTGCCTCTGCCTGCCTGTTTGAGGTTCCCAGCTTCCTCTGCCTGCCTGGTCTCTTCTTAACCAGTTCCACAGTATGAATTGTCCAAGACAAACGCCTCTGCCTGCCTGTTTTGGGGTTCCCTGCCTCCTCTGCCTGCCTGGTTATTTTGGGTTTGTCTGCCTGGTCTGTTCTTGCCAAATCAGTTGCAGAGTTTTGAAATAAAAAGGCACACTTGTGCCTAGAATTTATTTAAGCCACACATCTGAAATAGCCTTATTTTGTTGGGAAAAACCCCCATTGATTTTAATAGGGACTCGTGGAGTCAGCTTTGGGAGTGACTTGTGACTCGTGAGTCACCATTTTGGACCAAGGACTCAGACTCGAGACTTGGGTCCAAAGACTCGTGACTCGAAACCAAGGACTCTTCAACATCTCTGGATCCAGAAAAGATTTGAGATTGGCAAGTGAATGGTAGAGGTAATATTGAGCAGCCTTCCCCAATCCAGTATCCACCTCCAATAGCTTCCCCCCCGCCCGAAATGGTCAGCAGAAAAACCTGGCAGCAGTTGCCAGTTTCAGGGGGTGTGGGAATTCTCTCCCCCACCATCCCAGAGATCTATGGGTACCCCTCTGAGCTGCTTTTTCTTTTCCCCTGCAGCAGCTCCTCCGTTTTCCAGCTAGTAGTTTGTGGTTAAGGCGCAATCCAATGCATGTTTAGACAGAAAAGTTGTATGACTTTTTTCTGTCTAAACATGCACAGGAGTGAGCCCTTAATCCGTGAACAGGCCTGGCAAAAACTAGTTCCAGCATTATCTGTGTGAGCCCTTTGTGTAAGTCAGAGCAGCTTAATAGCCTGGTCTAAAAAGCACCAAGAATAAGCCCCTACCATGATTAGGAAGTGGCTGTACCATCTCCCGCACACACCAGCTCCCACTTGGCACAATCCTATACATGTCTACTCAGATGTAACTCCCACTGAGTTCAATAAGACTTGCTCCCAGGTAAATAGGTATAGGATTGCTGCCTCCGTCTCCTCATCGTGACAGCATCTTGGCTTGGAAAAATACAACTATATCGAGTCCAAGGTTGGAGAAATCCTGATTTAATGAGATTAGTCTCCTGGGTATTTTCTGCCTAGGTCAGATAAAATGAGTTCAATAACTCTGGAAGGAACAGACTCTTGACTCTTCCAGGCCTCAGTGATTGCTTTTTCTGTCCTCCCAGGGTTACTGAGTAGAACAATTAAAAGTGCATTGTACTGGATTGGCCCAGGAGGATGAAGCAGTACAGAGGCCAACACTTTGGCTGAATTCCTAATACCAATCAGCAACTGATGCCATTAATTTAAGTAAAAACTAGAGCCAAATGTAAATCCCAAATAGATTTGAGGTTAGTGGAAAATGTTCGTATATATGCGGGGTTTTATTTTTCAACTATATCTCCCCCCCACACACACACACTTTGCCTTCTTTCACATCTTGCAACTTAGATGCTGATTTTCTAAAACCTCCCTATTCTGCCCCTGCCCCAGAAATGAGGGATCTTCCCTTGAATAAGGACCTAGTATCACATCATGGCTCCTCCAGTCTCCCACACAGTAGATATGCAATTGTCACACCTTGGTTATAGTAGGGTGGCCACTTACGAGTTGCCCCAAAAAAGAGGAAACGCATCACCAAAAAAGAAAAAAAAAGAGGACACACGAGGATACAGATTTGCATAAAATTTTGCTTATCTTAATTTACAGGCACAAAGGCAAATTTAGGAATCACAATTGTAATTTAAATGGAAACATAATACAATATCCCCCCACCATAGCGGTCAGGAATTATGGGAGTTTGGGTTCAAAACATCTGGGGGGGGCACAAGGTTGGGGAAGGCTGCATTGCAGGTTAAGAAAAACAGCATCCACGCCAGCATCAAGGGTAAGAGTGGTCGGGCACCTGCCAAGGGCCCGCACCCCAGCAGGGGCCCACTGACAAGACAAGATCCTCCTGCACTTGCTCCTCCTCTTCGCCATTGCAACCTGCCTGTTCACCTGCCTCTTGTTCTGTCTTGCCCAGACAATGGTGGTGGTGGTGAGGAGGAGGCCTCCTTGCTCACTCTGCCTGTCAAGCAAGCAAATGGTAGTAATGACGGGAAGGGGGGAGGAGGAGGAAGGAGTAACAGCAGCTGGGCACAATGGTGGTGAGGAGGGGGGACTCACTGTGGGAGGGGAGCCATTGAGGGCCTGTTGCCCGAGGGCCCTCAAAAACCCTGGAGCCACCACTGATCCTCACACACAAGGGACACAAGGAGGCAAGATGTTTGGGTCCAGAGCAACAAGTGAGTTACAGCTGCCCATGTATTGAGGCATAACCTGATTGTATGAACAGGCTACTATGGAAAAGGGTGACCGGGGGAGGCATGGTAACCTGATGAGCAGACTTTGACTGGATGGTTGGTAGCAGCCTCCTTAAGGTCCATTTGCAGGGGCATTTCTACTTCCTCTACCAGCAGGAGTGAGCCCTTTGTCTTGGGACTTCTCTACATGAGGCGTTTAGCCTCATCATGTAGAGAACATCTGAACAGTCCCGAACAGCCTGATCTCATCTGATCTTGGAAGCTAAGCAGGGTCAGGCCTGGTTAGTACTTGGATGGGTAATAACAGCCTTGGAATACCAGGTGCTGTAGGGAGGGACCAGAGCTCACGCGTGATAGAGCACATGCTTTGCATGCACAAGGGCCCAGGTTTGATCCCCGGCCTCCAGGTAGGGCTTGGAAAGAATCCTGCCTGAAACCCTGGAGAGCCGCTGCCAGTCAGTGTTGACAATACTGGGCTAGATGGACCAGTAGTCTGACTCAGAATAAGGCAGCTTCCTAACCTGGTGCTTCACGAAGGCTTCCTCAGTTTTCTTCGCAGGAGAAAGAGAGCATCATTTACACTGCTTTTTCTGCCTTCCTATGTGTTGTATTATGCAACCACAAGGTGCTGTTGCGGTATAGTGCAATTGCTGAAGTACACAAGCCTTTATTCTAGTTTGTTGCGCCTTTAAAATTTAAATTTAAAATTTAAAATTTCATTATCCTCACTCTAAAAAAAGCTACGGAAATGGCTACAAAATGCGGGAGAGGCCCTGGAGGATGACGACATGGTGTAAAGGACTCACCAACTTCTGTGAATGAAGGTCCATGAGCGCACAATAAATGCCTCTTGTAGAGAAGCCCTTGTTTATGCCGCTGCATATATGTTGTTGGGATGCCAGAGCCACGTTTCCACAACTGCATCTTTGTTTCCACAAACTGCATCTTTGCCTTCCTTTTTGCTGGAAACTGTCAAGACAAAGGCCAGTTCCTGGATTCTCAAGGCCCTTGTGAAAAAATTGTCAGTCAGACTCCTTGACATAAATCAACCAAGTGATGGAACTTGACCTTTATTCACTTTGAGAATTACCCAGTTTCTTTTCCCCACTTAATCCTCCCAGTTCTGCCCCAGAGGCCCAGTTTGCCATAAGTAATCCCAAAAGGAGATGGGGGGGGGGGGAGATGCAGTGCCTTCTAATTTTTCTAATGGGCTCTAAGGTAAGGTTTAAATACTACTACTACTACTACTACTACTACTACTAATAGTTGTTGTTGTTATTGTTATTGTTATTATTATTTCTATACCACCCAATAGCCAAAGCTCTCTGGGCGGTTTACAACAATTAAAAAATACAATATAAAATACACAATAAAATATTATAAAGAATTTGAAACCAAATTTAAAATAACACAAATAGCTAAAACAAGTTAATACACGTGAGTCTATCTTGCACTGTTCCACACTTGCTGGGAGCAGGGCCAGCCCTGCCACGGGGCAGAGTGAAGCAGTCCCCTCAGGCGGTAGATGCTGGGAGGTGGCAGCAAGGTGTGTTGGAGGAGAAAACTGTGTGCCATGAGGCCTGCTCTGCACCCGCTAAGTTAGTTAGCTTGATGTCTCCAGGTGCAGTGGAGGATGCTGCCCTAACATCAGTGTTGAAGATTTCATAGATTTCATAGATCATAGAATTGGAAGGAGCCTACAAGGCTATCGAGTCCAACCCCTGCTCAATGCAGGAAACTACAGGAGGGGTCTCCCATCCAAGTAACAACCTGGCTTGAC
This sequence comes from Shinisaurus crocodilurus, assembly GCA_021292165.1. Classification (NCBI taxonomy): domain Eukaryota; kingdom Metazoa; phylum Chordata; class Lepidosauria; order Squamata; family Shinisauridae; genus Shinisaurus; species Shinisaurus crocodilurus. The sequence continues at coordinate 31,171,131 of CM037876.1, forward strand.
CCTGCTTAGCTTTCCACGCTCAGACAAGGTGAGCCAGCGTAAGCCACAGGCCTGTATCTCCACGTGGTGCTCCCCAAGATTCAATCTATCCAATCCATTGGAAGAGTCTTGCCAAGCCATCACCCACTCAGCGCATACAACCGCCCTTTTCCTCCCAAGCAAATCCGCCATACTTACCAGTCTGTGGTGATCTCTCCATGCTTACCAGTCCGTGGTGGCCTCTCCCTCGGTCCTCCTGGGATGCCAGAGATTCATCTGTCAGTCTGGTTGGCTTTGTACATGGAATGGGAGGGGGGCACCATCTTGTTCTTTGCCTCAGGCAGCAAAATGTCCTGGGCTGGCCCAGGGTGGGAGCAAGCGAAAAGTGAAAATGGAAGCATAGACAGATGTGTGGGCGGCTGGGCTTCCAGGGGCTTCTGAGCCACTCCCGGAGTAGGACATGGAAGCTGCGATTCATCTCACGGCTGGTGCTGGAAGATCCTGGACAAACCGATGTATCTCTCTGAGCTTCAAAGGTCAGCCTTCCCCAACCTGGCGCCCTCCAGTTGTGTTGGACTACAACTCCCAGCATCTCCCAGCCAGCCATATTGGCTGGGAGATGATGTGATTTATAGTCCAACACATCTGGAGGGCACCAAGTTGGGGAAAGCTGCGACAGGTAAAAATGGGGATAGGATTAGGAACCGCCTACCTCACAGGCTTGCTGGATGGGGAGGGAGAAGAACACATCATAAAGATTGCAAAGGCTTTGGGTACAGAAAGTGCTGTAGAAACTACTAAGTGTGTCAAAAAAAACCCCAAACAAACAAACAAACAAACAAAGGAGCCCCAATCACCATATCATAGAATCATAGAAAAGTAGAGTTGGAAGGGGCCTACAAGGCCATCGAGTCCAACCCCCTGCTCAATGCAGGAATCTAGGTCAAAGCATCTCTGACAGATGTCTGTCCAGCTGCACCTTGAATGCCTCCAGAGTGGGAGAGCCCACGACCTCCCTAGGTAGTTGATTCCATTGTCTTATTGCTCTGACAGTCAGGAAATTTTTCCTTATGTTTAGGTGGAATCTAGGTTCCTGTAACTTGAGCCCATTATTCCGTGTCCTGCAAACTGGGATGAACAAGAAGAGATCTTTGCCCTCCTCTGTGTGACATCCCTTCAAATACTGGAAGAGTGCGATCATATCTCCCCTCAGTCTCCTCTTCTGAAGGCTAAACATGCCCAGTTCTTTCAGTCTCTCCTCATAGGGCCTTGTTTCCAGTCCCTTTATCATCCTTGTTGCCCTTTCAAGATACTGATTGAAAGGAGGTAAGGACCGAACCATCACTCATACTGAGATGTAGTGGGAAACTTCCTCTGGAGGGAAGCTGGGAGTTTGGGCTCACCCAGACTTCAGGCTTCTGGAATCACGTTTTTTGTTAGAAAAACAAAATGTATTAAATAAATAAAATAAAATAAATAAAAATAGAACCCCCGGAGGTCCACCGACTAGAGCAGAGGTGGACGACACGTGGCCTGTGGGCCACATGTGGGCCCCCCCAGAGCTTTTTTGCAGCCTCCACTGCCTGGTTGAACGCAGTCAATGAATGAGGCAGAGAGGCAAGTAATTAGCAGTAAAAGGCCAGCTATGCCAGGGTGTTGTGCTTTTTTAAAATGCCATTAAAAAAAAAAAAAAGGAACAACAAGTGTGTCAGCATTCGCACCGAAGCATCAGTCCCATTTTACAGATGCACAACTGTGCATCTGTAAAATGCACAACACTGAACTCAGGGAAAGGGTGCTTCCTGATGGACAGTTCCTAGTGCTACAAATCTAAAGGCATTGTGCAGTAATTCTGCCTTTCGTAGTGGTGGGAAAACAAAGGAGGGTTACAAATGGAAGACAGTGATGTCATCTGGACTCCTCCCCCTCCCATAAAATTCTGTGAATGAGGCGACTGCCCAATAAAGCCTCGTCTGGCCTGCGCATGGTTTTTGCCCATCCTTTCCTCATTTCAGCAACCTAAATTACAAACAAAACCAAGAGTCTGTTGTTGTTGCTAAAGCATTTCAAAGGACAAACAGTTTTCTTCAAACTGTATCAGAAACAGCTCCGATTCTAATTCCCATGATCCCAGAGATGATCATAGCACGGGAAACCCCGCTGGCTTAATATGCTTCTGTACAAAGTCTGCTTTGGTGAATTAGATGTTCAACTGCTGTACATGGACATATCTCTATAGCAGCTAACAGGCTTATGCTAACTTGCACCACCGTTAGGATCTGACCCATGAATGTTATTCCAAAATGGTTTATTTGGTGGAGTTTTAAAATGAATGCTGGCAAGCCTCGATTATGACTTCTAATTACATCTTATATGATTAATTATACAATTGCTTCGATTAAGGCCACAATCTCAGCATCAGATGGGGATTCCGACACATGTAATTATGAGACGAATTATCCCAGCACTTCAAATCTTGCAAAGATTCTGCATACATTAGCATTGCCGGTTATAGAGTTCATAGAGATGAGGGGTTTATGTATGCAGGGTGTAAGCAATCAGACAGACTCACGCACCCAACCTCGTAAGGAGAAGCAATGTTAGTACTACTAGATGGGTTGCTTCCACTAGCCCAGATAACACGGGCATGTACATTTACACATTGACATCTGCACTGATATGTCGGCACATGATTATTATATACTTGAGGACTTGCTGCAACCCTGTCCAATGTGGGTGTCCATAACCCTCCAAACTCGAAGGATTATGGGCATCCAACGGAAGGCGGGAGGAGCGTGGCACCTAGGATTGCCTCCATACTCCCCTTGCCCTCCAAAATGTTTAGATGGCCGGTTTTGGCCATCTAAGGCCGCAATCCTATGCACGTTTAGACAGAAAAAAGGCGTACAACTCCCGGCATGTACCAGCCAGCATAGCTGGCTGGGGCATGCAGGGAGTTGTAGGCCTTTTTTCTGTCTAAATGTGCATAGGATAGGATTGCACCTTAAATATTTCCCCCCTCATGAGAAGGAGAGGCTGAGGCACCGCCTGGATTCCTCGGAGGACGGCGGTGCCTCGCTCGACCCCTCCCCACCCACAGAAATGCACCCCCTCGTTGGTTCCGAAGACAGCCTTCCACCTTCGGAACCCAGCTGGAACAGAAAGAACCACACCAGCTGTGGGTGCGGGGGGAAGGGTGTTCTGCGACCTCAGAAGGCACTTCTGAGGTTGGAGCAGAGACTTGGGCCTATCCTATGCCCCCCTCCCCCAGAGGTCTGGAGGCCATAGTATTGCACCCTGTGGCACCTTTCATAGATTTCATAGATCATAGAGTTGGAAGGAGCCTACAAGGCTATCGAGTCCAACCCCCTGCACAATGCAAGAAACTACAGGAAGGGTCTCCCATCCAAGTACAAACTACAGGAGTACTGTACATAATAACCAGGCCTGTACGTAATACCATCGAAGTACGTAATAACCAGGCCTGACCCTGCTTAGCTTTCCATGCTCAGACAAGCTGAGCCAGCGTAAGCCACAGGCCTGTATGCTTAAAGACTAGCAAAATTATTCCAGCTTAAGCTTTTGCGGACACTGTTCACTGTTCCCTGACTGCTGATCCTTTGGTGGTTTCCCGGCTTTTGCACAGAGTCTTTCCACTCTAAAAGTTTGAAATCCCTCTCCTAAGGCGTAGTTACTGACCATAAGAGCTTTAATCTGCAATGTGCTGGAATTTTTTGGTCCCGCCCTTTGCCTTTGGCCACACCCCCTTTTCCTTCAGCCCACCATCGGTGTGTGGTGGCCCTCAAGAACTTTTCTGAAATCTGAATTGGCCCTCAGGCTGAAAGAGGTTTGCCGCCCCCGGTGTATAGCATTGCTCAGCCTGTTGCATTTAGCAGTTATCACTGTCAGAATCAGATACACCAAAGAACAGGGAGCTGAATTTATATTTCTTTGATGCCTTTGAGTGCTCTTCGGGCTTAGAAATAAGCAAGGTAGCAAGGATGCCAAATTAAAGTAATGGCAAACTATTGAAAGAGAATTGAGTTTGCCCTTAAGGTGGCAAATGGAGCTGCCTAGAAGCATTATAGCATTTGTCAGATGAAAACAGGTGAACTTCTTTTACAAGGTCCAACGCCTTTGTTACGTTTGGCATTCATACGGAAAAGACGCCATGGGCAAGTACACACAGAAAAGACGCCAGGCGCACACACATAGGGGCTTGTTTGTTGGAACTTCAGCATGCTGATCCAGAGCAGCTGATACTGGAAGCTGCACAACAGCTGTGACATGACAATCTTAGCACGGATACCAGCCAGCCAGTGCATCGGAGCACGAGAATTGTGGGGGACCAAGACTGACGCCAAGGATGGGCATGGTTGGGCAGCTGCTGAGGTGGTGAGAAGGAGGAGCAGTAGAAACCACTGCCTACTTGCTCAGTGGCTCTCTGCCTGTCCATGATGAGAGAGGGGCTGAGGAGCAATAGCAGCCAGTGGCAGCGGTGGTGAGAAGGTAGACTCACTGAGGGAGGGGACCCATTGAGGGTGGCATGTCCAAGGTCCCTCAGTAATCTGGAGCTGGCAGTGTGAGGGGCAGAGGTATAGCTAGGGCTAGACCTTGCAGCCTGTTGGATAATTAAATTGCAGTCAAAACCTATGGCTCATGTTTCACCAGATAGTTGGGTGAAATGGTTAAGATCACTGATACCTTCTGGGGTGGATTCCCTAGAAGGTACTCATTGAATAATTAGGAGAGCCTAAGCAGGAAGTGGGCGTAGCTATCAGCTTCTTCCTCTTTCTGCTGGGACTCTGAGTGAGTGTGATTGCACAAGTTGTTGTCTCCACGTTATTCTAGCAGCAGCATGTAACCAGAGTTGCTGGTCTGAACTCCACAAGTTCAGACCCCAAGTAACTACAAATGTACTGTAACGAACTGTAAGAAACGTCTTTTAAGCCTGCCTGAATGAAACTGCATAATCTGAGTGAGTAATGTTACTTTTAACTTTTACAAGGCTGTGTCTCTGATTATTGTTCTGAGGGAGAGAAAAGGGGGCAAAACCAGGGAAATCCAGTCTGCCTTAAAGCATCCTGGATTACCAAATGCTAACTGGCTAACATTAGCCAAATCTAAGCTTCTTTTAAACTGGAAAGGGACTCTACTTTGCTGATCTCACTAACGTGAGATAGGAAGGATATTACTCCACAATATATCCTCTCCTAGTATCTTTTTCAAGTCCCAACACAGCCAAAGTCCAGGGCCCTGCAACCGAGACTCCTGTGAAATGACCTCTCAGGGAGCAGCAGATAACGGGGCAGTGGCAAACAGGCCTGGTGTCAGCACTTGGGCCAGAATGGGGTTAATGCTGCTCACCGCAGTAGCCTTTATTTCTTCTTATTTTTATAAATATTTTATAGTCACGGAGTGGGTGGCACATCACTGTTCATCGTTTCCTGTGCATGTAATGGGTGCATGGTAACAAGTGCTCATTTTGCTATTTTTACCATATATATATATATATATATATATATTCCTTTCTCCAACAAAATGTTGCTTATCCCCAAGTACTAAGTGTTTTCAGTAATTGTTGGTCACCACAATCCTATGGCCACTAGACAGAGTCTAGAGATGGCCATAGGATATTTTTGAGTCCCAGCTCCGACCCAAAACGTACTCCAAGGTTGGAGCTGGGACTCCGAACTTGGAGTGCCTTCCCCCTGCCCTTGCAGCCGGCTGCCGCTCCGAGGTCACAAGAGCGACCTTGGAGATGGGCTTTTTTTGGGAGCGGAGAGGGGAGGAGACAGGCACTGCCATGATACCAAGTATCCTGGCAGCACCTCAGCTTCCTTTCCTCGTGCTCCGAGGCACGACACTTAGACGGCCGAAATCAGCCGTCTTAAGTGGTTTTTCGGGGTGGGAGGAGCGTGGAGGCGACCTTCGCCTCCACTCCACGCTCCTCCTGCCATGCGTAGGATGCCCGTAATCCTCAGAGTTCGGACAGTTACAGTTAGCCTCACTGGATTGCGCCCTCAGTGAGTTTAACTTGTGAAACTGCGTGTGCTCAGAGTATTATTATCATATATTTTTTTTAGTCTGGGTTGGCAAACTTTTTCCTTTTGCTCTAATGTATCAGGAATGTAGAAACAGTTGTAAAGCATGGAATGGCTGTGCAGGGATGGGGTGGGGTGGGGTGTTAATTGTGTCCTCACAACTGAAGTAACACATAAGGATGTCTAAAGGGTGTGTGTGTGTGTGTGTGTGTGTGTGTAAGACCATCCAGTCCAGGCTCTAAAATCTGCTTGTGGGATCCGGTGGGCAGCTGGTTGGCCACTGTGTGAACAGAATGCTGGACTAGATGGACCCTTGGTCTGATCCAGCACGGCTCTTCTTATGTTTTTACCTAGCAGCACCATTGGTAGTAAGCCATCGTAAGCCACAGGCCAGTTTTCTTTGCGGAAGTAAGAGCGGGTCCTTTACATGTGTTTCTTTTTCTGGGTTTTTTTCTTTCTCTGCCTTTCTATATATTCCATTACACAACCACAAGGTGGCGCTGTGGTATAAGCTGTGATACAGCGGAATTGCAATAACACTCAGACTTCTCATAGCAATTTATTGCAAGATTAGGAAACAATACCTCACTTTCCTCGCTCTAAAAGAAAAGCTGTGAAAATGACTGCAAAACATGGGAGAGGCCCAGGAGAATGACGACACGGTGTAAAGCTCCCGCAAACTACTGTGTGTGAAGAATCGTGAGCACACGGTAAATGCCTTGTCCAGAGAAGCCCGTCACAGTTTACAGCTCACTGAGCCTGTGGCTCACGCTGGGTCTGAGCGTGGAAAGCTAAGCAGGGTCAGGCCTGGTTATTACTTGGATGGGAGACCCCTCCTCTAGTATCCTACATTGAGCAGGGGGTTGGACTCGATGGCCTTGTAGGCTTCTTCCAACTCTATGAACTATGAAATCTATGAAATCTTAGCCCCTAAACTACAGTAACTGATTGTTAGAAGGGGACTTCTCAATGTTCTGAAGAAAATCTTTTGTGCTGGTTTTTTTGGTTAAAGAATGAAATAAAAATGCAAACAATAAGTAACGAGGGCACGAACGACCCAGCCCCTTGAAAACACCATACAATCAATGGGAAGTAACAGCGTAAGCTTAAAAAGTTTATTCAGAAGTAAGCCCGATTGAGTTCAATAGGTAAGCAAGTATAGGATTGCAGCCTAAGGGTGCAATCCTATGCAAATTTGGACAGGAAAAAAGGCCTACAACTCCCAGCATGCCTCAGCCATGCTGGCTGGGGCATGCTGGGAGTTGTAGGCCTTTTTTCCTGTCCAAACTTGCATAGGATTGTGCCTTAAGAGTGCTTACCTTTTGGATGGATCGTGCCTGAACTAAGTAATATACTGGCACAATTTTTTTTTTCTTTTTGCTGACTCCAGTGAGAGCAAGATTGGCACACAAAGCCCACAAGCAAACATAATAAATACTCCCCATACCTCCTCTGCAGAGTTTAAGCAGAACAATGACTTGCGCTGTGTCAGAAGTCTTCTGAATTACCAGCGATGCTAATGAACAAACATTGACTAAGTGTCCAAAACCTGTCAATGCCCTGCACTCTAATTACTCTGGGAATTCTTTTAATGATCTACTGAGAAATGCCACACGAATAATACAACAGATTATTCTTAAGCACAAACACCGGGGCACTTAGAAAAACTTTCAGCGTGTCACCTTCTGATTGCCGTGTCTTGGCTGCAGGGCAATTAGTTGCAAGATCCATTCTTTTTGGTTATACAGTTTGCTCTGAATGTTAATCAGGTTATGTAAAAGGGGGTGGGGGAGAAGAACCCACAAACACCTCTAGTTTTCAAGATCCTTTATTTGGAATATAGACTCTACCTTGTAGTCAGCCTTTCTTCCTTTTCTTTTTGTCCAGTAACAAAGCAGAAAACTTGGCAGAATCTCACTGATAAGCAATAGAATGAAACTTCTCCAATAGTTTAGTAGTTGACTGTATATGGGTTTATATTCAGCCATTTTACACAGGCTGAGTCACTTTTCTCGAAGACTAGACAGGTATTGGGCACCGTTGTTTGAAATTGTTTTACGGGGTTTTAAAACGAGTTTTAACTATTTTAAGGTTATGGTGGTGGGGTTGGGGTTGTTATTGTTGCTGATATTTTTTAATTTTAAAAATGTATTTTCTTATAAATGTATCCTGTTTTATTACATATAAAAATGACATTCACACACACACACACACACACACACCCAAACAACAAGAAACACTCTACAATAAAGGGAATATATATAAATACACACACACACACCAAGAAACACTCTACAATAAAGAGAAGAAAATATATGGTTGAATATTGTCTTGATATTTGCTGTTCCAGAACATTGCAAATAAAGTCTGTTTTTCATAAATCTTCTATAATACGTTAATCTTGATAAGATTGCAATATTCTATATCCTGCTTTGTTATTGGTAATTGTATTGTTGCTAGACTGTACTCTTATAGCGTTTTATTGTATTTTGATATATTTTGCCTGCATGATGTATTACATTTTATATTGAAGCCCAGCTTGTGAGGGCATGGCCCTAAAAGTTGGTCTCGAAATCACTAAAACACAACAAAATCAAACAAGAAACCATGTGCACATTAAAATTACCTTGAAGTTTTTGCTATAACAATAGTATATGCACATTACTTTTTTAAAGATATAGAAACAGAAAACTTCTCATGCAATATTTAGCACGATTCCTGGGAGAACAGTGTACCTGGAATTCCATGATACTTTTGGGGATTTCTCTTTTAATGTACAATGCAGCTGCTGAGGCTGCCATTGTAACTGAGGGTGCAAGTTGTGGGGCTTTTTTTTCCTGTCTAAATGGTGCAGAGGATTGCACCTGAAAGACTGCATTTACCCAGGCCTGTGCTACCATTAGGCCAACTAGGCGGCTGCCTAGGGTGCTGGGCTAAAGGGGGCGCCAGAAATGCCTTGAAAAAAAAATACAGCGCTAAAGAGTTGGAAATTGAGCCCACTTTTGAAGCAAATCGATCAAGACAAGAAAGGGAAAGAGAAGCAGTTAATAATGTCCCATTCCCCCCCCCCCCGTGACGTGGCAGGAGAGGAGAAAGAAGAGGCGGCTGGGCGGGGAAACAAAGTTTGATGACGGCATCAAAGAAATGCACGTGAGAGGAGGAGTGGTGGCGGCGGCGGCGGCTGACAGGGGCCGCTGAATGAAGCCCGTGGAAAGAACTTACACGGAAGTAAACCCCCTTGATCTCGATGGAGCTGGAAACAACATGTTTAGACTGGAGAGGAAGGGTGTGGTGTGTGAATGCGGATCATGCATAATGGGCATACTGGAGGAGGGAGGGCTCAAGTGGGGAGACGGGGCGCTAAATATCTGATCTTGCCCAGGCACCAAACTGCCTTGCACTGGTGCTGTATTTACCCCTACTAAGGAAAAAATATGGATTCCAAAACTTTTATTCAGAGGGGGGAAATCAGTTGGGGTATTTTCTGAAGAAAAATGGCAAAAGGAGAAAGGTGAAGAAGAGAAAAAGGCCAAAAAACAAACAAGCAAAAAGGATCACGGAGCCAGTGGAGGCGGTGTATCCACTCCGGGTCTCAGTCTGAACCTCTAAGGAGCTATTCATGGTTCTGATCCTAATTTTTTAGGGGGGGGGAATAGGTTTCAGCACCACAGACAGCTCCTTGAAAGTTCAGACTAAGACCCAGAGTGGATACACCACCCCACTGAGATTGAGCCGCCAGCCTCCACTGCACGGAGCTACACATAATGTAGTCTCTTGACCTCTGCTACAGATCTTCCATGATGTTGCCCAGCGAAATGAGAGTCTCTGCCTGGACATTTATTATATTTTTGTAGTGAAAAACATGAGGGGCTGTGACAATCATCATATACCAGTTGCTGAATCTCACACCTCTCAGCACTCCACGGCACTGAGTGATGAATGGGATTGTTTACTACTTTCCTTTTTGGACTCAAGGGAGATATGGATGGGTTTTCTGCCAGATTTTGGGAGGATTTGGCTTAATCCCAGAGTGCACAGAAGAAAGAAGAGAGAGAGAGAGAGAGAGAGAGAAGCCCAAACTCTGCTTGCTTTACTGTAACCTTTATATATTTGGATAAAAATCTCAAACAGATTTATCACTGTTAAGCAAACAACATTGATGATGACCAGAACCAACTTATTAATCATAATTTTGTGAGCGCAAGCCATGCAAACACAGCATTTACAGTGCAATCCTATGGTCACTAGACAGACTCTAGATGGCCATAGATTTTGGAGTCCCAGCTGCGACCTTGGAAACTCGCTCTGAAGTCAGAGCTGGGACTTTGAACTTGGGAGTTGCAGCCGGCATGGAAAGAACCACACAGCTGTGGTTCCGAGGCGGCAAGGCAGACCTCGGAGATGGGCTTTTGGGGGGCGAGGAGGGGGCCAGAGAGGGGACAAGCCAGGCTCTGCCAGCATACGCACTAACCTGGCAGCACCCTGCACTCCTTCCTGCCCTCTCCAAGGTCGAAGAGGGCCGAAACTAGCCATCTAAGTGTTTTGCATGGTGGAAGGAGTGCAGAGGCAACCTTCACCTCCATGCTCCTCCTGTTGTGCCTCCAGTAGGTCAGAAAGAGACCACCCGTGCCGGAGGGTGTTTGGGGTGGGGCCCGGCCAGGCTAAGTGCAGCCTGACCCAGCGGGGCAGCCTTACCAATCAGCGCCTGCTCAAAAGGCGGGTCCCAAACACACTCAGATGCTGGAAGCAATGGTTTGCTAACACAGCTACAGCCAGACGCTCCTGACATTCCCGACCTCGGACTTCTGTACCTTTGATCCTTGGAACGATCCTGACCACGACTTTGCTTGATCCCAAACTGGTTTATGTTTGCTCTGTTTTGGACTGATATATTTTGGCTTCGACACTCAGACTGTGATAACAACTACGGCTTATCTTGAAACTGGACGGATTTACGACACCTCATAAGATGCCTGTAATCCTCCAAGTTCACAGGGTTACGGTGGGAAGCCTCATTGGATTACGCCCTTAGAGTTATAAATTAGTCCTAAAAAAAACCTGAAATGTTGTTTTCCCTCCAACAAATACCTGCATATCATCATTCTCTCTGA